>JAKVDI010000045.1:0-365342 GCA_022836835.1 Pythium insidiosum | reverse complement strand
GTTCCTGTAGAGTTCTCGCAGACGTGGTGGAGCTGGCTGCAGTGGTGGGAGTTTGACCAAACCACCTGTACAACATGCCACCTTCGATTCGTCTGGCCATTTCCAAGCGCCACACCTCTCGCATACTGAAGTCGGATCAGGCAACTTGTGGTGACCGTCAGTAACATATTTGCCTGTGACGACGCTGCTTGAGAAATCTTCATGATTGGCAAGTGCCTTCTTGTACTTGCGCGTGCGGCGTATATTGTGTTGCTGTCCCCGTTCATCACCAGGTAGGCTGGCACGGCGCTCAGCTTCATTTTGGGTCTGACGTACACGTTCTTCTGCCCGTTGAGTATCAGACATACTTGCCCGGCGTTGTGCTTCTTGTTGGGAATGGCGAGTACGTCCCTCGTGACGCTGCTCCTCTGTCATGTTTGCACGATGTCGAGCTTCAGCATCGGCTCGGTTATTGCGGACTTGATCCAGTTCACCACCAGCAAGGTTCAAACGACGCTGTCGATAGCGCGTCCTTTGTGCTTCGTTGTCTCGCTCTTTCTGGGAGAGTGTACGTGAGGCACGTCGACGGCGGGCGGCTTCATTCCGCTTGAGCCGCCGAGCTTCTTGAATGTCAAGCACCTGGTAATCCAAGGCATCCCCTCCTTCACCACGTTCTACCACCTCTCGTGCTATTGTTCTTGCTAGAACAAAATCGGGGTCGTCGTCCTCTTGCTTCGATTCCTCCAACCCCAACAGAGCCACGTGATGCAGTGCAGAGGCATTACTCTCAAGCCCGACCGTCACCTCCCTGACTTGCTCTTCGACGACTTGCTGAAGATCGTCAGCGATTGTAAGCTCTCTCATTTCCTTGTTCAAGCGACACCTCTTCATTCGCCGTCTAGCACGTCTACGATCACGGACTTCTCTAGCCTCCTCCACGTTTGCCGGCGTTGCGTTCACCAGCTCGTTCTGCCGCAACTCCTCCTGAACCTCATTAAGAGTTCGACGCTTGCGCTTTCTACTCCACCGACATAGACCGAGTGAGAAGCATGATTAGAAACATTGAACCTTGTTATCCACACAAATGACTCACCCTGTGCGGGCAGGTGACCCGTGCATGGCTTGCTACTTTGTCGAGCGTCCTCGCGTCCTACGTATCTGCGACACACCAGTGACGCGTTAGACTTACGTCTAAGTGGGCGCGTGTGCGCGCACTCTGAAGGCACCACTCTATCTCGGATACATGTACTTGTAAAGTACAGTGTGCATGTATAATCCCGTTGGTAATTCGGTTCGTTTCGAGACGGACAACAGCCCAGTTTGGTTCTTCACTACTCCTGGTGCTAGTTTGGTTTTCCACTACTCCTAGTGTTGTCCTTCACTTGTAGTCACCGTGTGTACAGTCGCGATGTCTCCTCCATACCCCACAGCGCACAGAATCGGCTTAACTCAGCATTCTTATCATCTGTCGTATACCCTTAAGAATCCTTGATAAAGATCGTTCAACTCCTGAGCACTGTATCAAAAGATGCTGGCCCATATCCGTGAGCTTGAGCATCAAAATACAATTGCTGAGGCGCAGCACCTTCCCGCTAGACTCTTTCTTTAAGCCACTGGTTAGGTACGTGCCTTATCACACTGGGTCAAGAACCCAGGAACCAACGCTCTTTGGCGTTTTGGGAGCGTGCCTCATCCTTATCCAGGAGACCAACAATCAAAAATTCTCGTTTTAACTGGCTGGGGAAGTGAAAAATACCAAGTAAAACCATTTCTTACGCCGTGGGGGAAAGAGGTAATCAATCCGTAACTTACACAAAAGCTTTCACTCAGTGTCTCGAAAAAAAACCAATTTTCAACAGCAATGACATTGCAGTGCAATCACAATCACAATGCAATATTGCAACGCAATCTCAATACTTGTCGATCAATGCAATGCACAATATCCCTTTGATAGAGGGTACCTTCAGAACACGCAACCACACACAACGTACTGTATTATGCATATTTGCACCCCCGTGGGCAACTAAAGTCTTGGGGGTTGCTTGATGAGCGTCCGCCGACATGGCGACCATCAAGCGAGCGCGTCTCCTTGGGGTGGCATCCTTTGCCCAAAGGCGCGACTTCAACTGAGGGAGTACAGCGAGGGGTCTGGTCGATGGACAGGCACTGGGCGGTGCACTCGCACACTCATGTGCGGTGGGCCAGGCCCCTTTGCACCGTGCCCCCTGGCGCAGACAGCCACCCCACTGTCCTGCGCCAGGCTACTACATCCCCGCTGCACTCCCCACAGGAGTCTCGGACTGCCATAGTGTGTACACGCCCACAGGGGCGCTAATATGCAATATACAACATGAAATATGCAGCGACACATGCACCTCACCTCTCGTCCACTTTGCCTTTGCTCCTTCGTGTGTCGAAGTGGCGTTACATCTCACCACACAGGGAGCGCGCATTTTTATCCAATCCGTTGCCGAATGTAGATCGTTCTTCTGATTCCAGTTATTTTTGACCAATCAGCGATCGTAAAGTGCGTAACAGCTCAGAAGCAACGCAGCCACGCACACACCAAAGCTGCAATAGTTATATAGGATACGGGCGTTGTCGACCACGACGATGGACCGCGGTAGCGGCCACGGGTTCAGCTTGGGGACAACGGTCTTCACAAAGCCCTCATGGAATGACCGACGCGTGAAGGTCCCGCGGGTGCAGGTCCACGCAAAGAATCCGTCGGAGTCGCACGCTGCGAGAACTGATACTCGGTTACCTACACGCAACGACTACATTAGATCGTTCGACATGCTAACCACACATTCCACATACCTCTGCTGAACGGAACAGATGCCACGGCACGCGTTCCGCGACGAGACCACGCGTACTTTCGCACGGCGTCGGTGTCATTTTTGCTCGTCTCATCCACTAACACGAGCTGCTCGGGATACGAATAGAACGCCTTCATCTTCGCTTTGTACACAGCTACCTCAATGGGTAGTGCCTGACGAGCGCGTCGCAGTAGTAATTTGTGATCTAAGTGCAACTCGCGCAGAATCGTTGCATGGAAAACGTGTTTCAGCTCCGGAAACTCGGTCTTCAGAGCTGAACGTAGCTCTTCGATGTAGAAGCACGGAAACGACTTGATGCAGCTCGATATGAAAGACAGGATGATACCTGGGTACGTAGTACGACGGCCCCGTGTCTGAGCGAGAACGTCGCCGCTCTTTTCGAACGAGTTGTACCAACGCCGTAGAGTTCGCACAGACACACCCAGGATGAGCGACACCTCCGGGATCGCCACACCGTACACGTACACGAGCGCCACCGCACGCCAGCGAAAATCACTCGAGAGCATCTTAGACGATGGTCGGGCACCACAGGTTCGCGTCTGCAGTGTCACATAAAACCCACCTTTCTCACTCTAATCTGGGTTTTTCGCCACTCCGTTTTATTGGGGTTTCTGCCTGTTTTGTTTGAGCCAAACACAAGTGGCATTCATCTTGAATCTCACAATACAAGAATTCATATATAAGTCAAGACTTCCCTTTCAGCTCCGTCGTAGGCAGTTTCCAATCATGCCCGTATTCGCTATGACGAGAAACAAAGCACAAGTTTAAACGGAGGGAAATCTGAGGCTCTTACTACACGTGTAAAAGACGCAGTTGGTGAGCATCCCCCCCCCGATATCACAGCCAGAACACACAAAAAACTGAAAAATCCAAAGCTCGTGACGCCCACACCAAGTCCAAGGGCCACGCCGCCAGTTGAGGTTGTTGACCTCACGAGAGAAGTCAGACCCGGAGCAGGGTACATTGGGTACCGCTCAAGCCACTCCAAACGCTACGTATACTTTTCGAATTTGGCCGAGCGATTAGACGAGGAGTCTCCCATGTATCTGGTCGAGTGGGAGCCGACATGGGAATCGACACAAAATATTCCATATCGTTGCCTTTCAAGGCGATCGACGCAACGGGCGAGCAGCTAGATAGAGGAAGGATAAATTAAATACATTTTGTTTTCATTCCTTGTCTTCTTCTCTGCTCAGCGCTGCTGTCTTGTTTTCTTTTTTTACTCAGCGCTGCTGTTCTTGGAACATGAGCAAGTGGACGTGATCAATCGGCCCCCTGGGCATCTCTTCGTCGTGGACGCGCTCTTTGTTCTTGGCGATGCTTGGCATGCGTTTACGACTGCGACTGCCGCAGACGCCACCGGCCATCGCCATGGTGAGGTTGACGGTGCCAGCAAAGGGATACAATGCTGCGATCTTGCTCCGTTCGGTCGACACGCGAGCGTTTACTAGAGCAGCAGCAATCCAGTCTGAAGAAGCACGTTGCAATGAATGGGCATTCGTTTCTGTTGAGGTTTGATTGTGGTCTCGATGACCTTTCACTTCAATGATCTTCACCCGGCTTCTCACTCCATGCTTCCGTGTCAGTCTCATTTCCATCCCTATCACATGCCCCACGACTTGTAATGAAAACGTGTTGGGTGTGGTCTATCTACAAATAACATGCATCACTATACGATTATTGTGTGCTCGAGCCTGGATGCGGCAAAACCATCTTTGAATACAGGTTCAAGTATTGACCACATGTCGACTGCATCCTCGAATGTTGGCGCTTTCACCCTTACACGGACCCGGGCGTTGGTATGCCTCATTCCGTGGAACTCAGTGGTGTGTGTTTACACACTTGTCAA
Organism: Pythium insidiosum; assembly: GCA_022836835.1. Lineage (NCBI taxonomy): Eukaryota > Oomycota > Peronosporomycetes > Pythiales > Pythiaceae > Pythium > Pythium insidiosum. Next base: position 360,674 of record JAKVDI010000045.1, on the reverse strand, counting down.
ATCCTGGTGCTGTGATGTTCGCATCTCGACATTGGAATGTTTTCTCTTTTCCAGAATGATGCGGTAGGTTGGAGCCATGGTCGTCATTTTCCACTCCGTTCAGACTTGTCCAACTATTGTTAGTGATGAGTTTAATGCGTCGTTTTGTTATCATGTTGGGATGGTGTTATGATGTGTGAGTTTAGTATGGATATAACTTTCTGTTCACGGTGCACTCGAGTTCTTTTGTTCTATGGTAAGCAGACATGCCTACAGAATATGATGTATGACGCATGTACGATAGATTCGTGTACTTTGTTTGACCTGGTAAAGTCCTGCGTATGTTCCTTCAGGGAACGCCGTGGTGGGTCAAGAGTTCAGAAATTGTGAATAGTGATTTCCAATGGATGGAGTCGTGTATAAAAATCAGTATGGACATTGTAGTCCGATTGATGATGATATGGGCATACTACGAGCTACATGAATACATTACGTATCAGTGGAAGAAGAAGCAAAGATATCGCAAGTCTTTCGACTGATGGTTGATAGCCAGTATTGGCCACCTCAGGATTCTGGCACGCGATCCTTCCACTACCAAGAGCGAGGATTTTTCCCTGCTCTGTCAACCAGCCTGGGGCAGTACACCCTTCCTTAGTGACCTCGTCACTCTCCCTTCCGAGAGGGTGACAATGTCAACTCCTGGTTTGAAATGGACGCGCCATCGACATCCTGGGTATAGTGACCAACACTAGCATACCACCAACCTCAGAGACCCACTACCCAGGCAGAAACTTCCTGTTACAAGTTGACGCCACTCAACCCGGCGAAAACCATCTAATACACCACCACTACCAGTTCTTTCTTGGTCCCCACTTCGATGCCCACTACGATTCAAGGATACCAAGGTGAAATGAAGACGCCTGTATTTAATGAAATTCGACAACTATGACTTCTAATCTAACCTCGTCACTATAAAAATGTATGGTATAGTGTACACAACGATTCAAGGATAAGTCCCCACACTCATCCTCAAGACCTCGATGTCAGATGGAGAAAAAAAAAAAAAAACGCAACTAAGAAGAAGCACCCGCGCACCAACCCTGAATTCTGTCATTGATGACCAAGACCGTGAACACGTTCACACGCATACGCATGCTGATGTCAATGCACCCCCTCTGGCGCTACATTATATTCGTCGCCACCGAAGACCCCGAGGTAAGTTGTTACCAAGTAAAGACATCACGTATTCGTCGATATATACGGTTACTGCGTCTTGTCCCTGCATGTGATGTGCATACACATGCTTGTACTACCCTTCAAAGATTTCACCACCAATTCGAGTGATCTGTTCAAGAAGAGTTGTGGCAGTAGTGTCCCACTCATTCGGCATAGGTGAGTGGCGAACCACTCGTGTAGAAAGTTGATGGGGTCAATGTGCGGCATGGGCAACGATTCCTAAAAGCTAAACTATCGGGTCATATTGGCGACGAGCAATCAGAAGCCGCGTTCGTGACGCTCACACTCAGCAATAACGAGACGGTAGACATTTCCCCGTACTACTCATCTTCAGAGCCTAGTGTTTTCTCGAATGGTACTCGATAGTCGGGAACTTACTTGTCTGTCCAATACATCATGTGAGAAGGAATTAATACAGACAAGACGTTACAAACAATTACATTGTATCCCATGCTATTTTGCGCGCCAGGCAGTCATCATATACAGGGGAGTGTGCAAATGTCTACATCAGTGTTAACAGCCACATTCGACTCGGACAGCATGATACCAACATCATCCTGACCCGCAACCCACTTCATATAGCCAACGAAAAGAGGAAGGCGAAATCACGTCCCCGAGTCTCTGCAGCGCTCTCTGATGTTGCCGTCGGCACGTCATCAGCGTCATGAGCGTTTCCTTCTTACGAGCCCACGTGGGGTGGCTCCTGCACGGGATTCCTTCCGACTTGTGGCAAGTTGCCGAATGGGTGTGCTCTTCAACGGTCTGGAACATGTCTCCGTTTGTCTAGCTGTGAGGTATGTGTGCCTTTCGGCATGACGCTTGCATGTCGAGAATGTGACACAGCAACCAACCACTGTTGCGCGCGGACAGCATTGCCTGATTAACCTACCAACGATCGCTGTTTTCCACGGAATTGTGTGACACCTCTCTCTACAAATATGTGAGTAGCAATACGAGCCTGACCCATGTTTCCGTGTATCACTACATAATCGTATCTTCCGCGACATTCGATAATTACTCTTTCTGCAACGCAGAAAGGGTGGGTGAAAGGATGTGCCTTTCGCTCATGGCTGTTAGAGCTCGACGCAGGTTTTCAACGTGCAAAACGATCAATCCTGCTCCTGGTGGATAACGTAAGTAGCCATCAAGTAGGCGACATCGGGTTGACGAAAGTGCGGGGCAACGCGCTCCCCAAACGGCACTGGCATAGCTACTGTTCCGAAAATTAGAGGGGGGGTCGCTCCGTTCCTGTGGAGTTGGTGCCGACAGCCATGGTGACCCGAGTCTTGTCCGTCTAGGTTCCACGCAGAATGGCGCCAATCGGAGCGATTATTCTTGTGTGCTCAACTTTGACAAAACTGCGTTCTTTTACAGTCACGAGCCGAACTGATTGTAATTCCGACCATCAAACTGTGCTGTGGTTTTAGGAGAACGCCGTCGCTAACTGAGTGCCAACTCGGATATGATCAATCGAAGACTTCCTCCCTGACTTCCAGGTGTCTCGTTTATTTTCGTGAGGCAGCGACGCACGCTGCGAAGCAGCTCGTTGTGAAGGAGCTCGAGCGTGACGATCTTTACTCGTACCGTCTTATTCCCGGTTATCTAAAAACGCTGGAAGAACTCAACCCTGGAACTATCACCCGCTATGATTTGAATGCCAATGGCGAGTCCAATCGCTGTATGGTCGTATGCGGTTCGTCGGTGAAGGCTCAATCCGGTATGCAGCTCATTCTTGGTGTGGATGGTGCCCACTGTACACACCGGCTGTACAATAGCAAAGGAATCGTGCTCCTCGGGCGAGATGGGAACATGCGGAACGTTCGTATTGCGACAGCTCTGGTACCAAGTGAGAACTGCAATAGTTATAGAGGATGAAGACGACTGACTATGTGTGGTTCTTCTCAACATGTCTCGAAGCAGGCGTGAACCATTCTGCCGGTTATGTCTGACAGAAATGGTGGCATCATTGCAGCAGCCCGTGCTCTCTCCATCGAACTTCACTACTGCACGCTTCATACCATTCGGAACATTGGCTCGCATTTTCCATTGCTTGATGACGCCGGGATAATAATAGTGTGGATTACTTCGTCGGTGTGGTGTTGTGTGGCAGCGTGAGATTTGCTGGAGAGGCCCATGCACGGAAGCGAGCAGATGTCGCGGGCAGTTACACTTGTGTACGTCGACGACGTCCCATGGTTCATTGTCGCACGAATCTAAGGAGTGTCGTCAAGAGCGGTGAGGTGGTGCTTTCAGCAGTTCCAGACGACGCGTCACGTGCTGGTGATGGTGCGTGGTCGGCAGGCATCGTACCCCCCGTCGTCGTCAAACACATTTGTGCGTACGTGGGTAGCCAGCCATCCATCCTTCTTTGTTGAGTACGTGCCTGTCGAGATCGGCGCGTACCAGGCCAAGTTCGCTTTCTAACAACTCTGCACGCAGGAAGTGCACCAAATAGGGGTATGGTTCTTCTCATTGTGTTTGCCAAAGGTATGCGCACCACTTGTCTGTAGAGTGGGCACCATCCACACCAAGAATGAGCTGCATACCGGATTGAGCCTTCACCGACGAACCGCATACGACCATACAGCGATTGGACTCGCCATTGGCATTCAAATCATAGCGGGTGATAGTTCCAGGGTTGAGTTCTTCCAGCGTTTTTAGATAACCGGGAATAAGACGGTACGAGTAAAGATCGTCACGCTCGAGCTCCTTCACAACGAGCTGCTTCGCAGCGTGCGTCGCTGCCTCACGAAAATAAACGAGACACCTGGAAGTCAGGGAGGAAGTCTTCGATTGATCATATCCGAGTTGGCACTCAGTTAGCGACGGCGTTCTCCTAAAACCACAGCACAGTTTGATGGTCGGAATTACAATCAGTTCGGCTCGTGACTGTAAAAGAACGCAGTTTTGTCAAAGTTGAGCACACAAGAATAATCGCTCCGATTGGCGCCATTCTGCGTGGAACCTAGACGGACAAGACTCGGGTCACCATGGCTGTCGGCACCAACTCCACAGGAACGGAGCGACCCCCCCTCTAATTTTCGGAACAGTAGCTATGCCAGTGCCGTTTGGGGAGCGCGTTGCCCCGCACTTTCGTCAACCCGATGTCGCCTACTTGATGGCTACTTACGTTATCCACCAGGAGCAGGATTGATCGTTTTGCACGTTGAAAACCTGCGTCGAGCTCTAACAGCCATGAGCGAAAGGCACATCCTTTCACCCACCCTTTCTGCGTTGCAGAAAGAGTAATTATCGAATGTCGCGGAAGATACGATTATGTAGTGATACACGGAAACATGGGTCAGGCTCGTATTGCTACTCACATATTTGTAGAGAGAGGTGTCACACAATTCCGTGGAAAACAGCGATCGTTGGTAGGTTAATCAGGCAATGCTGTCCGCGCGCAACAGTGGTTGGTTGCTGTGTCACATTCTCGACATGCAAGCGTCATGCCGAAAGGCACACATACCTCACAGCTAGACAAACGGAGACATGTTCCAGACCGTTGAAGAGCACACCCATTCGGCAACTTGCCACAAGTCGGAAGGAATCCCGTGCAGGAGCCACCCCACGTGGGCTCGTAAGAAGGAAACGCTCATGACGCTGATGACGTGCCGACGGCAACATCAGAGAGCGCTGCAGAGACTCGGGGACGTGATTTCGCCTTCCTCTTTTCGTTGGCTATATGAAGTGGGTTGCGGGTCAGGATGATGTTGGTATCATGCTGTCCGAGTCGAATGTGGCTGTTAACACTGATGTAGACATTTGCACACTCCCCTGTATATGATGACTGCCTGGCGCGCAAAATAGCATGGGATACAATGTAATTGTTTGTAACGTCTTGTCTGTATTAATTCCTTCTCACATGATGTATTGGACAGACAAGTAAGTTCCCGACTATCGAGTACCATTCGAGAAAACACTAGGCTCTGAAGATGAGTAGTACGGGGAAATGTCTACCGTCTCGTTATTGCTGAGTGTGAGCGTCACGAACGCGGCTTCTGATTGCTCGTCGCCAATATGACCCGATAGTTTAGCTTTTAGGAATCGTTGCCCATGCCGCACATTGACCCCATCAACTTTCTACACGAGTGGTTCGCCACTCACCTATGCCGAATGAGTGGGACACTACTGCCACAACTCTTCTTGAACAGATCACTCGAATTGGTGGTGAAATCTTTGAAGGGTAGTACAAGCATGTGTATGCACATCACATGCAGGGACAAGACGCAGTAACCGTATATATCGACGAATACGTGATGTCTTTACTTGGTAACAACTTACCTCGGGGTCTTCGGTGGCGACGAATATAATGTAGCGCCAGAGGGGGTGCATTGACATCAGCATCCGTATGCGTGTGAGCGTGTTCACGGTCTTGGTCATCAATGACAGAATTGAGGGTTGGTGCGCGGGTGCTTCTTCTTAGTTGCGTTTTTTTTTTTCCATCTGACATCGAGGTCTTGAGGATGAGTGTGGGGACTTATCCTTGAATCGTTGTGTACACTATACCGTACATTTTTATAGTGACGAGGTTAGATTAGAAGTCATAGTTGTCGAATATCATTAAAAACAGACATCTTCGTGTCACCTTGGTATCCTTGAATCGTAGTGGGCATCGAAGTGGGGACCAAGAAAGAAGTGGTAGTGGTGGTGTGTTGGGTAGTTTTCGCCGGGTTGAGTGGCGTCAACTTGTAACAGGAAGTTTCTGCCTGGGTAGTGGGTCTCTGAGGTTGGTGGTATGCTAGTGTTGGTCACTATACCCAGGATGTCGATGGCGCGTCCATTTCAAACCAGGAGTTGACATTGTCACCCTCTCGGAAGGGAGAGTGCCGAGGTCACTAAGGAAGGGTGTACTGCCCCAGGCTGGTTGACAGAGCAGGGAAAAATCCTCGCTCTTGGTAGTGGAAGGATCGCGTGCCAGAATCCTGAGGTGGTCAATACTGGCTATCAACCATCAGTCGAAAGACTTGCGAAATCATTTTGCTTCTTGTTCCACTGATACGTAATGTATTCATGTAGCTCGTAGTATGCCCGTATCATCATCAACCGGACTGCTATATCCACACTGATTTTTAAACACGACTCCATCCATTTGAAATCACTATTCACAATTTCTGAACTCTTGACCCACCACGGCGTTCCCTGAAGGAACATACGCAGGACTTTACCAGGTCAAACAAAGTACACGAATCTATCGTACATGCGTCATACATCATATTCTGTAGGCATGTCTGCTTACCATAGAACAAAAGAACTCGAGTGCACCGTGAACAGAAAGTTATATCTATACTAAACTCACACATCATGACACCATCCCAAAATGATAACAAAACGACGCATTGAACTCATCACTAACAATAGTTGGACAAGTCTGAACGGAGTGGAAAATGACGACCATGGCTCCAACCTACCGCATCATTCTGGAGAAGAGAAAACATTCCAATGTCGAGATGCGAACATCACAGCACAAGGATTTGACAAGTGTGTAAACACACACCACTGAGTTCCACGGAATGAGGCATGCCAACGCCCGGGTCCGTGTAAGGGTGAAAGCGCCAACATTAGAGGATGCAATCGACATGTGGTCAATACTTGAACCTGTATTCAAAGATGGTTTTGCCGCATCCAGGCTCGAGCACACAATAATAGTACCAGCCTGGCGCCGAAGGATGCAATGATGGCGATATAGCTGCACTACTTAACTGTGTGCGCAAAGTACTCCCCTGTGGTTCTCACGAGTGGGATGCAGTGTACAAGCTGTACTGCAACACGCATGCGCTGCCCAATAATCGAGCGATGCGTGACTGTTGTCGTATCCGCGACAAGTTCAAGCGGCTTCTCGGCACAAGCAAGCCCACCGGCAACCCAGATTGTCCAAGTGAGGTACGCAAAGCGTGGGCAATCCAAAGGTACATCGAAGAGAAGGCAGAGACGCGCGCGTTCGATGACGCCGCTCCCGAACAGACAGTGGAAGCCGAACCCCCAGAGCTACGCGCGATCCACCAAGTGACGTCTGAGCAGGCAGCGATTGCGATGTCAGCGATGATTCGAATGACAGCAGTCAGCAGGATGATGTCGACGGTGAACAGAGTTCTTTTGGGGCAACGCGGGATGTCGGATCATCAGCTGTTGGTCGCTCTAAGCAACGCGTCGCTGCTACTCCAGACCCCCCCGAGTCCACCAAACAACCTCCGAGAAAGAAGCAAGCCTCTCAGCGCAAGCAACACCGTGCGAACGCTGCGTCGGTGACAGAATCAATTCAGAATTATTTGTTCGAGCAGTCTGAGTCTCGGAAGATTGAGCACGTTGAGCGTTTTCTCCAGATGCAACTCGATGCAGCAATTGCTGCAAAGGCTCACGAGCGATCAGAGCGTCAGCGCCTGACCAAAAAACTTGACAGGCTCAAGGAGAAGGTCGTTGCATTGCAAGGCGACAAGGAAGCTATGCTCAAGACAATCATGAACCTCCGACTCGAGAACAGCTCTCTTCGCGCGCAAGTACCTTCGTCTATCGGCTACGGCCATCCAGATCATTCATCCTATCCGTACTCGTCGTTTAGTGAGATGCTTTCCCAGCAGCCATCAGCAGCGTACTCCCGCCAGTCATCAGCGCCGTACTCACACCAGCCACAAATGCCATATTCCCACAAGCCATCGTACTCGCGTCACTCACCAACGTCGTATTCATTCCAGTCACAGAAAGCAGGTAACAATTCAGCCACTCAAAGAGCCGCAATCAGCTCGTTCACGACGCACTCAACTATCCTTCGTCCACGATTCGACGTATCACAAGCCAACGCGACGCAAGATCGAGCTGCAGCACCGAGGACGCTGAAGTCACGGTGCGCTCGTACCAGCTGAGTCAAAGCAGGTATACGTCCCAAGAAGGCATTGCGTAGAGAAACCAAAGGTTAGCGGTTTCATATTACTCATCAAGATCAATTAATTCAACGTCGACGCCGTAGAACCTAGCAATACGATCGTTCCTGGCGATGTCCTTGAACAGCATCGTGTGAAACTGGTGATCAAGTCGAGCGTCAACATCGTTATCACACCACACTGGCTCGTACACATTCTTTATCTGATTGATGTCGACCCACTCAGTGCGGAGCTGGTGGAGGCGAGAAATTACTTCGAGAACTTTGATTCGATGGAAGTGGTCGTCTGCAGGCAAAGGCAGTTTGATACGTGAGAATGAACCCTGTATGGCTCGCATGCCCCACTCTGCCGCTTGGCGTGCCGACACTAGTTGCGAGTTGTAGGCCATAAAATCTTGAAAGTCTTGAACTCGACCTTGTCGTTGTAGAGAACGCGCTCGTTTGTCGTTCTTCTTTATCGGTGTCTTGATCCGCGCGTCCATGCTTTTGTGGCTACGTGGAAACACTGTGTCAGCTACAGCAAACATACCTGGTGGTGTGCGTCGGAGGAGCTTGTCGTAGAGATCACGAGCGACAGCAGCGTCGTGCCAGCTTCCTGCTGCATTCAAGCTTGCGAATACAATGCGCCCATCCTGTGCAAATGCGAACACGGACGAGCAGTAATGACTGCATGTCCACCCATTATAGTACGCATTCTGGATATCTTCATGACGTGAGGGCGGTGCCAGTACAACGCGGTCGCCGACCTTACGACCGCCATACTAGCTGCATGGAAATCGATTTCATGCGATGACATTCGTAACCTCATCACTTCGATGCCGAGACGCTGCGTCGAAGTCATCCCGAAGGGCGACAAGACGCACTATTAGAAGACAATCATTCTTCTTGTATTGATTTGAATATAGTCATTTTGTTCCATATTTGTGTCCACCTACCGTTTTCGTTACATGTATGGGAGAGGTGCCGCCACGTGCGAAACGACGTCCCGTAGCCACAACCACCGGTTTGGCCTTTTGTGTTCCACCACATATCCAAACGCTGCCTCGAAACTCACCTTCCGACGCGAGATATCGCGAAATTTGACTGTGTTTCAGTATTGTTAACCAGCACTGTAGACATTCGGAGGGGTACGATGTATCTTACAATATTCCCCCCCACCCCCATCTCATCAACAAAAGTGCGGGGAAATAAAGCATGCAGTATCAGGGTCCGTTTGACACCCCCGCGACGGCAACTCCCAGCCATCCTTCTCAATGGCAAGAACAAATGGCAGTTATCATCACGTGCATGTTTGATGGACACACTTTAGGTTTAGGGATCCAGTCTCACCGAAATATATCGGGAACACAAATATCGTATGTGTATGATGCGGACCTCCATTGAAGATCATGGTGTCTCTGGTGCGTTGTACGTCATAGGGGGGGGGTAGTGGCCTTTCTCTTTTGGTCAAAACCCATGAATACCCCGGAGATGCCCTTCGCGTCCAGTGCGCTGCTCACCGTTGCGATTCCATTTGCGAAATGTGTATTTTCGTGCCAGGTCTGGCAATGATCTTCATATCGGTCGCTCAACTGGCTGACGACAGAATCTTCTACCAAGTGCTTAGCGGTGGACGAGCGGTGTGCAGAGACGTGTCCGGAAGAACCGTCTTCGAATGCAAACGAATACATGGCCTCTACCAGATCACCTTTCGTTTATGCTTCCTGAAAAACTCGCCAAACAAGAAATTTACGCGTATGTCGTGCTCTTCTCCTCTTCATCGAAAAATCCAAATGCAACACTTGCTCCACGGTTCTCGTCAGCGTCTTCTGCCTTGATCTGTGTGTCTTCTTCATGATTCTCTCGTCCCTTTCTCGGGATTGGTTTGTCCGGCAGCACTAGGTCGAAGTTTGCCGCCAGTCCTCCAGGGATGGCTTCAGACAGTCCTCTCAGCCTTCCACCGTAAGTTTCAAACCTTTCTTCGGGTGCTTTGTGATCGTTGCAGCACTCACAGTAGTTCACCACGATCCCTCCTTGACCTGAGCCGAATCTTCAGCTCCATTTTAAACTGATCGTATGCCAACCACTGCAGCTTTTCTTCTTGATCAGTGACCCAGTCGTCTGCCCCCCGCCCAAGAAGGTCTCGAGGACTGAACGCTTTGTTGTGTCGCTCCAAGTTTCGCCGCATATCCTTTGCACGTTGTTCATGTGTCGCTCCAGTCCCTTTATCTATCGAGATATTCCATGATCAATCTTGTTCTCGCTGGAGTGAATCAAATTTTGGATAGTTGATGAAAAGTACAGCACTCAGCACGTTATTGGGGTCACCCTGTCGGTTCTCCGGCCCATAAACTCTTTCATCCGCTGATGAAGGCTCCGACTAGGGCCTTTTCGTTGTCTACTTCTTCTTGTTGGGACTCATCCTCACTGAGGCGATCCTGATCGCTTTCGTCTGACATGTCCCGAATGTTCCTGGTTAGAACGCTTGTGGCTGTTAACCTGTTAGAAACTGTGGTCTGCTGCTTGTCGAAGGCAAACGAAAAGTGATCATTGAGTGCTTTGTTTTACCTCACAACACTGTTGATCAGACCTGTACCGTTGCGCATCGGTGGCCCTGGTAATCACAGTGTCTTTATCGCATGTGTCTGGTGCTTGATGACACCATGCTTCCATGATGACACCAGTTCTTCCGTAGATCAGCTTCATCATCGACTCACAATCTCGTTTCCAACACCTTAAAAGGTGTGACCAGATTACCACTTGCAGTTGCTTGACTGTTCGCTTCAGTTTGAAGCTCATGTCGCATTTCCAGCGGGAGAGGAATCTCGAGATCGTGAACTTCAATCATGATGCTGATAACGACCACATTATCGTCAATATAGACCCAGGAAAGATGTAAAAAAACAAGTTAAAAACAGCGGCAACGAAAGGGTTATGAATTCGGGTAACACTCATTTTGGCCCTTCCTGAGAACCAGTCGATCTTGGTTTCGACCAACAGCCACTAGGCAGGAGGGTATGTATCCATCTTTTCCAACTGTGATGAAGCTGTCGAGCAAGGACCGATGCAACACGTTGTCTACGGCAGCCTCTGACAGCAGCTACACCTATAAGCTGTGTCGAAAGGTCTACAAAAAGGACATAGATACACGAATCTCGTAAACTATCTTAACGCTGTGCACAAGTCAGTGTTGCCGTCGACGCGCAACGTTAAGGCAACATGTTGAACACCCTCGTGGTCGACCAGCGCTCACTCGACATTTTTCAGAGTGTATTTGACCTAGTCGCAGATACGCTCTCATCAATTGAACGACTTTGGACCTCAGGATTGTTCATGGTTGCTAAGTGAATCAGAGCATTGGAAATCCTATCGGTGCTATCCCTTTCATTCGCTGCACTCCCCATCGGTTCAAACTGGCTGTAAAAGACTACATGAAGCCACATTAGGAACTTCTTCAAGTAATTCATGATGAATGAAACGGCTCAGCTCCATTGAAGGACGTGCGTTCGCACCTGTTCTACGCAATGAAACACGATGTATAAGTTCGTTTGGCATAATTTAACGGTTTCTGAGACTTCACCCTATTGTCAGCCAATTAAGTCCCGTGATCCTTCGTCAGCACAACCTTTACGGTGCAGTTCTGAGCGAGCGACACTTCGATGACGCTTCGCCGCTTCATGTCGACCTCGCCAAGCTTAATGAGGTCACGAGGTTCCTGCAGGATCCAACGATGACGCTACTCAACGCTACTAGGCGATCGCGACCGATCTTCCACCGCACACCAGACTCTCGCCGACTTCAACGATTGGCAACAATCCAGCCCTAGCGATGGGTATTGTGGAGCTTTCCTGTGGAAGAGCATGGGCGGCTACGGAAGCTTTCGAGTGCGCGATCTTCAAGGTATCTGACACAACCACCATGGACGCGAGCGCACAAGCTGACTCCTTTTTGTTGCATGTGTCTGTTGTTCACGCGAGCGAGACACAGGGGGAGCGACCAACAAGAGGGACTTCTGGGTTAGGAAGCGAAATCCATAGTGGTCTTTCTGTCCTCACGTACGGTTCTCGCGCAGAACCGTTCTAGCACGTGCTTCCATTCTACACATGCAAAACACGCAGAACCAGAACGCACCGCGGGGCCCCACTAGGAGAAACCAATCCGCGACTTTGGACCGATGCCCTGAGTGGCGTGAAAACTTATGACGTGAGAGCACCTTTGCCTGTACGTGACAGACCGGGCAATGCTTGTACTTGCGCTGGCTGCCACCACGATTCACGGTTGAAGCGTCAGAGGACGCCAGAAACGAGTCACTCATCGACGTTGAATGTTGAATGTGTGCGAACGAGTTTTTTTTTGTCTCAACCCAGACACACTGGAGGTTCTCGTGATTCTTGCGTCCAACACGTCGCACTGGAATGCTACTTGCATCCAAGCGATCCGCATGCGAATGGGACAAAATGCGTCGAACTACACGCAATAATGCATGCGGAGGCGGGGCTCGACAATAATAATAAAATAGGATTTACTGGTGGTATTGTATTGAGAGGGTTATTAAGTATTGTTTTTTTAGAAATAGTTCTATTCAAAATTGTTGGAAAAACTATTGTATTTTTTCCGGAACCACCCGTTTGTGAACTCTCTGGACCACTCAATGCACTACCGGCGCGTCCGCTGTGAACGTTTAGACTCCCCTGCTGGCTTCGGGGCTTTGCTGCGCTCGCTCTACTTCTCATTTCTACTCTGGATCGCTCGCTACCATGTCGTCTCGCCAACTTTGGGCCTTTTTCTTCACCAATCTTGGCAGCGCCGTCTTTCAGTGCAACGTCTGCAACACCACCCGCAAGCAGGCCCCCAATTCGGGCTACTACTTGGCAGCCACCTGGCTGCCAAGCACCCGTCGTACGCCGCCGAGACCTGTTCGGTCGTCACCATGCAGCCGATCACGGCCAGCACGCTTCCGTTGCCACTGTTTTGTCTTGATTCTACTATAGTGCAACTTCCATAGTTAAGGGCTTAAATGACGATAAAGTGGTCATTTAAGGCCGTTTTCCGATCGTCCTTTCTGCTTTTTTGCCTCGGATTTTTTTTAAGGATGTTTGGATAATGACCGGATTGTGGTCATTTTAGGCCGTTTCCGAACATACTTTTTTGTATGGGTTTTTACTGGTGAATAAGAGTTTAAAGGGAATGGGGCCTGTGTTTATTGATAAAAGCCTCTATAAACGAAATTTCTTCATCTTATAGAGGTTTGTATACGTTTTCAGTAGACAAATTACCCAAACCCGTTACCTAAACACTCCATATGGCGCCCATACATAAGCGTGAAATAACGATAAAGTGGTCATTATACTACCTCTCGGCAACGAAAGGGTTAAGAAGTACATGCAGCATGTGACGTGCAAGGTCGGCGCCTCGATCTCAGCTGAGATCGGCTCTTCGTTCGGTCTGAGACGGCTGGACGAGTCACAGCATCTCCTTCCCCGGTCTCTTCGTGGTGGCCATGGATGGTGACGATCGCCATCAGCGTCTGCTCGCTCTCTCTCCGATGGAGGAGGGACAGGGTGTAGACGCGCACGCCGCCTACATTGAAACCATTTTGCGTCTTTACAACAAGATCCCGGACATGGTTCGATTTCTTGTTGGAGGTAACTGCTCAACCAATCAGTGTCTGGCTACGAAGATGGACGTGCCTCTGATTGGCTGCGCCAGTAACCGATTTAATCTCGCGGTTAGTCGGTTCCTCGAGGACTTTTCAGATCTGATTTCTCAGGTTCAGATCCTGATGATCAGTCTGCGACATGGGAACAACACCACCGCGCTAGCCAAGATCACGGACTTGAAGCCCATCAAGTCAAACGCAACGCGGTGGTCGTCTGTCTACCAGATGCTACATGGTGATTGGTGACGCCACGCTGACGATCACCGCTGTTGATGAGTAAGTGCCCCGTGGCGCCGCACATCGCCGCATTGGTGCTCTCGTCGACAAACTCGCGGAGCTGGACAGCGTCTGCTTCTGGTATTCCAGTCATTATTACGGGAGGCGACCATGTCGCCATACTACTCCCTATTGTATTTGTCGAGCCCTGTGCGGAGGGTGACAGTAAAGTTACTCAATATCCATGATAAAGAGGTCCCATAGTCAAACCTGTGTAGACGCAGGTACGTCCATCGATTGCGTCTAATTCAGATGCCGATTCTGCGTTAGAAACACCAAGTCACGAACGAAGTCTGGGCGTATATTGGCTGGCTTCGCTGCCACAATGAGGAAAGCTAGCTTTGACGAGACGGAAGTAGCGACACATCCGAGCCACTTCCTCGCGAGCTTGGCAACGTTGGGGAACTTGCTCCAGTTTAGCCGCTACGATATCAGAGGATCTGTCCTTCGGTCCAGTGCTCGACAAATACAATAAAAATGACACTGGTCGCTCCGCGAGGGCAATAGTAGTCGCGGCAATTCACACCAGAACAATACTAATAACTGCCGTAATACCAGTGTATTGTCAGTCTATCATAGACCAGGTTACTCATCCTGAGCACGAACTCCGGTCAAAGTAGCAACGTTCCACATGTCGCGGTTGCCTTTAAGAAACATGATGGTCTCAAAGTTCACCGGAAGAAGCGAGTTGCGGAGCGAGGAAAGCACTAGTTTGCATCCCGAAAACAACCTCTCACAGCGGTTGCTAGTTGGAGGGATGTTGAGGAGCAGCATATCGTAGGTCACGTTGCTGCGATCCGAGCGCCGTGGCTTCTTCGCCTGACGCAGGATCGAGGTGGCGAAGTCGACGCTCTCGTCAACTGGCTGCTGCGTAGGTGGCGTCACAACAAAGGACGCAACCGCCTTGCTCCGCAGGAGCGAGCGGCACGTCGTTTATGAGCTTGGCCACAGCCGACTCGAACAGAGGCGAGTGCACGATGCTTGCGCCGCTAAGCAAATGCTGCGCCATTGCCGGATACTTAGCGACGCAAGCATCGAACAGGAGGCGGACGTCGCCGAGCGTGCGCGTCTCGGCTTGAAGCTTGACGCACACACTGTCGAGCTCCTCCAACTTGGTCAGCAGCGCCTGGATGCGACGGTGCGCGGCACCGCGCGGAACGAGATCTTCGACGGCGCTAACCGTCATAATCGCCTCACGAATCTCCACGTAGCGTTTCACCATCTTGTACACGGACGACCAACGCGTCGCGTTGACTTTGAGTGGCTTCAAGTCGGTCAGGCGGGCGAGCGCGGCAGCGTTGTTCACATGTCGCAGATTGATCATCAGATTCTGGATCTGATCCACCTGATCCTGATACTCACTGATCACACAGTTCACTGCCAAATTGAACCGGTGACTGGCGCAGCCAATCAGAGGCACGCCGAGCTGCGTAGCGACGCACTGATTGGTGGAACAGTTGTCGGCGACAAGGAACCGAATCATCGCCAGAGTCTTGTCGTACAGAGTGAGCGTACGCGAAAGAAAGCCGATATGCTCGTCAGCCGTCTGTCCATCGTGCATCGGAGAGACAGCGAGTAGTCGCTGGCAACGCTTGTCACCCTTCATGTAGATTGCGTACACACCGAGAAAATGGATGGAGTTGTTCGTCCAGCCATCGAACATCACACCGAAACTACTCCCCATCTCAGCTGAGATTGAAGAGCCGACGCGGCCGGCAACGTGCTGCATGTAGACCTTGAGCGTTCGAGCGGTCGTGGGCTCCATCTTGACGATGCTGCGAGTGTTTGGGTCCTCAACCTCACACAGAGGAAGGTTTCGCTCGACGATCCAATTCAACCAGAGGTACATGTTGGTCGCGGTGTCGTCCACAAAGCCGAACGCATCGAGCGACGGTGAAGTCGAGCGTTGCGCCTCTGCGAACTCAGCCGCAAACTCCTTATGCTTCGCAGAGAGGTGACCCATGAGGTTAGTGTAGCCAGTGCCAGGGGTTTGCTTGCGGCACTGGCCACACTTCTTGCACGAGAACTGGCCGTCGCCGAGGTCGGTGAAGTAGAACGCGCACACTTGCTTGCTGGTCATCAATTCCGAGAATGAGACTCCTCGCAAGCAAGTGTGCGTGCGCTGTCGGCGCGCCAAGTTCAGTGGTGGAGGGCTCCATCGAGGGCAGCAGAGTCGGTGCTGCCGAAGCTTGAGAATCGGTGCTTGCCACACGCCAATACCGTAATTACTGGACCAATACCCGCTTTTACGGGAACTGGGATTTTACAATAATAATAACTCCGGGAATATAACACCAATACAATTGGTATTTTATTATTTTTTCCAAGCGATGCTTCCACAGACTTCAACGCAGCATCAAGATACATCAGAAACTCGGCGTGCACACGCTCGCGGAGACTTTCATTGGTGTGAGCTTGAGTGTTCTGGATAGCGTCTCTCAGTTGCATAAAGAATACAGGGGTTGTTGCCCGGGCTCCGCCCCGGGTCTGACAGGAGAGAGCATACTTCTGACGAAAACGTGTATTTACGTATTTATGTACTTGTTTATGGATTCCTACATTCACGGACCCGGCGTCTTGTGGATCAAGTAGCCATACCCGTGAAGACCTGGTTCTCGATACAGCAATACTCACTGTCACTGTGGACGTCGTAGCCGAGGACAATCTTCACACCTCGCCGCGAGGTGGTCTGAGAGAGTGCGACGTAAAGCTGACCATGCGTGAAGACCGGCGACGGTAAAAAGAGACGTACCTCACGCACCGTTTGTCCCTGTGCCTTGTTGATTGTCATCGCGAAAGCGAGCTGAATCGGAAACTGACGACGTCGTAGCTTCAACGGTATACCATCCTCGGAGGCGATCAATGGAATTCTTGGAAATGGTACAACCTTGCCAGCCTTCGGCCCAGTGAGGATGGTAGCTAAAATGCAATTCGGTCGAATCTCCTTCACACGAAGCCGAGCTCCATTGCACATGCCGTCGTCGCCGTCGATATTGCGCAGAAGAATAACAGGAGCCCGATCTTCAGTCGAAGCTTGTGTGGAGGCATATTCGTTCGTCTCTCCGGGTAGTTCTGACAACACCTCATTGTTGATTTCGTGCACGTCAGCGTTGCGAGGTGTCAAGATGATCTTGCCCGTGAAGAACGCTGTGTTGAGATACTGCTCACTCATGTCACCGTACACTTGGTCGATTATGGCTTGCTTTGGATCCTCAGCTTGATGAACTTGCACAACCATGTCCGACGAAATCCGAGAGTATCCGCGACCACATGACGCACAGTGAGCTCGATCTTCACCGATATCGAGGAGCAGTCGAGCAAAACTGTTGGCTTCTTCTGCAAGGGAAGGGTCTGTCATGCCCTGTACGCGCATGTTCACCGTGAGTCGAAGCGTCTTGAAGGTCGACCACAAATGCGAGCGTTTGACACAGGCGTCCATAATTGCAGCTGCACAACCCCGGGGAACAACCGGAAGAATCTTCCATGCACCGAAACCACTCTATATCATCTTCGAGCAAGCGCTTTGCCTGAGCAGCCTGTTGAAACGTGGGATGTGTGACACCATCAACAGTTCGAATGTCTTCGAATGACCTTGGTCCTTTGGCGTAGTTTTGGAGGAGTCGCAAGTAGTACCTCTCGGTGTCCATTGGTGACACAGACACCATTCGCCTAATCTTCGAATCCCCACCACGAACGCGAGGTTTCCATTTCTTTGCTCTCGACCCCCACGTGTATAACTTCGGTGTCTGGTGATAGATGAGGTTTCTGGCGTTCGGGTCTTCTCTGCAGAGGTCGAAGAACCGCGTCAGCATCGTACGTCGATGGCTCTCGATGGCATCTCGCGAAGCTTGGTCGGGATTGAAGAGAACGTAATTCATTTCTGGCAGATGGACCGTTAATTGCTCCACGGAATGCGATTTGCCTTGCATGACGAAATCGAATAACCACCAGCATGCTTCGGGGGGGGGATACATATCGTCCACTGAGGTACTGCGTGATCTCATCGATGTTGACGACGCGACTCGATCGTCACCGTTACTTGTGTCGTGTCCGTCAGACTCAGGCTGCTGGATGGAGATGACTGCTCTATCATGTCCCTTGTAGACGTACTTGTGCAGGTACTTGACCGAGGCAACCGTCGTACAAACTTCGACGTTGATGTGGCAGCTCTACTTCTGGGTCAGATATGGATTGTAAGGGACGACCCACGGTTATCCAGCTCGATGCCCCGTCGAAGTGTGGTTCTTCCTTGATTTCGACGGCGATAGATGGGGTAACCTGGACGATCACATATCGTCTCTTCCGCAAATTGCTTTGGATAATGCTTCGAGCACTTGCCATTCTTCATACACAGGGCATTGGGCATCAGCGTTCCGCACCGACCAAGCATCATGGACTTGGTGACAACGGCGTACAACTCGGGGTGCTTGTTTGGGTCTGGAATCTCAGCACAAACAATCCTGTCGTAATCGTCAGGTCCACGCGGCACGTGCTCATCGTCAAGCTTGAGCAGGATGTGTGCACGCGGAAGACCTCGCTTCTGAAACTCAATGACGTAAATCATGTTGAGCGGTGATAGATTCCCTTTTCGTCGCTGGATTTTAGAACGCAGACTTGCCCTTCGCAGATCGGTGAGAATTTTCCGCGATAATTCGAAAGTTGGCCACAATGGATCGAGGGAATGGCAGCAAAAGGTGGGAGGCGATTGCCCACATGACCCAGATCCTTTTGGTGGAAATAGGATAAAAAATCTACATGCAAAACTCTACGAGTTGATTGATGCAACAGCTGCTCATAGTTGAAGCGTCTGGGTAGACAATAAACTGAGAAATCTTGTTCGGGGCTGTGTTCAGGGTGACCCGTGACACATACATACCCTGTAGCGAACCCTTCGTGTCGGTGCTCATTCTTTGACTAAGTGCCCCGGTACGCGAGGTACCCATGGTCGGCGCTCCACAAGCGCGCACCAAAGTTCAATTTGGACGAACCAGACGGCTTTAACTCACCCAGCGCCGCGCTTATCGACGTTTTTCAACGATAAGCGCACTCCTAATAAAAATCGCTTAACTATGGAAATTCCCCGAAAAACCTTGTTCTCATCAGCCAATGAGATTCGTCGAGCTTATCGTTGAAAAACGTCGATAAGAATTTCTAGCCAAATAAGCCAATCATTGCATAGATCAGGCGCATGATTTTATCCAAGATGACAGCTATTCTGCGGTGTGCTGGCAGCTATTCTTATCATCCCGCCGTAAATTACGCGCGTCTGTTTCGTGGCTGACAGCGTTTCAAACGTTCGAATGGTTTGATTCGCTACTGACGTTTCCCTTTCACGATTCACGATCGCAATGGAGTACGTCGTCGAGGAGATCCGCGGCGAGCGGCGTATCCGGCGGAAAGGGAGATCACGACCAAGTTTCTCGTGAAGTGGGCAGGCTTCGATGAGGAGACTTGGGAGCCGATCTCCAACCTCACCAACTGCCGTAACAAGATCGAAGAGTTCCGATCTCGGCAGAGCGTCGCCGCCGAGGAAGCCGCCGACGAAGCCGTCGCTACGGAAGACGCTGTGGATGAAGAGCCGGACGTCTCACCGCAAGCCAACAGCGACGTGACCCCACAAGACAGCGGCGAATCCGAAGTCACCGCTATCATCGACGATGAACCGAGTCCCGACATCCCGACTATACATGACGAGACAGAGACGGAGGCCGACTCGAGCCGCGCTGTCTCGACCGGATCAGAAGTCAGCACACCGAGCGAACCGTCCGAAGAAGCGCCTATCGAAGCACCGCGGCAAACGCGGCTTCGACGTCGAGTTCGTGAGCCGGCTCCCGCGACGGAAGCGCCTCCACTCCGCTCGCATGCGAGAGCTGCCAGCAAGCGACATGTTCATGACGTCGACATCTCCGATGACAGCGAAGAAGAGCTGAGCGACGATGCTCCAGCTGTCAGTACGTCCAGGTCGCGCGCGCAAAAAAGACAGAAGAAAGCTGATGAAGAGAAGGTTTTTCTCGATTCAGAGGCAAGCGATGGTGATGGTGACGAAGATGGGGCCGATTGCGATGATGCCCCCGTCATTGTTCAAGAAGAGCCACCCGAAGATATCGGCGAAGACGAGGATGCCGAGCTCTGCGATGCTCTCGCTGGCCCTCATGCCGACCTGAAGAGCGAGTTTCTGCGCAAGCTGGCACTCGATGGCTTCGCCGACACTTACTATGGCGAGGACATCACACGGTGTCACGAAGATCAAGATTTCGCTGGGTCGACCAAGATCTCCGACGCTGCGATTGTCGCTGCTCAGTCGCTGCTCAGTCGCTGCAGCCGATCGATCTCTTCTTCTTCTCTCTGCCGAAGCGTTTTTGGCGTCAGACTGCGTTCGAGTCGAATCGTTATGAGCGTCAGACGCGTGGTGCAAGAATGGCTGCGGCTCG
The DNA here is from genome assembly GCA_022836835.1 of Pythium insidiosum. Lineage (NCBI taxonomy): Eukaryota > Oomycota > Peronosporomycetes > Pythiales > Pythiaceae > Pythium > Pythium insidiosum. Next base: position 340,237 of record JAKVDI010000045.1, on the reverse strand, counting down.
GTATGTACAGAAGTACACTCGTGCAATCGCTGAAGAGAAGGCAGCAGCGATGGAAGAGAAGATCTGCTCGTTCGCGCCGATTGAAGCCCATGAAATCGTCACGATGATCGGTTTGCTTGTCGCGCGCGCGCTATCCCCGATGAAGACAGGTCTCGAGCATCACTGGTCGACAACGCAGACGGGTGCGGTCCCCAGAGAGACATGGTCGTACGTCATGCCGCGCCAGCGATTCCGAGATATATCTCGCTTCCTCCACTCCAGCGACAATCAGCACCCGAACGCGAAGACCGAGCGCGCATGGAAGATCCGTCCTGACGTTGACACGCTTCAGAGTTTTTTTTTTTAGGTATGAAGTTCGGTCGGTGGGTCGCTTTTGACGAGATGGTCATCCCATCCCGTAGCTCGAGAAACAGTGTCCGTGTGTACCTCAAGAACAAGCCTCACAAGTACGGGACGAAGCTGTTTGCTGTTTGCTGCGGAGAGACAAGTTACTGCGCAAGAATCGAAGTCTACTGTGGTTCTCGACAAGATGTTCGTTTTGTGGACACGCTGAGTGGACCAGCTGCTGTCGTGCGCAACCTCAAGGCGATCTGGCCAAGAGCGTCACAAGACAAAGAGAAGCGGGTCATCATCACCGATCGCGACTACACCTGCGTCTCCCTCGCAGTGCGACTGTCAGCGATGGGTTTCTGCTCGATCGGGACCGCTCAGCATCAAGGCTCGGATCCCCCAAGGCGCTCAAGTATCCGTTCAAGACTGTACCCAAGCGCTTTGCTGGCAAACGTGGTCTTTGTCGCCCGCAGCGTTGCACCAAGTATCCGCATCTCTACGCGTGCAGCTGGCTCGACAACAAGCCTGTGTACTTCCTCGCGAGCGATGTGTCCACGCGGAAGCCGGCGATCAGGCGCAAGGAGAAGGACGGATCGGTCGTCGACGTGGAATGCCCCGAGTTCATCGCGAACTACAACAAGTACATGAACGGCGTCGATGCGCATGACCAGTTACGGCTCCAGCGATATTCGATCCAGCGCTCGATGCGGATGAAGAAGTACTACCAATCGCTGTTCCTCGGACTGCTCGACATGGCGATCGTCAATGCGTACATCGTCCACAAGCAGTATTGCAAGGAGACAAGCAGCAAGGAGCTTACGCATGCGCAGTTCAAGTTGGCCCTTCACGAGCAGTTGATCAGCCTCACAGCAGAAGACCTCCTGGAGCGAGGCGGAACACCACCAGCGTCGCGCACGTCGAGTCCTCGCTCCTCCGCGTCAGCTGTCAGCGATCACCATCTCGAGTTTGCGGAGGACAAGAGTGCGAACGGCAGACCACGTTACCGCGTCTGCAAGGTCTGCTCGCTCTTGCACGACGATCCGTCCAAGACAATTGGGAAGACGCGCGCGTATTGCGTCGAGTGCTCGTCTGAGAAGGCCCCAGTCTGCTTGTGCGATCGGATCCGCACGACGGAGACCGGCAACCAGATGACGTGCTTCCAGATCTGGCACCAGTATCTCTGTCATGGCAAGGCTCGAGACGGCGCTCGCAAGATTCGAATGTGCGCCAGCCAGAATACTGCAGAGCCGGCCACAGTTGAAGCGACAGATTCGGCAGAGCCGACAGCACAAGAAGCGCCAGAGCCGACAGGACAAGAAGCGATAGAGCAGAGCCGACAGGAAGCATTCGCGAGTGTTGCACGATCGGTGTCTACTTCAAGATCCTTTGATTTCACGTGCTAATAGACGTTCAACTTGTGTGCTTCTGGAGTGATCGTTGTGCGTGTGGCGGAAATCTGTGGTGCGGGAGCCACCCGCATTCGTGCATGTGACTGGCGTTTGGGCACGGAGCCGATCGTGCGTCTCTCAAGACGATTGCACGAATGTCATTGTCGCGCTTTCCAGTAAACGCGACAGGTGTGTTAGACTGTGGGTGGGTGTTTGTCGTGTCGTGTCGTGTTCACGGAAAAACACGACACGAAAGAGCAACATATCTCCCGCATTCAGGTGGATCTCGTCTATATCCGTCTTCTCGGCAAAATGTGGATTCCATCCGAAGGTGATGAATGTCGTGTCGTGTGGCTGAAGCGCGAGTAGCAAACCCACTGGAACTGCTGATGAGTCTATTCTTCTCGCCGGGCATGGTGGGAAGTCGAGGTGAGGCGCTAGTTCACTGCCGCCTGGCAAGGAGCGCAACGCAACCCAGTCTGAAGCACAATGATCAGGGTACATGAGCTTCCATACCGGATGAAGGGCGGTCTCAAGCGCGCTCTGCTGAGTCGGTGGCAGTCGGCGTTGCTGTCGGAAATCGTCGCACACCATCTCGCCAGACTCGACATCCAGCCCGAGAAAGAAGTTCTCCCATCCCTTGTCGTCGTCTTCGAGGAGCAACTGTGTGAGCAGCGGAGAAATGACTTCTTGAAACACAATGTAACCTTTGGTCAGAGCGCGCTCCATCTCAACTCGCTGTCGGCAGCGCGTCTTCGCTGAGGAGGTCGAGCGACAAAAAAAGTGAAACCAGTCGCGTTTTTCTAGAAACTGGACAGACGATAGAAACGGTTTTGCTATGCTGGAAACGCATTCGTGCAGTTGATTTGATGTTCAACCCACCTGATGATCGACAAGACCGAGTCATTCGCACGAAAGGAGCTACGATTCATAGATGAAGAACCTGCACGATCCAATGAACTACTCAAAACGCAAGTAAAGCGCACGAATACGGGCGACGGAGGTGGCTCATGCTACGCTTATCACACACCTTGTTCACATGGTTGATGTAGGGCTCCCAGTGCTGCCTGAAGGTGTTGTCGTTGTCGACAATAATGACGTCGATTTGATCTTTCAGAGCGATCTTGAAGCGACCGAAGCACTGCTCGTATGCTTCACGCAAACCTTGGGGATTGATGATGCAGCCATGATCCCCCACGAAAAAGACGTCCTCAGATAGGACTCGCGCGTCGAAGCCGAGCGAACTGGCGTACATGCTTGCGAATGCCGCAAAAGCCGACTTCCCCGTGCCCGACATTCCACGGAGGATGACCACAAGCGTCTCGACGACCTGGAGACGATGCTCTCGAACGAAGTTGTCGATGATGGTCTGTTCCTCTGGAGGGATCATCCAGGCTATGTCGAGAACGCTGTCAAGTGAGGTGGCCATCGGAACGGATGTTATCAACTTGCTTGGAGCGGGGGCAAATGAAGAATGAGGAGTCGACACTGTTCTTTCCACTCACCTGTCACTTGCGTCGCCATCGTTGAACGGCTCGTTGAGCATGGTGCCGTTGAGCATGAGCATTTGATGTGCGCGATGACTACACTCAACTGTCGCGATGAAAAGAAAACATGACAGCTGGTTTTCTTCCCGCTAGCTGTTGTTTCAGATGAATCAATCGAGACCATACTCTCCTCGTATTGGACATAATAGTCAGTATTTCTACCAGCCAATTCTTTTCTCGTCTTGGCAACACTCGAGGTCGCGTATTTTTCAAGGAGCGACAATAGGAAATCATGAGCGAACCAGACAAGCCGGTCAAGTCGTCGGGAAAGAAGGCAAGCACGCGGCGGGGACGACAGGATGGCTCAGCCCAACGACCGAAGGCGAGCGCGAGACCGAAACGACAGCACGTCTCCGAACAAGATCCGTCAAAGCTCTCGAAAACGCAATTCGACCGTGTAATGCGCATGGTGCGCGCGCATCTCGATGAGGAGCAGCCGCTCAGAGTCGCCAAGCTGATGGAGACTCAAGCTTTCAAAGACTTCAGCCTCAACCGTTTGAACTATCTCGTCCATCGGGTATTACGCGCGGAGAAGCAAGCACGAGCTAACAAGGCAAAGAAGGGCACTGTGAAGGCTATCGAAGGCGAGGTATATGAAGGCTGTCGAAGAGCAACGCGAGCGAGCATCGTTGCTCGAAGCAAAACTCCAACAGACGGAAGCTGCACTGACGGAGAACGAAAGAATCATCAAGGGTATGGAGATAGAGATCGGTCAACGTCGAGAAAAGGAAGGCAAGCTCAACGACCAGCTCGAGTTGCTGCGAAAAGACTTGGGCATACAGCATTTAGAGATCACGAACAAGGAAGCGGAAATTCAAGCCCTCGAGAGCGAGATTTTCCAGCTTCGTGCTCGGGGTAGAGACAATCCTCAAGGTATCGACGACATTGAGCATCTACAAATCGACTTGAAGCGAAGTCAGAGAGATCTCGGGCAGATGCAGCGGATTCATGTGGCAACGGCGAGCAAGCTCAAAGACAAAGAAGTTGAGTACAAGTCATGTGTCGACGCCATGAAGCGAAGCGACGAAGCGTACCGAGATTTGCAAGCAAGAAGCGCACTAAACAAGACAATTGTAGCGGCGTTCAAGCGCTCAGCAAGGATTGAGGGGCTCATCAGGATGGTGATGGAAGATCTTGTGCAGTGCCGGCGGCATCCTGATGAGTACATCATGAAGAACATGTGTCACGCGATCGTGGGCGAGTTCGAAAGACAGACCGAGCACTTCGGCGTCGAGATTCGAGCTGCTGGCCCTCTCGACAAGCTGCTCACGATTTGGGTAAAAACGCGGAATGTCGACTACGAGCGATATCACTCGATCATGGACGTGCTCGAGACGACGTTGGCCGTCTTGCACCGTATACTTACCGGCAAGGACTTTTCTCCTGCGTTTGGCGTCTTGTGCGATGCGGTAGTCAGCACGGCAACGCAGGCAGCTAGTAGACCTTTGTATTAGGTTGTGGATGTTGAAATGCTGTCATTAGCATGTCTTTAGCGTAATCGTGCATTTGACCTTATGATTGTGTAGCAAAAATCTGTGGTGTGGAGTGAGAGCCACCCGCATTCGTGCATGTGACTGACGTTCATCAGACCAAGCGCGATTCGACAAGCAAGCGGCAGGCAAGAACAAAACGCCGGGGAGCTCACTCCATTCGGTACCTCGCTGCTGATAGAGGCGTGCAAGCTTACAGCAACCGCTGTCTTCGTCGACGTCGGATCGGGCATCGGCAATGTCGTCGCGCAGGAGGCCATAGAGGCGGACGTGGCTGCATCGTTCGGGATAGAAGTGCGCAAGGACGTGGAAGCCCTAGGGAAGAGTCGTATGGACGCGTTCATAGACTCGATTCCCGCGCTTGGGTCTATCATCATCCACGATGCCGACATCAAGGAGATGCGCTTCGAGATCGAGCCGTGGAGTTCGAGCGCATCCGTTCTGTACTGCCACAACACGCTGTTCAGTCAACCGAGTCAGTTCGCAGTGGAGCGCATGTGCTGCGACTTACCTCGCCTTGATGTTGTCGTCCTTCAGCAGCCGTTCTCCTTGATCGTCGTCTACGCGAGACTTCTGCGCCATTTTCAAGCGCGATCCCCTCCCACTCAAGGTGCCAGTGTCATCCACCGGTACGATGACCAGCTTCCACGTGTACCGCCGACAGCAGCTCAGCATATAGATCTGTCTCCTGCTGTACATCGGAAATGATGAGAACTATTTTGTCCCAGTCGGTAGTTGCATGAATATATTCTCGGATTTATTCGCACTGCGCTCTTCTTTACGCACTCCAAGAGAATAGATTACCGACGATTTAGCTCGGGAGCGCGCCGTTGCACCAAAATGGCGAGCTCTCATTTGCTCAGCTTATCGTTGAAAAACGTCGATAAGAAATTGAGGTTTAATCTTATCGACGTTTTTCAACGATAAGGCGCTGGGTGAGTTAACGTGGAGATCTGCTCATCGATCCGGTCAGTCTAGTACCTCTATAAGTGGGATTGCAGCATTGCTATTGGAAGGTGGTCGAACCTTGCACCAACTCTCTCAAGATCCCGATACTTGTGACGCAAAACTCCACGTGTCATTTCTCACCGGAGTCCAAGGTTGCTCGGCAGGTTAAATCGGTTACGTTGATCATTGTCGATGAGGCTCCGATGATGCACCGCCACGTGTGTGAGGCTCTTGATCGCTCAATTCGTGATGCAATGAAGCACGCCCACCCGTGACTCGAACGCGTTCCTTTTTTAGCCAAACGAGTCGCCATGGGCGGTGACATTCGCCAACTGCTTTCTGTTATCCCGAAGGCATCTCGCTCAGTTGTTGTTGGTTCCTGTCTCAGTCGTAGTACACTGCGGAGACAGCTGCAAGTGTGCAAACTCACAACCAATGTTCGTGTGTCCGGTGAACATCAAGTATGCAGTGATTACTCGGCCGCGTCGGTGAAACCGTACTACTGCCACCAGAGGTTCGCCGAGTATCAACGATATCTATATGGTGTATGGCAGCGCCGATGTGATGCCTCCTCGCGAACTGGACAACGTTCACTCTATCCAACCGAGTTCTTAAACACAATTGATGACGCTTCTATGCCTATGCTCGCCCTCCGCCTCAGGATTGGAGGAACGGTCATCCTTCTACAAAACCTGAAAACGACAAGAGGTCTCTGCAACGGAATGAGACTTCGCGTTGACGCCTTCTTTCCCACGATGCTCCAGGTTACGATTTCTAGCCAAGTGTGGTGAAGTGGCTCAAGTTCTGTTGTCGCAATCACTGTCAGACTGGAGTTTCCCCTTGGCCGATGTTGCCTAATGTTCCGATCCAGATCTCATGGAAACAATCACTGTCAGATACGAGGTTTGCTTGGTGTTGACTGCTGAGTACAATCAATGTTACGAGGCAACGCAGCGCAAGATTCGAAGTGAGTATTTACCAGGTCACATTTTTTTCGAATTGTAGAAAGATCTCAGGGCGACTGTTTGAGATCGCCCTGCGCAGAGAACATAGTAAAACCATAAGAACTCTCCAATTCACCAAGAAGCACGAAGTCACCACATATTCATCAATAGCATCAGTCGGACGATCTCAACGAGGGTCTGTCAGCATAAAGAACGCTGTCATTGAGGTCTGCCTCCGTGGATATAATCACTGTCACAAACGATAATCTGTTTGGATATAGTCACTGTCTCTTAGAAAACTTCTATTGTACGGAGTGTTGGTGCTCTTCCTCCCTCTAACTTCTCTTCGTCGCACCTCCACATTGTGAGGTTCTGGTTGAAGGGCTCGGTCGGATTTTCGGAGCCTCAATTCAAAGAACTCTGATCGGATATAATCCCAGCGTCTGTGGAACATCGACGCTGGTGCAAGAATTGTTTGTTGATCGGGGCAACCCTCTAATGCTCACGCCAAGCACGGAATTTTCAGTCTGCTACACAACACAAGGTGCTTTCTTCAGTGATACCCACTTGCTCCCTCGAATTTTAATTTAACCCTTTCGTTGCCGAGAGGTAGTATAATGACCACTTTATCGTCATTTTGCGCTTATGTATGGGCGCCATATGGTGCCTTTTGGTTGCGAGACTGGCCATTTTGTCTACCGAAAACGCATACAAACCTCTATAAGATAAAGAAATTCAATTCATAGAGGCTTTTATCAAAACATACGAGCCCCATTCCCTTTATACTTTTATTCCGGTACGGAACCTTATACAAAAAAGTATGTTCGGAAATGGCCTAAAATGACCACAATTCGGTCATTATACTATATGAAAAATCCGCCCCCAAAAAGCAGAAAGGACGATCGGAAAACGGCCTTAAATGACCACTTTATCGTCATTTAAGCCCTTAACTATGGAAATTGCAGTATACTAGAATCAAGACAAAACAGTGGCAACGAAAGGGTTAATGCCCAATCAGCTCTTCACTCACGGTCAACAGTATCTAACACTTTCCTGCACGCGCAATGGGCCACTTATCCCTACTTTACGCTTTGACATAATATACGTTCTGACCAATCGCCCACTCTGGTAAGCGAAGTGAGCGGGCTACACTAGCCGTCGACAAGCGCGGCGTTGGGTGACTTAAATCGAGGGGTGGTGCTTTGAAAAAGTTTTACAGTATTTTAGAGCTTAAAATCTACCAATTAGAGCTCGGAAATACAGTGAGGATGACATGATTCTATCATGTCGATTGTCGTTTTCTCGATCGTTGTTGGGAAGGATTGTGAAAATGACAAATGCATCGCACAAGCATGAACAACGTGCAAGAAAGCGAAGCTTCATGGTGGTCGCTAGGACTACGGAGCGCTACGTCCACGATCGTTGAACGCGTTCGTAACGTCGGCAGGAAGTAGGCACGATGCACGCACTGTAATGGGGCTCTCCCCTTTACAACAGCTTACACTGCTGCGCAGTGTATGAGGAAGCGAACTAGCTTTAACGTTCCGTTCCGCCCCGGAACGGACCGACAGGAATGTGTATTAGAATGCAAATTCCAAAGTGTCATTGAGTGGTTACTTTCTTGCTGCATGACCTACATTCTGTCCTGCTGGAGGGTCGCAGTGACTCTTCACTCTACCACTCAAAGGACGCAGTCGTCCTTTGATTGGATAGAATACCAAAGCGATCTTTGGTATTCTAGCCAATGGGACTAAGTTCCCTCTTGACTGCACCCAGGTACTTAGTCACAAAGTACCTGCGAACTTTGGGACGCGACCCACTCTGTCGCTGTCGATGGGACTTTGCCTGTCAAGGGCAAAGTCAATACAACTGCAATTCACAACGCTGAATTGCAGGACATTCCCTGTAACGGGGAAACCCCGTTACACGCACTCACAGATCGCGTTGGCTTGAAGTATGAATTCATCATGGCAATTCATCACATTATGCTTTTAGTAAAAAAAAACGAGAAATCTAAGTGATTGATTCTGTTTGTTTTTACTGAAAGAAGGGGGGTGTTTAAACATGATGAGTTGGTTGGCAGTCCACAATTCATTTTTGAATTGAGGTGCTGTGATTTGACGCTTTGCGTGCCCTGACCGTACCATTCCACCACCAGAACCCCATATCTGGAGCCACCCGCTGCAAGCATCATGTCGTCGGGCTTCGGATTCAAGGGACGGGAAGGCCGCTGCTTCCGATTCTGGAAGGACGTCGAGCAGTGCAGCGTACGTGGCGGCCCATGTGGGGCATGACGCTTTGCGTGCGTGTGGTTGTGGCTGGCTGACATCCACTCGGAGCACAGAAAGACACGGAGCACACGGGCATGTGCGAGAAGCAGGTCGAGGACTACCTCGAGTGCCTTCACCACAAGAAGGAGGTGCGTGCAGCGAGGGCGTGTTTTGATTCGGGTATATCGGATGCTGAAAGCGCGTCGCGTTCCCTTGTGTTCAGCTGACGCGACTGAGCGCCATCGCGGTGCAGAAGGAGCGCATCGAGTCGGGCGCCGCGGACAGCGACCACGGACACGGCAGTCATGGACATTAACTATCGAGGAGCCATCGCGCGCGTCCAGAGGCACGCTCTGTCGGTGGCGCGCGTGCAGTGGAGGCGGTCGTGTGACACCTGAGAAGAGAGGGGCGAGCGCCCTTGTGGGTCGTAGTACAATTGATTGATTGCACCAACCGACGCTTGTGCTCGCTGTGTCTGTCTGTCTGTCTGTCTGTCTGTCTGTCTGTCTTTCCGTGTGCGCATGTCTTCATCGCTCTCTGTTTGGCTGTCGCGGTCGCCTTGCAGTCGCCGTGGCGCCCGCAACATGCGCGCAATGCGTGCGATGCTGTGATGCGTGAGCACCTTCGCGCAACCTCCGACCCTTCGCGATGGGCGTTGCGGCGCAAAATAAAGAACGTCCCAAGGACCAAACGCCCCTCGACGTCCGCACAGGTACCGACACCGGCGCGGCGCCAACCGCCAACCGCCAACCGCCCGCGACGCGACGGCATCCCCTCACGCTCGTCCCGACGCCGCGCGGCGGGGGCCGACGGCGCCATGCTCAAGTACGAAGAGCAGCGATGCATCGGGCGCGGGAGCTACGGCTCGGCGCACCTCGTCGTGGAGCGCGCCACGCAGGAGCGGTTCGTGATCAAGAAGATCCCGATGGAGCTGTTGTCGGAGCAGGAGAAGCAGCAGTCGTTCCGCGAGGTCGAGCTGCTCTCCAAGCTCAAGCACCCCAACGTCGTCGAGTACAAGGAGAGCTTTGTCGAGGGCAACGTGATCCATATCGTGATGGCGTACTGCGACGGCGGCGACCTCGCGGGCCGCATTCGCGAGCGCGCCTCGGAGCTCGCGCAGGGCGGCCGCGGCTTCTTCGACACAGCGCAGATCCTCGACTGGTTCATCCAGATGGCCATGGCCATCAAGTACCTGCACGAGCAGCGCATCCTGCATCGCGACCTCAAGACGAGCAACATCTTCCTCACCACGGAAAACGTCATCAAGCTCGGGGACTTTGGCATCGCCAAGACGCTCGACTCGACGCTTGACCAGGCCAAGACCGTCGTGGGCACGCCGTACTACATGAGTCCCGAGGTCTGCGAGAGCAAACCGTACTCGTACGCCAGCGACGTCTGGTCGCTCGGCTGCGTGCTCTACGAGATGCTTGCGCTGCGCCACGCGTTCGAGGCGCCCAACATCCTCACGCTCATCCTCAAGATCGTGCAGCAGGAGGTACCTACTGCATCTCTTGTTTAATTGCCGTCGCGCGGCCGCTGTGTTCGTCGATGTCTAACGATGCGCTGCTGCAGTTCGCGCCGATTCCCACGCACTACGACGCCGAGATGTCGGACATCCTCAAGAAACTGTTAGACAAGCGGCCAGAGGCGCGTCCCACGATGGACGAGATCTTCATGATGCCTTACATTCGCAACCACATGCGAGGTGTGTACTGACTGTCGATGGATCGGGTGGGATCGCTTGCTCACATGCACACCTCGGATGTTGATTCAACACAGGACTCGTGGCCTCAGGAGGGTTGCTCCGAATGGCCAGTGGCGCACGCCGGCAGCACGGAACGCCCAAGCGCAAACCGGCGTCTCGACCTGGCGGCCGTCGCAGCGGCGAGCTGTCCGACGCCCGTCGCTCCAAGCCACAAGCTTCAGACGGCGCTCGCTGGGCCGCAATCCGACCCGACGACTGCGAAGAGCAGGTGCTCGACGCCCACGGCGACGATGACCTGCAGCTGCTTGACGTCTCTATGCTCGAAGACTCACACTCAGCCATTCGGCTGCCGGAGCGGAGCACGACACCAGAGCCCCTCGTGGTCTCTCCATTGGACGATGCCAAGCCACCGCCGGCGCCTCCGCAGGGACCTCCACCAGCCCCACTACCGCTCTCCATCACCGTCACGAAGAAAGTAGCGGCGCGGCTTCGACCGCAGCGAACGGAGCCGAGCCATCGGCGGATGAGCAGCGACGAGATCGAGGAGGACATCAGCGACCGCTTCGCAGCGGAAGCGGAGGAGCTCATGAACCCCAACTTCCAAAGCGAGTACAGCGAGGAGTGCATCGACAGCCTCCAGATCTTCTTCGGGTCGCAGGCGAGCGCCAAGTCCAAGGCACGCGCCGAGACCGCGGCTGCGCTGCGGCCCCGACCCACGAGAAGCAACGGGAAGCCGCCGCTGAAGCCCGCAATGCCGCGTCCGCTCAGCGGACTTCCGTACGACGCTCGGAAGCGGCACGACGAGCTGCACGACGACGTAATCGTGGAGCCTCAGGTACGACTCGGCCGCATGCCGCAGCGTCCATCGTGGAAAGCCCAGGAGCCGAGTCCTATGCGTCCTGGGTGCGCCACTGAGCCCAACGCGGTGCAGGAAGACGACGAAGTCGAGGCGGAGGCTCTGTACGAGACGGACGGCGCGAGCGACGGCGCCGTGCTGAGCGAGAGCGGCATGTTGCGTGCGATGGAGCTGGACGCCGATAGCTCCGGCGACGAGAACGGGGACGCGTTCACGTCCGACAGCGAGTACGGCGGCGAGGAAAACTTTTACAGCGAGCACTCGGCGTACAGCGATGACTCGGACTTCGCGGACGAGAACGAGACCGAGTACAGCGAGGACTTTGAGGATCAGGACGCCGAGATCATCGAGTACGCGAACGATGCGTTCGACCCGGAGGAGAGCGAGGCGGCACGGACGCTCAAGTCGCCCGGCGGTCGTGCGGCGCTGGCGACGGCGAACGAGGTGCAGTGGGTCATCCACAATGTGGCGCAGAGTCTGCGGGCGAACCTGAGCGTCGCGTCCTAGCGCAGAGGTACAATAGCGTGCGTGCTTTATATTGGGGTTTGTAGAGTAAAACGGTGCAAGCTGGGTCTCGTCAATGGCTCGCGACCGTCTCGTTTGGGAACGCCCGAAACACGCTTAGCGCTGTCTCGGCGGTCAAGACGACCTCCTGGTTCGCGCCCACGAGCAGCACGCGGCCCTTGGACAGCGCGACCTGCGTGCTCTGGTCGTGCGAAGCTGCACCGGACCCCTCGACAACCAGTAGCACAGATGGACCTTTCCGCTTGGACAGCTCGTACCGGTCGCCGCCTTGCAGCTGCAGCGCCTCGATCTCGAACTCGGGCACTGGCGGCGAGTACAGCCGCGCGACGGCATCCAGGCGTTGGCCAGAGCCGATCGCCGGCGCCAGCGTTCGATACGTGAGCATCTCGCAGAGCGTGTCCTTATCAATGAACTTGGGCGTGAGGCCGGCGCGCACGACGTTGTCAGAGCACGCCATGCACTCGATGCAGTCGCCTGAGAGGTACGCGTGCGGCTCGTTCGCGCTCAGGAAGACGCACTCGCCTGGCTCGAGCGTCACGTAGTTGAGCAGGTACGGGCAGAAGCAGCCGATGTCGACATCGTACTCGGCGATGAGCCGCAGCACGAGCGCCTCAACCGGCGAGCGCGTCTCGAGCGCGAGTAATCGGTCGCGCAGACTCGCGATCGCCGTCGCGATGCGGCCTTGATCCGCATGGATGAAGCCGCGGAAGAACACGCGCAACGCAGCGGCATCGCGCTGCGTCAGCAGTTGCTGCGATGCTGTGAGACAGGCGGAGCGGATTGTTGAAGTCAGACGCAGTCATCGCCAGGTGGTGCTGTGCTGGAGCATCGAACAGTACCTTCTCGACCCGCAAGCGTCTGGAGCTCCGCGACCGACTCGACATGCGCGACGATCTCGTCCAGCGGTCGGAATTGGCACCTGCGCACATGGACAATCGGAAGCGTCAGCCAGCTGCGACATGATCCACAGAGACATGCATACGTACAGCGCCTCGAATCGCGTGAGCGCGATAGCCATCTCGGGCTTGTGGTTGGGATCCTTGTAGAGGTCGGGGAACTGCGCGTGCAGCGTCTTGGCCAGCGCCAAGTCTGGGTGTGCCTGAGGTCGATGGGTGTGTGCGTGAGCCACCACGCATGCGCGCAATATACGAGCGAGTGACTGCATGGACCCACCTGAATCGAGAGCGCCTTGTTCACGGAGAGCACCTTGAAGAGGAACGGCAGCTCTCCCGAGGCGCTCGCAGCGCCTGCTGCCCCTGGGTGGTTCTGATGACACCGCGCGTGGGAGTATGAGCGCAACATATACGAACGGAGGCATGCGCAGGCTCCAACGAGCTCACCTGCAGCCAGTCGCGCAGCAGTGTCTCGGTGCCGTCGTGGCTCACGACTCGCGAGGGTCCGCTCGGGTGCGTGCCCATCCTGAACTCAACAGACTCGTCAGTCATGCAACATGCATAAGCCGCGATGCCTGGACATGACATCACGGTCCAAAGCAGCTTTACGCACCACAGCTCGGCGTAGGGCGTGTCGGCATCCGCGCGGAACGCAGCGTTCGCTCCTTCCTGCGGCGGCCAGGGACCACGTCAGATCCATCGGTGTCTCCGTGCATGAGCGTCTCGTTCGGTTGATACGGACCTGCAGCTGCGCGACGACGCTGTCGAGGCCTCTCTTGCCCCACGCGTAGCTCTGGACGACGCCCTGCAGCAGCTCCATAGCGAGAGAGAGAAGTAGTCGATGGATCGAGTGCGGATGTTGGTGGGAAAACAGTAATGACAGTCACATCCGACTCGCCCAAAGACCGTTTCGCAGGTTGATTCCCTCGCGCGAGTGCCACCAGAAACAGGACAGGGCAAAGTGGACACGTCAGGGATTAGGGTTCGACAGCCAGCCTGCAGGCCCACAGGCACGCGCCTGCGCCCAAGCACCAAAGAAGCAAACAGGTCGTGGGTCCGTCTCTCAGTGCGGGTCCTGCGGGTTCGACCCGGGTTTAGTCGCCATGGTGACCAACTGACTGAGCAGCGCGTGACTGCCAACGAACAGAGCGACACAGCGCTGCTGAAGCCATTTCTCCGTTGCTTCCTCGTCCGCCGTTCGCCATGGGACGCGTGTGCGAGATCTGCAAGACGCACGAGTCGCGCTACAAGTGCCCGTCCTGCAGGGCGCCGTACTGCAGCGCGGCGTGCTACAAGACGCACAAAGAGACGCCGTGCGCTGCTGCGCCGGCGCCGGCTGCTGCCCCCGAGGCACGTGTCAATGGGACAAGCACCTCCTCTGCAGCGTCAGCACCCACCAACAGCGTCAACAATTCGATGGCTGCCGATCAAGACGACGACATCGACCCGAGCAAGCTGCTGAGCATGGAGCAGCTCCTCCGGCTGCGCGAGTCGCCGCTGGTTCGCCAGCAAGTGCAAGACCCCAAGTTCCAGCAGATCCTGGCAGAGGTGCGTGGCTACATGCAGCATCACAACATTGGCTTCCACGAAGCGCACTGTCCTATGTATGTTTCATGTATTCTGCAGGTGGATGCGTCAAGCAACCGTATGAAAGCGCTGGAGAAGGCGCTTCTGGATCCCCTCTTTTCCAGCTTCATGTTCGCAGCGTTAGATGAGGTGCGTCGGCTTCACACGATGGCTATGGGCGACTTGGCTCTCACGTGCTTGTGGCATTTCGTGTGGAGCAGATCGAAGGCAACCCGATGACCCACTCTTGATCAGGATCTGACGCAACAATTTGATTCAACTCGTATCTCCCGACTTGATCTGCCTGACTGTCGTTCCTCTTCTCGACGTAAACTGAGGACAGCCGTCGGCCTCTCCCACGACTGTGATCATCCAGACGCCCATGCATGGCTTGCATGTCTATCGGCAGTGCGTTCTGTGAAGAACGATCAGCGTCGAGGTGGACATAGCATCATCAATGGTCTGCCCCTTGGAACCGGATGCAGCTGATGACACGGCGGTCAGTCAGCAGAGCCACCATTCGTGTCGTCAGGCCACAGCAAGCCCTTGGTCAGTGATGTGGCATGCGTCACCTTCAATGCAGTCGACGTGCAGAGAGCACCTCGTCTTTCTTCACTCGTTCTTCATTGTTAGCGTCGTCTTCGTCTTGGCTCCATCTGATGCAACTGATCTCTTCAGCTCGATCCATCTGATTCCATCGCTCCCTCGCTACGCATCGCAACCGACTGACTTCAAGATCTCTCCAAGCTCAAGACCGAAGCGCAGGATGCTGTCGCGCCGCCGACTGCACACGTTCCTCAACTCTGTGGTGCCCATGGTGCTGGAGCAGTCTCCGCGTGGCGAGCGTGTGTACGACATCTACTCGCGACTGCTCAAGGAGCGCATCGTCTTCGTCCACGGCCCTGTGAACGACAGCATGGCGTCGCTCGTGACTGCGCAGCTGCTGTTCTTGGAGGCAGAGCACCCCGAGAAGGACGTGTACATGTACATCAACAGCCCTGGCGGAGTCGTCACCTCTGGACTCGCCATCTATGACACCATGCAGTACATCCATCCGCGCGTGAACACCCTCTGTATGGGTCAGGCCGCGTCGATGGGCGCGCTCTTGCTCGCTGCCGGAGCGCCTGGGTGTCGATACGCGTTGCCGAACTCGAGGGTGAGCAACAGCGTGACTCGGGAACGCATTAGGCAGTCCATCTGATGTCTGTGGGTGTAGATAATGGTACACCAGCCGTCAGGAGGGGCCCAGGGCATGGCAAGTGACATCGCTATTCAAGCAGAGGAGATCATCAAGCTGCGGGCGCGGTAAGGACTCGAAGGAGGATCAGCATTGCGTGCATGGGGGCTCACAGTGCACGTCGCGCGTGCAGTCTCAACGGACTGTTCGTCCACCACACAGGGAAGCCACTCAAGACCATCGAGAAGGCGATGGATCGCGACTTGTTCATGGATCCCCCGGAGGCGTTGGAGTTTGGGATCATCGACTCCATCATGAACAAGCGCAACCTCGCGACGAACGCCCCCAGTGGCGAGGGAGCGTAGTCACACTAGTTGGCTTGCAAGAGAGCTGGGGCAAGCACAGACGCTCGGCTAATGAAGAGGGTTATTGTTCATTCTCGCAGCATACTTCTTAACTGCCTGCGTGCCGGTCGCTGTGCTTGTTCACCTGCCGACGCGAGAGCGTTCACTCGTCCATCTCTCCCTCCGGCTCATCGACCTCGCCCATCTCCCACTTGAGGTCGGGCAGGTGGTTGCCACGCTTCGCCTACAACACAATCATGGTGAGCCATCGCTAGCATTCTCGACGGATCGATCCATCGACGTACGGCTTGTCGGAGCGAGTTGGGGTCGTACAGAGTGACGACGCCCATGAGCGTGGCGAAGCCCGCGAGCGCGTAGCCAAGGTGCTTGAGCGCCTGGTACTTGGGGATGTGCGGGGCGTCGAAGTCGATCAGCGTCTCGGGCGCGACGCCGTCGTTCCAGACGAGCTCGGCGTGCTCGTGCAGGGGCTGCGTCGGCGCCGGCAGACGCGCGAACGGCGGCGGCGGAGGGCGGTGCGCGCCACCGCCACGCGTGAGCTGCGTCGAGCGGCGGACGGTGAGGCTCATGCCTCCACGAAGCGCATGGCTGAGGCTGCGCGAACTCATCTCTCACTCACGCTTGAATATCCCGCAGTCGATACAGACGACGGACGGTCGCCCCACACCAGAGGAGCTGCCCAATTCCGTGGGTCGCCTCGCCACGATTCGGTCCAGCACCCAATACCGGTATCTCTTCGGTACAGAAACAGATCTGAGGAAGGCTGTCGACTCGGATCTGAGTCGAAGCAGCATCTCGAATTCCGTGACCACCATCGCCACCAAGCCACACACCAATGAGCGCTCAACTGATCCGCAGCGAGGTCCTGAGCCTCTTCCGAGCATGCATGCGCTCCGCCCAAAAGTGCCCCGAGTGGCAGCAGCGCGAGATGATGAAAGCCTACGTCCGCATGAAGTTTCGGGACGAGAAGCTCACTCAAGACGAGACGCGCATCCGACGCATGTTGGCGGACGCCCGTGAAGAGCTAGCGCAGATGGAGTATTATCACTCGGTCTACGAGGCCAAGCAGCGGCAAAGTCAGAGCAACGTCAGAGAAAAGAGCGGCGAGGGATTCGTCCATTCAGAGTGTCGGAGCTGCGGCAGCGCGTACAGCTCCGCCACTGCCAAGTTCTGTGCAAATTGTGGGGTCAAGCGTGTATGAACGCAGTCGGAAGACAATCTGAATTGAGTATAAATCTAATGGACTGATGATGGGGTTTATCGAACCCACGACATGCGGTTGAAGGGCCACGCCTGTTTGAATACGAGATACGAGAGGACACTGTTAATGACGCAAAGACGACGACTCCAAACGCAGGCACACGTACGATCGCTTGCACGCGTCCTTCCACGAGCGCGAGTGGCACTGCGCCAATGTGGCGAGAGTCCACCGACATGGTCGCATTGTCGCCTTCGACCCAGACGTGGCCCTTTGGGACGACGACGCGACCGCTGCGGTTCTGGTCAAAGCGGGGTTGGAGCTCCACGGTGTCTCCCTCCTGTGCACGCATCGTCAGTTCGTTGAGAAGCATAAAGGTAGATAGGCAGCGTACCAGAGCGAGGATGCGCTTGATGACGTTGGCCCCGTTGCTTCGCGTTGGGGAGCGCAGGATGACGACGTCGCCGCGCTGGTACTGTCGCCAATGCGGCGTCAGGCGGTCGATCACAGCGAGCGACCCGTTCGGCACCGTCGGCTCCATCGATGCCCCGATGCCGTAGATCACGTCACACGCGTTGAGCTTGATGGTGCACGTCCATCCCAGCAGCAGCGCTGCGTTGCGCGCGAGCTGTCGATGGGAGGCGGTCGCCATTGGATGAGACTGATGAGAGTGAATGCATTTCATTGTCGCCGATCTTTTATAGCCAATTATCGCGTGTTCTCATGAGTTATCGACCAATCACTGATGAGAAAGATCACGATGGCGACGCCGATCGCTCGCGAAATGCCTGCGGCACAGACTGCTTCTTCATGATCATGAGCTTGTTGAGCGGCCATATCTGAGCACATGCGCGTATCAGTAAGAGCCTACAGCCAGCCACACCAGACGACGTACTCGCATCACGACGCGACCCTGCAAGAGCGCGTATGGGACGGGGCCGTAGTATCGAGAGTCATGCGAGTCGTGCTTGTTGTCGCCCTCAAGCCACACGTGGCCGCGCGGGATCTACAACCACACAGCATTGCACTCAGACGTCACGCTGATCATGCTGCGCTTTCTCGAAGCGTACCCGATGGAACTCGACCTCAGAAGACGAGTATCTTGGGCGCACGCACACCGTATCCCCCTCCTACAGACGAACCAGTCAGCAACGCCTCGCTTTTCAGGAACATCCTCTATCACCTCGTTCATACCATCGCGATGATGCGTTTGCACACAGTGTGGCGCGGGTTGGAGACAGACTTGGAGATCACGACTTCGCCGCGCTCAAACGGTCGCACACGCGGCGTGAGCTTGTCGACCAGCACGATGTCTCCGTCGCGGTTGAGCGTCGGTAGCATCGACGGTCCGACGCATTTGATGGTGTCTACGCCCTGCAGCAGACAGAAAGAGGCACCTGCGAAGCGCAGGAAGTAGGAGAGCACCGCCACGATCTCATTACGCGGTGCCGACGCCATGGTTCACGGCGAAATGGAGCAACAAGCATTCCATGCAGCTCATGATTGGTCAATATGCGTACGGTTTTTCAGCCAATCATGGAACTGGTACGTGAAACGACGCGAGCGGTTACGGTCATCGAGATGGACGTGGACAGACAGAGCGCTCTTGTCACTTCCGAGGATGTCACACGAGGCGGACGGAGAGGAGGTGGCGCCGCTCGCTGACCTCGCTGTGCTCGACGGTACGTGCGCCCAAGTGCGAGGGCGTTGGAGCGCGGACTCACTGGTGGAGGATCGCCAACAGCACTGCTTCCCGAGGCATCGGCGGAGATCGAGGGAGCGCCAGACGCAGAGGGAGACGCAGACGCAGGTGCGGAAGACACTGGATCTAGATGGGATCGGCATGGACTGATGCGCTGTGGTCGCTCAGTCTCAGTGGATGACGTTCTGCAGCAGTTCGACGCGGCGACGGTGCTGCCTGATGACGATTTCCCGTCGACTGACGCGGCCGTCGACACTTTGCAGCCCTTGGAGATGAGTGCCACAGACGTCAAGGAGGACGACTCTGTCGTGCAAGCCGAGGATGCTTCACCAGCCGACGCAATTGGCGAAAGCTCTGTGGACTCAGCTAGTCTGCCTCATACTGTGGAGCCGTCTGAAGCGTTAGGCGCTGAGGATGGGGCGCCTTTCACAGCTATTGAACAAGTACCAGTGTCTTCAACGGAGGACGCGAGCGCTGGTCCTGACACAACCAGCGCCCTCGTTTGCGAGGCTAGCGACACCTCCGTGGATCGTGCGACAGAAGAGGAATCCGCTGACTCTCCAGCAGTCGCCTTGGAGGACCCAATGCCATCGAGTCTAGAGCCTCCGCCAACTCAACTCGAGACGCAAGAGCTGATGCCACCACCAGCTCCCTCGGCGCCGCTCTTCATCGGCAGCCTCGTCACTGAAAAGGACATGACTGGAGACGACGACTCGGACTCGGATGACGACGACGCGGAGGGCGCCACGGCGCCGCCGCCTCCTCTCAACCTTCCAGTGGTGCATGATGATGATGACGAAGAGCTGGAGGTAGATCCCGAGGTCTCCAAAGAGATTCTGTCCGCTGCGAAAAGAGAGACGACCACAGCAACGCGTGCGCCAGAGCAACACGAGAACGCACTGCTGGCGGCGCTCGAGAGCTCTGCGCCCGTGAATGAGTTCTCTGCTTTTGATGACGTTCCAACGACGGAGCGTTTCGACAATGCCGACGACAGTGACATCAAGCTTTCAGTTGTGGCTGAAGACGCCGTCGACGATGACGCGAGGGAGCGGCGCGCGCCACATCCCGAGTCCAGCGAGGGCGTCTTTGGCATCGCGTACAAGAGTCTCAAGAAGGCGCCACGCCGCGACACGGGCGTCGTCAAGGACTCGTACTCGGTGGGCGCCAGCTCCAGATTTGAGGAGCTGGAGAGCGAGCTCACGCTCTCGAGCGACGCATCTCTCAGCGGTCGCCCTTCCGTTGGCATCAGCGGCCAGCGAGTGGTGGAGCAAGAGGAGGACGAGGACGACGATGAGTTTGCGAGCAGCGCAGGTGCCGCGTCTCCGTCGCGGGTCAACGCGTTTCTGGAGCAGC
The DNA here is from genome assembly GCA_022836835.1 of Pythium insidiosum. Classification (NCBI taxonomy): domain Eukaryota; phylum Oomycota; class Peronosporomycetes; order Pythiales; family Pythiaceae; genus Pythium; species Pythium insidiosum. The sequence goes on along the minus strand of JAKVDI010000045.1, from coordinate 319,983 downwards.
TGCCGGCGCGGCGGCATCACGCAGAGGAGGAAGCCGAGCGCGATCTTGTCGTGCAGATGAAGCGCGCGACGGAGGCAGAGAAGTCACAGCTGACGGAGTCGGATGCAGTGAAAGCACCACGCGAGCGAGACACAGAGAACGCTATCACACTCAAGGAGCTGCACAGCATCTACAAGCGCGGACTGGGCGACCAGGAGGTCCGAATGATGGACGAAGCGCAGGAGAACGAGGCTATGATAACCAAGACGGAGGCCGCAACAGTGCCAGCGATGTCAGTCATGGGGCGCCTGCTCAACGGCGCGACGGGCGTGCGGGCCACTCCGATCGTAGAGGAGGAAGAGGACGAGAACGAGGACGAGCGTGCGTCCCTCTCGGGAGCGGGGGATGACGAGCGCCTGCAGCTCGTGGACGACAGGGGCACCGACAACGACGACGACGGTAGAGGGACCGAGGCGCCAACGGCCGACGAGTGGCTCGAGATCCAGTTGCTGCGCAAGGCGTCCATGTCGCAGCCTAAGGCAGAGTTTGACGCAAATGACGACAGCAGCGACGCCGTCCGTCCGCCGTCCCCGTTGCCGTCGCCATCAAGAGCGCCATCCGTGGCCGTGACGCGCATCACGTACGCGGCGGCGCTGCAGTTCGTGCTGGAGGACGAGTCGCTGCTCGACGCACGCGACCGCATCGTCGTCGAGGAGCTCGCGGCGCCGTCGTCGTGCTTCACGTGCTTCTCGCGGCCGCGACTCGCGTTCCCAGACGCGCAGCACGAGCGCGAGCGGCTCTTCTGCGCGGCGGCGACAGCGTTCGACGCGCGCAACACCACGTTCGTTGCCATGCTGCAGACCGTGTTCCGACAGCTCACGCGCGCGCCGAGGGATGTGCCGCTCTCGGGCACGCACTGGGAACAGATCGGCTTCCAGGGCAACGACCCGGCGACGGACCTGCGCGGCTGCGGCGTGCTCTCGCTGCTGCAGATGCTGTTCCTCGTTGAACGCCACGATGCGCTCGCGCAGCGCTGCCTACGCGCGTCGCACCACGCCACGCGCCACTTCCCACTCGCCTGCGCGCTCATCAACGTCACGCTGCAGTGTCTGCTGGCGCTGCGCAGTGGCGCGCTCTTCAAGGAGTGTAACGCGCAGCGCAGCGTCTTCCAAGGCGTGAATGCGGTGCGTAAAGATTTCTCTCTCTGTGTCTATATTGTCTCGAACTGACATAGTCCCGCTCGGCTGTTCTGTAGCTCTTCCTGGCGATCACGACGCAGCTGGTGGAGGCCCTCGAGACGAGCACGGAGCAGATCCCGTTCGTGATGAAGCGCGTGCTGGACCACGGGCGCCTGCACCCCGACAAGGTCATCGACGCCGTGCTCGGACCGGAGCACAGCGTGGACGGAGAGCTCTCCAAGCCTGCGGCCTCCTCTGGCTCCAGCGCGTCCGCCTCTGCGTCTGCCCGTCGCAAATCCAGCGCAGCGCACGCGTCGTCGCACGCCGACTTCTCTGAGATAGCGCTGCATTCGGTCGACGAGTAAACAACACGACAGAGAGCTCAGCTTCTATTGACTGTCTGTCACTCGGTCCAGAACGGAGCGTCTCGCGACTGCTGCACCACGTGGCGGATCTTGAGCACTTTGGTGGTGGAGCTGCGCTCTGCGTCTGCGTCTGAGGGGCTCCACGTCCCAGCTCTTGGGGTGGGGGACGCTCGAGGCGGAGGACGCCGGGGCACTGGGAGATCAAACTCGTCTGCTGTTGCGACGGACGGACGGCGCCTGCAGCAACCAAATCTCAAGTCAGTTGATCGACGGTTCTCAGTGTTGACACCGACTGACGGGCGTACGCGAGCGAGTGGGAAGAAGAGGCCGCCACCAGACGCACGGGTGGTCGCTCTGCTCTGCAAAAGATTGCGTCCACGCGCTCCTTGTCCTCCTGTTGCTCTCCCCTCAGTCTGTCAGTCCGACTGTCTGTTTCCCACAGAGCTCCTTCCACTGATGCCCGCTGACTGACCTGCGCTTCGAGCGTGCGCTCCAACGTTCGGTGGAAGTCACGAAGCTCCTGCAGCGACGGCGCGGGCGTCGGCGGCGGTCGCGCAGCACACAGCGACGCGACTGCGCGTCGGTCTTCGTCCAGCAGCTCCTGTTCCATGTCGATGCAGCTCTGGGAATCACGAGTCAGTCCATGCTCCGTCTTGAATGAGTGGTGAAACCACAAACACACCTGAATGAACTCGATATCTTCAAGCAGTTGCTGTGTTTCCTCGAGCAGTGCGTCCTGAACGTCCTCCTGGATCGAGTCGATCTCTTCTACGTTAAGTCGCTGTCGAAGCTGAATCTACTGTGAGTCCTTCTTCTCTTTCCCAAGTCAATCACGAACGCGCGCACCTCGGGCGACTCGAGCAGCGAGGATGACGTCGACGACAGCGACACCGTCGAGCCGCGCGATACAGGGCGCTGAGCCGTCGACGGCCGCCGCCCGCAGCTCGTGCCGGGGCGCAGCACCACTTCTTCGCGCGATGGCTGCACGCCGAGTTCGGCCATGCGTGGCGTCCGCGGCACCGGCGCCTTGTCGTGCTCGTCGTCAACTTCGTCGTCGGCAGTCGAAGCGGAGAGCACGTACTGCAGCAGCGCCTCATCTTTGCTGCTCGGGAGACTCGGGCGCTGGCGGTCCCGCAGGTCCAGCGCCAGCAGCTTGAGCTTGCCGAGCAGCAGCTCTCGCCCCGCGGGCTCTGGCACGAACGTCCGCTGGCTGTGGCGCGCAGTTGGCTGTCGCTCGAGCAGGGCCTCCTGCCAAAGAAGACACTTCATCAGTCTACTCTCCACGGATCCCTCAGCTGGTCGTCGTCTCACGCACGCGAATACCGTCCGTCTGCTGCTGGAACTCGGACAGAATCTCCACGAGCGTGCTCAGCTCTCGACGCAGCTCCTGCGTTCATCCACCGTCGTCAGTCGTCCAATTCTTCAGAGGACGCGTCTGCTCGCTGATGTCGCCGACCTCGTTCTCGTTCAAGCGCTGGTTTCCCAGCACGCGCCGCAGCTCCTCCGCCTCCGACGGCTGCACGAGCGCCTGGATGTCGTCCCATAGCAGCCGCCGCACGCGGAAGCACTCAGGGCCACCGTCACCATCTCGTCGCATCGTCAATCTCACTCTCTCTCTCTCGGTTTTCGCTCTCTCTTGCTCTCGTGTTTTCTCTCTCTCTCTCTTGCTGACGCGCCAAAATAGCTGTCATCACACGACGTCGATGACGAGCGGCAGGTGGCTCCACACGGTCGTCGCGCCCACGCACCCGCGCGCCACAACCTGGAAGCGCCCCTGCGATAGGAAGATGCACTGCAGCGTCCACTCCTCCACGCGCTCGCCGCTGCGCCAATCCACCGTGCGCTCCAGCACGCCAGAGACCAACACCGCGTCGTCCTCGAGTTGATCTTGCCCTTGCGCTCCTTCTTCTTCCGCATGGCTCTCGTTGAACCGCAGTACGGCGCCGTCGCGCAGCACCAGCACCTGCACGCGCGTGCTCTCCGTCTCCTCCGGTCGCTGCTGCGTCTGCACCTGCACGACGACCTCGCAGCGTTGCAGCAGCGACGCCTGGAACACGTGCGGGCGCCCACGCGGGTGCGCGGGCGTGAAGAAACGGAACGGGAACGCGCTTTCGTCCGCTGCGAGCTCCGTAGTCTCCAGCGCGCGCTCCAAGAGACCTGCGGCCGCATGCAGCGTGAACAGCAGCGGCGCCGGCCACAGTTGCTGCGCCTGCCGCGCCACATCCGCGGGCGTCGGCCACAGCCTCGCGTCCAGCGAGAGGTGACCCGTCGTCCCAAAGTACGTGCGCCAGTGCAGCGCTCCGACGAGCGCCTGCAGTCGTGCGGCCAACGCGTCTGCCGTCACGGCGCTCGCGGGTTCGTCTGCTGTCGCGAGGCGAGGGAGCTCAAGCACGAGGCGGCGCGTGCTCTGGCGCCCGATCTCAATGTCGGCGGCGTCGGGTCGCCAGCCGACGAGGAAGAGCGTCTCGGTCGGATTTGCCACGTCCAGCACGAGCAGGCAGTGCGTGTTGTCGGCCACACGCGCTCCGGCGGCCGCGACGCCCTCGCAGTAACTTGGCAGCACCTGCGCCGACACGATCGCCAGCGACGGCAGCGACACGAGCGTGAGCGCGTGCCGTGCCTCGCGCAGCAGAACCGGAGCCTCAGAAGACGGGGATGACGAAGACGACGGCGCAGCACCGTACACGACGGTCCACTCGAGCTGCTCGTCGTGCTCGTACTCGGCGGGCGGCGCGCGGGAGAGCGCGACCTCAAACGCCACGTCAGCGTGGTCGCCAGGCAGCAGCGGCAGCTCCAGTTGCGTCGACGCGTCGAGCGTCACGCGCTCCGTCGTTAGTCGAGCGTTTCCTGGTTTTGGTTCTTGCTCTGACGCTGGCGGCTCGAGTGCTGACAGTACTGCGAGCGACGCTACGGCACTGCGTCGACCTCGAGGCCGCAGCGTCGCAGTCACGTGCAAGCGGTCGATGGCGCGAGTACCCGTGTTCCGTAGCTGCAGCACGCAGCGCTTGCGCTCGGTCGCAAACATGCACACGCGGCCGTCGGCCGTCGCAGCGCCATCGTGCAGCGACCCAATCTCGTGCAGCGAGAGCGAGAGCCGCGGCAACGGCTCCACGACGCGCAGCACGAGCGGCGTCGGCAGGCGGCACGACATCTTGACGTTGAGCGCCTTGAGGAAGCAGCCGCGGACTTCCACAACGCCGTGCGACAGCAGGGGCGCGAGACTCAGCACCACGCGCTTACGGCGCTCGTACGGCGCCAGCAGCACCGCGCTCGGGTACGTCTCCACGGCCGCGGCACTGCCATCATCGTCGGCAGCGTTATCACGTTCGTTCGAGCGCCCGATCGCCCACACTGTCACCTGCTGCACGTCAACCTCGACGCCCAGCGGATTCGACAGCAACACGCTCAGCTGAATGCGCTCGTGCGACGGAAACACGCGCTCGTACGCCTCTTCTCCTTCTCCGTCTGCTTCGGCTTCCTCTTCATCGTCGTCGCCGTCGTCTTCGTCTCCTTCCTCGGCTTCTCCAGCGTCGCCTCTTTGCCTTCGTATTCTTCGATTGCGCTCGTCGTCTGCCATCGCCCCTTTCTGCTTCTGCGCTTTCTTCTCGAATGGATTGTAGAAGAACGCAGGCGCCTCTCGCTCCTCGGCGCCGCTCGTCTCCGCCGATCGCCGTCCGTAACGCCGTAGCGCCGTCGCTTCGCTCAGAATCGGATGCGTCGGTGGCGCCGTCCACGCGCCTCCACTCGCGTCCACGCGACGCCGCAAGACGCGCAGCCGCTCGACGGCCACGAAGCTGCGGAGCTCCACCTGCTCCTGCGGCCGCAGCACGAGGCACTCGGTCTCCAGCAGCGCCAGCACGCGGCGCTGCAGCCGTCGCACGAGCCGCCGCCGCCGCAGATTCCACACGTCACCCAGTGCAACGCGCTCGCCACTGTCGTCTCCGCCTCCTCCGGCGACTCCGTTCTGGTAGCTGCTGCTCGTGCCGACGCTCGCGCCACTCGCCGAGATGTCGCTGGGCGTCGTGGGACCCGATGCGAACGGCGTCTTGGACGACAGCGCGTGCACCGCCGCCGTCGTGAGCTGTCGAGGCGTCGCCAGCAGCGTGCGCGGCGTGTTCGCGATCGTGGATGTCAGGCTCGCGGCCGCCGCCGACGGCGAGTTGGCGAGCGAGAAGTAGCGCTTGCTCTTGGTCTCGATGCTCGCGGGCGGCGACGCGTACACGCCGCTCTTCGCGTGCAGCGCGCTGCGTCGGTCGCTACCGCTCGCTCCTCCTGTTCCTCCCACTGCTGCGGCGGCGGCGGCAACGGTGGCGAGACACGGCAGCTCTGGCTGATCCAGCAGCTCCACGGCCGCGCGCAGGAGCGGATCATTGTCGTCGTCCTCGTTCCTGACGCCTTCCGCCTCGTTTCCGTCGTCGACAGCGATGGCGTCGCACCACGCGAGCGCCTCCAGCAGCGCGAGGCAGTAGCGACCGACGAGCTGCGGTTCGCTCAACTGCCGCGCGAGCACCACGAGCTGCCGCAGCACGTGCACTCGCAGCACGAGCCACGGCTCCGTCTCGCGTGCCGTGTCCTCCAGCGAGATCCGAGGCAGCGCGCGCCGTGCGCCTCGGACTCGCCGCCGGCGCTGGCCGAGAGCCACGTGCCAGCGCCTTCCTGTGGGTTCTCGCACGCCGAGTCGTGTGGCTGCGAGCTGCTCCAGCCGCAGAGCTGCTCGTAGGTCCTTGAGTCGTTGCGATGGCGCCACAGAGGTCGCTCCGTGGTGTCGCTGCTGCGAGGCCACGAGGCTCGCGGCTTCGTGCAGGAACAGCGCCATGCGTCGGTGGTGGCCGACGGCCTCGAGCATGCGCGCTCCCTGCACGAGGAACTCGAGGTGCCGGCGCCACGGCAGCTCCGGTGCGAGCAGCAGCCCGCGCTCCAGCGCGTCGCCCAGCAGGCGCTTGACCCAGACGAGCTCCTCCACCTTGTCCGATGCGCCGCGGGCGGCCGACGCCTGCGCGAGCTGCGACGCCACCGCGACGTAGTACCAGCCGACGTGCTCGACGAGCAGGCTCTCGAGCTCGACAGCGCCGGCTTTGGCGTACAGCGCGAGCGCCTCTGACGTCTTCTCGACGATCTCGACGAGGAACTTGTCCTTGCTCTGCTGCACGAGGCAGAAGACGTATCCCTCGAGCGCGGCTGCGAGCCAGAGCGCGTCGCCGGGCGCGCCGCCGCTCTTGCGCTCCTCCTCGCGCAGCAGCTCGAGCGCCGAGAAGTAGTGCTCCATGGCGTCCGGCACGCAGCCGACGAGCACGGCGTAGTCGCCAAAGAGCTTTCGCTGGCGAGCGAGCTGGCGTTTGCGCGAGTGGCTGCGAGCGTCGGCGCCGAAGAGCGACGTCACGCCCGACGCCGCTGCGGACGCCACGTTGGCGACGGCGGCGGCCGCGCTGCCCACGCCGAGCGACGACGGCAGCGAGCTGGCGCGCGGCGTCGAGGACGACGCGGAGGCGGACGACGGGGAGGACGCCGCGAGCCACGAGAGCGAGCCAGACGCCTGCAACGCGCGGCGCTCGGGGTCCACGTTCGTGTCGAGCAGCAGTCCGGCGACCGAGTCATCGACGGCCGCCGCGCTGGCGCTGGAGCCCGCGGAGGACGACGCCGCGTGCTGGTGTTGGTGCTGGTGCTGGCGCATGGCGGCGCGGATCGTGCTCTCGAGCGTCATGAGCAGCGTGACGCCGAGCGTGTCGAGCACGACCTGCAGGTGCAGGCTGACGGTGGAGCAGCCCTCGTCGAGCTCGTGGTGCTTGGGGAACATGACGAGGTGCGGGAGCGCGGCGCACTCGTCGACGCTGCGCGCGTCGGCGAAGGCGTGCTCGAAGGCGAAGCACTTGGTGAGCACCATGCCCGGGAAGCGGCGGATCGAGTCCATGAACTGCTCGTACGCGGCGCGCAGGCTGGGCGTCGACGGGCAGTGGCAGAGCCCGAGCACGCCGAGCGGCCGGTGGCACGCGTGCACGTCCTCTCCGTCGACGGCGTCGATGCGGTCGGTCGTGGCCACGAAGCGGAAGCGCAGCGCGCCGGGCCCGTCCCACGAGAAGCTGCGGAACGGCGAGAGCTCGGGCGCGTAGCCCCCCGGGCGCGAGAGCGAGCTCAGCGGCAGCACGCGGTGGCGCTGCAGCAGCGCCACGTAGCTGTCGAAGAGCTCGGTCGAGATGGCGCCCACGGGCACGAGGTACACGAGGCACTCGGCGGGGCGCTGCCAGCGCGTGGGCGGCGGCGTGGGCGGCGCCGCGACGAGGCCGTTCATCCGAGATGTCGCTTCGGGGACTTGGGCTTGGAGGGCGCTTCAAGGCAGGCCATGGGTCGAGGATATGCGGGTAGGAACCGGTTGATAACATGTTAGGAACCGCATGTCCAGTGGACTGGTGAAGAATGAGGAAAAGATGACGATGACGACGCCACGAGCAGCAGGCGGCGATGGCGATGGCGATGGCGATGCGTCGCCGCTGTATGTTCCGCTGAAAGTGCGGCGTCGGCAGCAGGAAGAGCGTCTGCAGAAGCGCCGGAAGCTGCTGCAGGAGCGACTGCGGGCTGCGCGCAACGAGGAGGAGGAGGACGATAACGAAGAGGAGGACACTCGGAAGGATCAGCCGGAGGACGAGGAGCTACGGAGACAAGAAGGGGCCGGCGACGGCGCGGACGATGACACAGAGATGGCAGTGCCGTCGCGGTCGAGCGTGAGTCTGATCGACCAGGCGTACGAGATGCGCAAGAAGCTGGAGGAGGAGGGCGTGAACCAGGAGAAGATGCAGCAGGAGACGCAGGAGATCAGCATGCTCAAGGAGGCGAGCCACGTGCAGAAGGCGGCGCTCGTGTCGGCGCAGGAGCGCGCCGAGGGCATCCGGTACAGCGAGCCCATGCGCACGACGTGGCGACCGCCGCGCTGGATCGCCGCCATGGACGAGGACGAGCGCGACGCGATCCGCAAGAAGTGGCACATCCTCGTGGACGGCGAGGACGTGCCGCCGCCCATCAAGTCCTTCGAGCACATGCGCTTCCCGCGCGCGATCCTGGACGCGCTCAAGGCCAAGAACATCCTGCGGCCGACGCCGATCCAGGTGCAGGCGCTGCCGTGCATCCTCGCGGGCCGCGACCTCATCGGCATCGCGTTCACGGGCTCGGGCAAGACCATGACCTTCACGCTGCCGCTCGTGATGCTGGCGCTCGAGGAGGAGCGCAAGCTGCCGATCATCGGCGGCGAGGGCCCCTTCGGACTCATCGTCGGGCCGTCGCGCGAGCTCATGCGGCAGACGTTCGAAGTCGTGGCGCACTTCACGTCGCACCTCGTGCGCGCCGGCGAGCCCGAGCTGCGCAGCCTGCTGTGCATCGGCGGCGAGGACAAGCGCGCGCAGTCGGAGCTCATCGCGCGGCGCGGCGTGCACATGGTGGTGGCGACGCCCGGGCGGCTGAACCACTTCCTCAAGCTGCGCGAGATGAGCCTGCGGCTGTGCAAGTACATTTGTCTGGACGAGGGCGACCGCATGCTCGACCTCGGCTTCGACGAGGAGGTCGCGACGACGTTCAACCACTTCTCGTCGCAGCGGCAGACGCTGCTCTTCTCGGCGACGATGCCGCAGAAGTTCCAGGACTTTGCCAAGGACGTGCTCGTGAAGCCCGTGATCGTGAACGTCGGTCGCGCCGGCGCCGCCAACCTCGACGTGATCCAGGAGGTGGAGTACGTGAAGCAGGACGCCAAGATCGTGTACCTGCTCGAGTGCCTGCAGAAGACGGCGCCGCCGGTCGTGATCTTCTGCGAACGCAAGGGCGATGTCGACGACATCCACGAGTACCTAATCCTCAAGGGCGTCGAGGCCGTCGCGATCCACGGCGGCAAGGACCAGCAGGAGCGAAACGAGGCCATCGACCAGTTCAAGTCGGGCCGCAAGGACGTGCTCGTGGCCACCGACGTGGCCGCCAAGGGCCTCGACTTCCCCGACATCAAGCACGTCATCAACTTCGACATGCCCGCCGAGATCGAGAACTACGTGCACCGCATCGGCCGCACGGGTCGCTGCGGCAAGACGGGCGTCGCCACCACGTTCATCAACAAGAGCGTGCCCGAGAGCGCGCTGCTGGACCTCAAGCACCTGCTCATCGAGGCGAAACAGACCGTGCCGCCCGTGCTGCGCGCGCTCGAGGACCCGTACATGGACAACCCCGACGCCGGCGGCCTCGCCAACGCCACGGGCTCCAAGGGCTGCGCCTTCTGCGGCGGTCTCGGCCACCGCATCACCGACTGCCCCAAGCTCGACGCGCACTCGCGGAAGATCGGCGCCGGTCGCCGCGACTACCTCGCGGGCAAGAGCGACGGCTACGGCGGCGACACACTTGGCTAACGTGTGTCCATGGGAAATGGTTTCGGTCGCACGCTCTCTCTCTCTGTTGTCGGGAATAAATAGTCTCTTGCTCTTTCTCTCACTCTCTATCTTGCTCCCGTTCTCTCTCTCCCTCTCTCTCTCTGTCGCTACAAACGGCCGATGACATGGGCACCTCGCTGTCCAGAGCTCTCGCGCGCGTGTGGAGCCGTCACGAGCGGCGCGTGCTGCTCGTGGGACTCGACGCCGCCGGGAAGACGACGATCCTGTACAACCTGCGGCTGGGCAAAGCCATCTCCAGCATCCCCACGGTCGGCTTCAACGTCGAGACCGTGCGCTTCGACCGCTTCAAGCTGCACATCTGGGTGCGTTGCGCTGTTGGTGCTCTCTCTCTCTCTCGCTCGATCTCTCTCTCTCTCACCAAGGACTCTCTTTTGCTGCTGCTGCTGCTGCAGGACGTGGGCGGACAGGACTCGCTGCGGCCGTACTGGCGCCACCACTTCACAGGCACTCAGGTAGAGAGACAACGAGCTGGCGTTCGTTCCACCAGACAAACCGACCGACGACCAGCGACCCGTGCGTGTGTATAGGGCATCGTGTTTGTGATCGACAGCGCCGACGCCAAGCGCCTGGAGCTCGCCAAGGCGGAGCTGAGCGGCGTGCTGCTCGACAGCCAGCTGCAGGACGCGTGCCTGCTCGTGTTCCTCAACAAGCGCGACCTGCCCGAGGCGCTGAGCGTCGAGCAGCTCGTGGCGACGCTCGAGATCGAGAAGCACTGCCGCGCGAGCGAGCGCAAGTTCAGCGTGCAGCCGGCGGTCGCGACGACCGGCGAGGGACTACGGGAAGGCATCACGTGGTTATGCGAGAACATGACAGCGTTGTAGGAATTTCGTTCGGAGAAAAGATCTACTCGACTCGTGCGGACCAGTCGTGCTCGAACGCGAGGCCCTCGAACTTGTAGCCGCCCGGGAGCTCCGTCTCGTCCATGAGCACGTTGCCACGCACGTCAAAGACCGTGATGAAGGACGTCTGCATGCCCTCGGCCTCGACCTCGACGCTCTTGAGCGCCACGATCACCGAGTCGTCGGTGCGCGGCACGAACTTGAACGACGAGAAGCCCCGCAGCGGCGTCACGTGGCCCACGTCCAGCACCTCGAAGCTGCTAAAGTCCTCGCTGGCGATCACGAGCTTGTTGGAGCCGCGCTGCTCGTCGGCCTCATCGTTGTACGGCAGCTTGCTCACGCGGCGCGGCAGCACGAACCACTTGCGGTGCACGGCGCTCCACTCGATGGCCTCGTGGATCACGTACCCCGGGTACTCGCAGCCCAGCGCCTTGCGGATGCGCGCAAAGTTGGCGGCCCAGTCCTCGTGGCGCACGTCGCCCTGCTTGTCGAGCACGGCGACCCAGAGGTTGCTGTCGCTCAGCACGTTGCCGTCATTGTCCGTGAACTCCTTGCCAACGCTGCCCATGTACAGCTCGCCATCCTTCACGGTCGCCCACTCGTGCTTCTGGCCCTTGCCCGTGAGCCCGTCGCCCTCCATCACAATGTGCTCGGGGATCGCGGCGACCGGGCGCCCGCCCTCAAAGTTCTTGAGCCGGAACACGATGCCCGTGCGGTCGTCGAACGTCAGCAGCTTGCCGTTGAACCACGCGAGCTCGCTCAGCTCGAAGCCGCGACCGGCCTCGTTCATGGTCGTCGTGAACTTCTGCACGTCGCCCCACTCGACGCTGTAGTCCTCGCGGTCGCTGCTGCCGCGCCGCGTGATCTTGAGCGTGCCGTGCTGCAGGAACGAGTGGAACGCCGGCTTCTTGCTGTCCGCGACCTTGGACTTCTTGTCCAGATCGGCGACCGCCACGATGCCGAACGACGTCGGGCGCGCGGGCTGCCGCGGCGCCTCGTCGGGCGAAGGGCGGCGCAGGCGCTGGCGCTCGCGCGGCGTCGTCGCGGGGTCCGCGAAGGTCACGAGCTGCCCGTTGCCGTTGGGCGCCGCCACGACGACGGCCGCGCTGTCGGCGGGCGAGCGCGCGCGGCTGAAGGACGCCGAGGGCGGCACGTGCAGCAGCGATGTGGACGAGAGCGAGAAGACCATGAACACGACGACGACCGCGAGCAGCAGGACCGCGCGGTTGCGGGAGAGCGCGGTCGAGCCGCTGGCCATGGACATGGACATGGAGGGGCGGGACGAGGGGTGCTCCGGCCACATGGAGTAGTCAACGGAGCTCGACTTGCGCTTCTTCTTCTTGTCGTCGACGCCCAGCAGCATGCGCAGTGGAGGGAACTGGCGCGAGCCGCGAGCAGCTCAGCGGCGAGGAAGAGACAGTCGACCTCAGCCAGGTCAGGGCAGCATGGGGGAATCAGGAGAGTGGTCCACCCACCTGCGGCTTTTTTCGACCAATGGGAGGGCTATGTCTCGAGTTTCAGCCTATGAACGGCTGACAGGGAGGCAACTCCAGCCACGTCAGCCTCCACAGGCAGCATCTCGACGCAGGCGAGAGGCATACTCCATCATCTTCCATCGTCATACGGATGCCAGGATCTCCGATGTAGGAGGAGGAAGACATGCAAGCATGCGTCCGTCTTCTTTGCTCAGCGTTGCCCATTGACCATTTCAATGGCGTGTGAGGAAACACTGTGTACAAATACAATATCATCAGAAGGTGTAGGGTTTGATGCATCTGAATCTGATACCTATCTCTCTCTCTGCGCTGTCTCCTGATCTCCTGATCTCCTGACTAATAACCACACGCGAAATGGCCGACAAGAACGCAGAAGTCGCTGCGCTCGAAGCGCTGCGAGACTCCTCTGCAGACCTCGTCAAGTACCTCGACGCCATCAACAGCAAGCTCTCTCGTCTGAACGAGCAGAACGAGCGTACGTCTCTCTCTCTCTCTCTTTCTCGCTCTCTAGTGTTGCGTCTGATCCCACTCATTCATTCATGCACGCCCACTCAGTGTCTCTACGCGTGCTCGAGAACTGGACCAGCGTCATGGCGATCACCAAGGCGACGCTGCCCTCGGACAAAGACGCGGAGCACGAGATCCTGCGCAAGGCGCTGTGACGGGTCGTATTTATAGGCGCATCAGAGCGAGAGGAGCTTTCGCCTGCATAAGACGCTCTCTGTCGGACCAGCTCATGGCAATCAATCAATAAACGAGTGGTACCGACTGCAGCGCCTCCGTTCCTTCTCCCATCATCATCTCGTCTTCGTCGCCGTCGCAACAGCCGAGTCCAGTTGCCGCCGCAACGCTGCGCAACGCACGATGCGCGTCAACGGCTTCCAGGCGCCGTACTCGCGGGACCAAGTCACGAGCTGGATCCTGCAGCCTTTCATGATGGGCGTACGTCTGCTACGAACCATCTCTTCCGTCCATGAACTCATCACCATCTCTGCAGGTCTTTATCGCGTTCGTCGCTGCGCTCTTGGGAGACACAAAGGTACCATGGCCACTGCCCCTCATTTGACTGCAGACATTTACTGAGACCGCATCTCTCTCTCTCGCTCTCTCAGCGAATCGCCATCCTCATTCCGGACTGCACACTGATCGTCATCATGCTGGCATCCTGGTACATCTGCGAGTCGCGCGATCCTTCCAAAGAGGTCCGTCCACTCGTTGCCTCTCTCTCTCTTCTCTTCTCTCCCTGTCTCGCACTCTCTGACGCTGTTGACCGTCGCAGAAAGCGCCGTCTTCCCTCAGTCTCCTTCCTGTTCCGCCCAAGATGACTCGCTACTGCACGCTCTGCTGCAAGAATAGCCCAGGACTTGACCACCACTGCACCTGGCTCAACACGTGCATCGCGGACAACAACTACGAGGCTTTCTACTACCTCGTCGTTGCGGCGACGCTGAAGACGGTTCTCCAGGCTGCCATCGGCATTCTCATGGCCACGCTCTGGTTCAGCGAAGTGAAGACACACATATCTCGTGACTGGGAGACGCCAATCCGCGCGCTGCTCTGGGTGCACAACATCATCACGCTCTCTCTCGCCAACTCGTACCTGCTGCTCTCTGGGTTCCACACGTACCTGCTCATCATTCGCTCGGGGACCTACGACTTCATCCTGGAAAACGGAAGCGACGGACTCTGTGCGCGCATGCTCAAGTGTCGCTGCTTCCTCAAGACCGGCAAACGTCGCTCGAGCACCAAGAAGCGCAACTCGACCAAGCCGGGGCCCAAGAGCAAGGTCACGGCGGCCCCCGTGACGACGCCCGGCAAACCAAAAGACGGCTCCAACCGCGGCGACGCTGCGCTGGAACGACGGCGAGAGATGGAGCAGTGGAAGGCCGAGTGGGCCAGCAAGCACGGGGGCGTGGATGACGAGAAGCCTGTCGAGTCAAAGGCCAAGGATCGCTGCGCTGTCGCGCCTTCACCTGCAGCGGACGTGTCTCCGTCTGACGTGGTGCTGCCCGGATCGACCTCCCACAACGCGAACAGCTCCGAGTCGAGCGGCAGCGAAGGCCACGTGCAGATCGAGGTGCCAAGCGGTCTCCACGAGAGCGAGGACGTCGTGGAGAAGGACACGGAGCGAGCGACCGAGTCACCCCGTGGCCGTCGGACAGATCTGTAGCTCACTTAATCCAAGGCAGGCAGGCAATTCACAATAATGTAGCCATTTGCACTCTCCAACGTATACAGATATATGTTGGTTACAACATATAAAGCTACAGCCGACGTCTGATTGGCTGAAATGGGAGAGCATGGAGCAGGTGGCTGGCGAGTGAAGTGATTGGCTCTGCGCCTTTGGTGGCAAGCGGACCCTGCGCCCGCCGACGGGCTTCATACTGCGGCAGCAACGAAGACAGCGTCGGGTGCCAGAACAATCTCGTTTCGACCTTAAACAAGGTGTGTTTCGCTGCTTCTTGGCGCGCAGCATGACTGCAGTCGCGAGTGAGAACGAGCCACGGCGCCTGTGTCGTCAGATACGGCGGCCTCCGGCCGTAGCTCTCCGTCGTTTTCGTCTCAACCAGCCGTACTGATGCCCCTCGATCGTAACCTTCCTTGTGCAGATGCGTCACGTTGCGGCTTATCTTCTGTGTGTGCTTGGTGGCAACGATGCCCCTTCGGCTGCCGATATTGAGGCTGTCGTGACGTCGTTCGGCGGCGAGTTCGACAGCGCCAAGGCTGAGCTCCTCCTCAAGGAGCTCGAGGGCAAGAACATCGACGAGGTGATCGAGGCCGGCAAGGCTAAGCTCGCCACGGTCTCGGTTGGTGGCGCCGTCGCCAGCGGTGCCGCTGCCGCTTCGGGCGCGGCTGCCGCTGAGGCCCCTGCCGCCGCTGAGGAGGAGGAAGAGGAGGCCGACATCGGCGGTGGCATGGACATGTTCGGTGGCGGCAGCGACTACTAAGCGACTGGAGTTTTGCGCCAGCCTGTGCAGTAGTTTGTCGTAACTGACTTAATCGAGCATGAGGTCGCACTCGTGGCACTCTTGACACACCTTTCCAATTGTCTTTTTGTGGTTCTCTCGTTGTCTCCTACGCGAACATCTTGGCGCCGACGCGTCGGCAGATGCCAGCCCATCCGACTGCCGAAATGGAGCCGAGTGGGAAGCCTGGGAACGAGAACAGGCGCTCCATCGGCAGCATCGTGCCCTGCTGCACCACGGCGAGAGGCTCGTTCCAGTAGTAAAGCGCCAGCGCGGCCATCAGCAGAGGCTGAATGTACGTTTCCACCGTCAGTATGTCCAGACAGACAGATGATGATGCAGAAATAACCATCTTCGTACCGTCCTGACCTGGTTGATACGCTTCTGCAGCACAGACGGCGCATGTCGCTGCATTCGCTCGACTGCCGTCAGACGCGTTTGGTCAGAACTCGACAGTCAGATCACAGTCATTCTCCGTCGTGCGCGCACGCACCCGCGAGCTCCTGCATGCTCTTCTTGATGGCATTCATCTTGCGAATGGCCTTGGATTGCTCAACGAACGTCTCGACCGAGTTCAGGCGGTTCACCACGCGGACCTGCTCATTGTACTGCTTCATGAGCGCGAGCTCCTCGCTCGAGAGCTTCTCGCCGCGTCCGTTCCAGAGCGACATGAAGAAGTCGATGGCCAGCACGATGACGGCGATGGCCAGCACGTCGTAGCACTTGAGCTGCTCAATCGCCACAGCCATCTTGTGATGAGGTCCGCTTGGTCTTGGTCCGATGGTGATGATGATGACGGTGCTTGCTGTGTGTGCGTGTGGGGTGAAGGGGGAGGTCACTATCACAAGGGAGCTCTTCGAGTAGTGACATTCAGTGTCCATCAACCACCACGCGACGCTTCCTGCCTTCCTGTCTTCCTGTCATCCGCCATGTCGGCCGATATGCGAGCGCTCCGAGACTACGTGGTCGCCAAGGACGGCCACGAGTACGACACGCTGCCCGAGGGCGTCGTCTGCCTCCACATCACGCACAGCAACCTCAAGATGCAGATGGTGGACATCCGCCTCGACCTCCACATGACCATCGAGGAGGTGCGGCACAAGGTCTACCGCCACTGCGGCACCAAGCCCGACGCCATGGACATGGTCATCATGGGCAACGACGGCGCGCCGCTCTGCCGACTCGACGACGACCGCCGCATGCTCGGCTTCTATGGCGTGCAGAGCGGCATGCGCCTGCACATCGTCGATCGCGATCCGTTCTCGCTCTCCCGCGGCGGCGGACTCGAGGACGTCTCGCTCGTGCAAAAGTATATGATCTCGGAGGAAGACTACGACAAGCGTACGCCCTACGCCTGTGTATGCGCACTGTCATCAGGCCCTTGATGTCCGTCTCTTTGTCTCTCGGGGGTTACGCAGGTGACAAGACCGTCCGTGCCTACAAGCGCGAGCAGCTCGCAAAGGATCCGAACTGGAAGCCACAGACGATGAAGGCTGCTGCGCGTCCCACGGTCGATCCCTCGGAGGCGCCAGGTCCCGAGTCCATCGCGCACATGCACGTCGGCGACCGCTGCGAGGTCGCACCGGGTGGCCGCCGCGGCGAAGTGCGGTATCTCGGCGAGGTGCCTGAGATCGGCGCCGGCTGCTGGGTCGGCGTGCGCTTTGACGAGCCTATGGGCAAGGGCAACGGCACTGTGAAGGGCAACGTGTACTTCGAGTGTGAGCCCAAGTTCGGCGGCTTCGTGCGCGCGCGCAACGTCACCGTCGGCGACTTTCCCGTGGAAGACCCGTTCGCCATGGACTCGGACGACGAGCTGTAAGCTGTAGACAGACGTCAGATGCGCAGTCCAGAGTGAGAGCAAGCGACATCCGTGTGCACAAAAAGTCAATTCTTCTCTATCCATAATCGCAACGTGATTGCAGCTTTCTTCCGCAGACGGACAGCGCGCCAGCGCTGCGTGCCCCTCCGCGCGACGCCACGACGCGCACCCTACAGCTCGGCTTTTCGCGTGACCTCCTCGACGTTCCAGTGCTTTCGCTTGCTGAGTGGCCGCGTCTGCGAGAGCCGCACAAAGTCGCCCATGTTGCAGGCGTTCTCCTCGTCGTGCGCCATGTACTTCTTGGTCTTCTTGTAGTACTTGCCGTACTTGGGGTCCTTGACGATGCGCGCGACCTCCACCAGCACCGACTTCTGCATCTTGTTGGACACGACCTTGCCAAACAGCGGCTTCATGCTTGCTTCGCTTTCCCTTCCTTCGCTGCTGCTCGATGGAGCTCTTGGTGAGTTGGTCCTGTGTGTGTGTGTGGCCCAAGCGACGAGTGGATTGGGGCGAGACACCACATGGGACCACCTTCGTGCAACCTTCACGACACCTCACCAGCTACATGCTAAGTTCGGTTTGATGATCGATTACCCATTATTACCCATGCTGCCACTGCCGCGAGCCCTCATGCCGCAGCAAGGCTCGACACCGCCCTTCTTCCTGCCGTACATCTACGTTCCCAGCGCAGATGCGTCCTACGTCAAGCTCGTGACGCCCTGGGGAGAGCTGCACGCCGAGAAGCGGCAGCTCGTGCTGAGCGCCGTCGCGGTCGTCGTGATCGTCGCGTCCGCGTGGGCCGTGCGGCTCTTCCAGAACCGGCAGTATCGCCAGGCGAGCTCCCTCACGCGCGACCCGAGGAACCGCTCGCAGACGAAGGAAGCGCAGCAGGCGCGCTCGGCGCTGCAGGAGAACATCATCAAGAAGGGCGAGAACAGCTACTACTACGCGCACCAGCCGCGCGGCGATCAGCTCACGAAGGAGGAGCTCAAGAAGACGATGGTCTCGTCCTACGGCTGGACGGACAACAAGAAGACTGTGAGGTGAGGCATCCTCCATCGACTGAGTAACACAACTCAACATTGGCTGACGCGTGTCTATGGTGGAGCAGCATCTACTTGACGGACGACGCGGTCGTGGACATGAAGGATGAGCAGCTTCAACTGGTAATCGGCCTGAATAAAGCGGCCAACGACTTCAGACTCACTTTTTGTCTGTGCTCTGTTTGCAGAAATGGACAGGGACGTCGCTGACGATGGACCTCGTCACGGACGCGGATGCGAAACTGGCCAAGAGCCTCGTGATCCCGACGCTCTTCGGGCGCGTGAGCGACGTGCAGTGGAAGGTGAAGAAGAACCAGCTGACCGTCACCCTCACCAAGGTCGATGCGACGCCGTGGACGTCTTTGAACGGCGCCGCCAAGAACCTGGAGGAGCACATCGAGTACGACGAGAGTCTGTACGATTGATTAGAGCGCATGCAAATCGGATCAACTGAGTGAAGCAACACTGATGTGTGTGTGAGTGCCTCACGCCCGTCTCTACTCTGGCAGCCACAGCTTGAGGTGCGTCGTGTCGTACGCGGCTGTCATGACGCTCTTGGCGCCGACAAAGACCACGCCCGTGAGCAGGTCGTTGCTCACGCAGTGCGAGCTCACAAGCTGGATGCGTGGCGCCTCCTTCTTCCCGCCGAGCTCCCACACGTTCATGAACGTGTCCTCGCCCACTGACACGACGAGGTCGTCGCTCACGTCAATCGCTGTGACCGCGCGCGAGTGCGCCGCGATCTCTGCGTGTACGTGGAAGTCCGTGCTTCGGAAGACGCGGAGCAGCCCCGTGAGGTAGCCCCCCAGGAGCGTGCCACTGGGTGTGAACCGCAGCGACGTCGCTGGGAAGTTGTCTCCAGGGATGCGGTGCACGACCTCGAACGCGTCCTCAGGGTTGCGAATGAGGATCGTGCCGCTGTCGTCGCAGCTCGCGAGCAGTCCCCCGTTGGCGGAGCACGCGAGGCTCTGGATCGCGTCCTTGTGCTCGCTGAGCTTCTCGACGACGTCAAAGTCGTGATCGGACGTGGCTTTGCTCGACTTTTCCTTGGCGAGAATGAAGATTTTGCCCACCGCAGAGCCTGCGTACAACCGATTGCGTCAGACTCAACGGGGCCAGGACTCAGTGTGCTGTGATCCACAGACCGATGGCGATGGCGGGGCGGTTCGAGTCGATGGCCGCGATGCCACGACAGAAGAGAGCAGTGCCTACAGCCAGAGACGACGCACACATAAGACAAAGTCCTGCGGCTCAGTGCAAGAGATCGCACCATCTTCTACGGTGCCCGCGTGTTCTTTGAGCGAGAGCTCAAACACGCGCTTCTCTCCCTTCGAGTCGTAGATCTGTCGCACAACTGAGTCGTCAACGGGGTCTCACGCCTCCCCCACCTCAGCACGTCTTCGCACACACCTGCGCGCCAAGATCCGTCGCCGCCACGACGAACGCCGTGTCCTGCAGCACGCAGAGCTGAACTTGGTGCACGAGCGACTTCTCGACGATCGGCAGCTTGTGCACTGCGTACGGCGACTGCGACGTGTCCACGACGACGACGTCGTCCATGTGCGCGTAGACCACCGTGTCCTCATGCTTGGAGAGGTTGTTGCACACGTGCGAGACGGAGAACGTCGTCGCGCGCTGCTCGGCGTCGGCGAACCACGACTGCGGCATTCTCCTCGAGCGCTTCTCGGATCTTGAAGAGCCACGACGGCTCAGTCACGGTCGGAGGCTAATGGGAGCTACTGTAGTATTAGCTTAGTTTGGAAGCAACTGCACTGCGAATGACGAAATCTCGCTGGAGAATCACGGGGAGATTCATGGCAAAGCGCTGTGGTCGCGAGTCGAGAGACTGAGTGACGCGTCGAATCACTTTGAGTGTTGCAGCGCAGCTGTATGCAGTGAAGCGATCGGTTGCACCAGTTGAGCAGTGTCATACACTTCCAGTATGTACACCCATCGAATCGATGGTTTGCATTTGAAGCTGGCGTTGCAATGCACCATTGCGCTACAGTACGCTGCATGCAGAAGACACTGCTGCACGATGTTGTTTAAGCAACGTGACACATGCGAGCATGCAGAGACGTAGGTGGCTGTGACAGTTGATGGCGCTCCTTTTCTTTCTTCTCCACGTGAGACCGCTCCAAAGGCTCAATCAAGATCAGGTGGCGCTTCGATGGGGTTGACAGCTTGTCCCTCGCTCGAGTGACGCCTGCCTGTCGTGATTCCTGCCCACTTGGATTTTGAATGCACCAGCATCTTCTGTCGGTTCGAAGGTTACACGTAAACTACGGGCGACCGCTGCACATGGATCTCCTCGAGAGCCTCCTCATGTTGGCGGACGGCCGCGCCAAGCACTCGCAGCAGCGACGCGACCGACGCCACTCTCGCGCCAGGACCGACGGCTCCATGGCGCTGCTCACGTCTTCGATGCTCGACGGCCCGCGATTCCGCGCGCACGCGGAGCCGAACACGCCCACGACGCCCGCAGCGGACGACATCCGGTACCGAACGCGACTGGCGACGGCTGCGGCGACGCCCAGCGACTGCAGCAGCCGCAGCGCGTCACTGCGGATTGTTACGCCGTCGCCGAGTAGCCACAGTCGCCTGCGCGTGCTCAAGAAAGCGCCGGCGACTGTCGGCAGCAGCAGCAGCCGATCGCCTTCGGTGGTCGCCAGCAAGCAGCGCAAGTACGAGCGCAAGAGCAAGCGCTTTATCTGGCCCGAAGAGCTGCACCGCCTCTTTGTCGCCGCTATCTTCGATGGTACGTGCGCCACGTAGACGCTCGTAGGAAGCCACCGCGCTGACTGGAAAAGTGGGTGCTTTGCTTTGCCAGTGGGTCTCAAGAACGCGTCACCCAAGGCTCTGCTCACGGTGTGTTCTCAACCACTCTCGTGACATGATCCATGGACTTATGGTGTTTGGATGACTCTAGATCATGCTCGCGGGTGGAGCGACGTCAGATCTGACCACGGAACACCTCAAGAGCCACCTGCAAAAGTACCGACTCAATTATGAGCGCTCGCGACTCGAGTTCTTGGAGATGTACGACGAGAGCGCGCGTCGATCGCTCAAGCGACGGCGCAAGAGCGGTGACGACGCGCAAAGCGGGTTCATGTTCCCGATCTCGGGCGTCAGCGGCATCGATGACGTCACAAGCGAGAGCGGTCATGACTCGGACACGTCGGACGGAAAGAGCGAGGCGTCCCCTCGCCAGAACGAGATGCCGCGGCCATGCCACTCTGCCGATGATCGCCGACGCGTGCAGTCGCAGCCTTCTCCAGCCATGAAGCAAGAGAAGCAACAACAACAACAACAGTTCCACCAGCAAGAGCAGCCACCAGCAACGGAGACCCCTCGAGTGTCGAGAGCCAAGCGGCACGCCAGCCCACGGGCAGTTCGATCTCCGACGGTGCCATCTCCGAGCCCGAGTCCAGCAGTGGTGCCAGTACCGATCCTCCCAGCGCCTGCTGCAGCACCACCGGCGGCTCCTACCAACGTCTCAAGCACCGCCAACGACCCACAGTGGAACATCTTGAATTCTCTCATGTCTCCCCAGCTCACCGTCATTGCGCCGAGTATCTTGGCTCCGTCCGTAGCCACGATGAAGAGCGCTTCGACCGAGCACCCACTTCCGACTCCAACGGACGCAGCGCAGCGATCGCCAGACCTGCAGCTGCAGATGCACTTGGCCATGCAGGCGCAGATGAACCTGCACCGACAAATGCTCACGCGCAAGGTCGAGGTGTCGCAACACCTGCTCACGAGCCCAGCGCCGCCCTCTGCGCCTCGTGCTCTCGTCGAGAGTTCCGCCGCATCGGCAGTCAGCGCCAGTGTCTCTCTCGCCAACGCGTGGCCAACAGTCGCAGCGACTTCGCTACTGAGCAACGATGGCGTGGCTCAGCCAAAGGCGGAGACCAGTGGCCTCAGTCTTGCGTCTGCAGAGACAGTGATGGAGCCAACGGTGTTCGCAGAGCTGTCCACAAACAGCGCCGCATCAAGTCTTCTTGGGGACTTTCTCAACGACGCTGTGCTCGCACCACTCGAGAGCACCAAGGCAGAGGAGTCCGATGCGCTGGACCTCTATCGCTGGGACCGCATGGATCTTTCCATGGAGCTCGACGACGACGACCTCTTTAGCTTTCTCAAGACGTGACGTGGCAGGAGGAGTCACCGACGGTGTTTGTTGTACAGTCTATAATGAAGAGTGTCCGTGTTGTGTGTGTGTTGACGTCTCTCGACGGTCTCTCTCATTGCACTTGGGAGCTTTCTTTCATGCGTCTGTCGTGGACAAGTTGTCAATGGCAAGTTGTCACCACCATGTTCTCAGAAACAACCCGAGACAAATAAATACCTTTGTAAAGCGATGTCACGATTGACCGGAGATGTACAGTATCACCCTCTCCTTCTAATGATTTTTGATATTTGATTCGTGTAGCCTCTGCTGGATATCATGACACTTGCAAAACTTTATGAGTCCTGGCTGCACGTAGAGTAGCTCTTCGATCGAGCGGGACGGATGACAAACGCTGTTTACTCGGTGGTCTTGAGGAAGCTGAAGAGGTCCATGGCGTCGTCAGCCTCCATATCCATGTCCATCTGGTCCCACGGCCCCAGCGACGAGTCGGTGGGCAGCGACGGCCGCGTGGTCTGCAGCGGAGCAGCGGCCACAGGCATTCGTCGTGGCGGCTCGGAGTGCGCAGCGAGAGCCGCTCGCTTCTCGGCGGCGGCTGCAGCGGCGGCGGCTGCCTGGTTGATGTAGTGTTGCGAGACGGCAACTTTGCGGTGGAGCATCTGCCGGTGGAGATTCATCTGCGCCTGCATGGCGAGGTGCATCTGCATCTGCAGGTCTGGTGACGCGGCCTCTCTGCTACCGTCGTGGCTACTCCCTGCGCTGCTGCCCAGCGCGAACGGCTCGCGCATACCAGCGGGTAGCGCGTTGGGCGCGACAGCGGCACCCGACGGCTGGGGAGACAGTAGCGACGCGAGGATGCCCCATTGCGGGTCGCCAGCGTCTGGTGCAGAGGCTGGCGCGGGGCCCTCGAAGCTGCGAGGCGTGAAGCCAGAGCGGGGAAACGACGACGGCATGGAGGGCGCAGACTGGCTGGACGCAAGCTGTGCGGCAGCCAACGCGAACGCGGCCGCGGCGGCGGCGTTCTGTTGGTCCAGCCGCAGCAGGTTCATGCGCTCCAGGTGTCTGGCGGTCTGCGAGTAGACTGGCGGGACACCGAAAGGCGAGGTCGCTGTCGGAGAACTGGCCTGGGCGCCAAGGGCGTCGTGTGTCAGAGCATGACATCGCTGAAACGGAGTCGAACGAGTGGGTACCTACCGGTGGTGGCAGCGGCTCGGGCATCGCCGGAGGGACGTCAATAGTCACGTCTGTTGCGGAAGAGGTCGGTGGGTGGGCGCCCTGGGGGACGATGGGGAAGATGAACTTGGTGTGACTCTCGTGAGACTTGCTGCTGCGTCGTCGCCGCTTGCCATTGCGCTGGGCGCTTTCCTCATAGAACGCGAGGAACTCGGCGCGAGACTTGTCGTAGTGCAAGCGGTACTTCTGCAGATGGCTCTTGAGGTGCTCTGTCGTGAGTCCTGCGTGCGCTGCCGTCGGCTGCATGAACTGAGAACGGGAGGAGGCGAGTGATGGCGTCAGTCAAAGGAGCTCACATCTACAAGAGAGAGATTAGTGGATGGAGGGGAGACCTACAGGCAGGAGCGCCTTGGGCGATGCGTTCTTGAGGCCGACTACACCAAAACAAGGGAGCACGAACACACACAATCAGTCGATCGTTAATCGGGAGCGAGAACAGGATGGCTGGCAACCGTACGGTCAAAGATGGCGGCAACGAAGAGCCGGTGGAGCTCGTCCGGCCACGCGAAGCGCTTGCTCTTGCGCGCATACTTGCGCGCGGCGTGCGTCTCTGTCTCGGGCGAGGACGGCGCGTCGTCCGCCATGGTGCCCGCGGCGTCCTCGCCACTCGTCCACTTTTCGTCGTCCACAACGCCACTCTTGGTGTCGATGGGGCCGCCAAAGAGCCCGCCGGCGGCGGCATTTTCGTAGGCGGAGAGGTCCATCATGTTGGGAATCGCAGACTGCGGAGATTCGTCGACACCGGACTCGAGTGAGGGGGCGGGCACCCGACAGGACGCTTGCTTGACAGGATGCGCTGGCTGGCTCGGGGCTCAGGACGCCGCAGCTGCAGCCCCTCGGTCTCGAGGCTCTCGACTGCCGGATGGAATGAGGGGCGGTGTGTCGTGTTCGGGCGTGGCGCATGCGAGCCAGGGCCGCGCAGTGTCCTTGCCTTGCGAATCTCGGGCCCGTCCAGCGACGCTGATTGGCCCTGGCGCTGGAAGCTTGCGCCTCGTTTCTGTCGCCATCGGTGACGCGTTGGGATGCGCCATGTCTCTGGCGGTCATGCGCGCGAATGCGTCGAGCCAAAAGAGAGTCTGCAGCGGTGGTGGCACGCTGGCTTCGTCACCTTTTCGCTCGAGCTTCGAGGATCCTCCAGGTCCCACGATGAGGATGGCTGGCGTGTCGAATGGAGAAGCGCAGTCTGCTGGAAGACGGAATTCTGAAGGAACGACCGCTTGTGTGATGCCTTGGCCCTGCCAAGTCGGCGGTCTTTCGACTGTCGAAGGCTCCTGGCTCTCGGGACCGCATGACGTCATGGCGAAATGGCACGTGCACGAACCTACAGGATCACTGTACACTGCACTTGCGCTTGCCTGTCTGCAGCTGGGCGTGCGAGAGATGAAGAGGATTGCAGGACAACGAGATCGCTCGTGATCTCAGCGGTGAGGCGGTTCGCCACCGTTTGGCAATCACGTGACGCAGCTGCAAGCGAGACCGCCAAACAAGGTCTCTGCGACGTGTGAGCACTTGGATTCAGTATAGCAAGGTGAGTTGCCGTCTGCAAGTCACGGCGCCAGTCCAATCCCAATGCCGATGAAAATTCGACGGACGTGTGCAACGCAGCTCCCACGCTCGAATGCCAGCCGCCTCGCTGGTGCTGTCGACGAACGCAGCCGTTCCTTCAGTCCACGTCGTGATCGTGGCACCGACAAGGCTTTGCAATGCGGGTGTGGTGCCATGGCGATGATGGATCATCATCGCCTATCGCGACTTGCTTCTGGCTCGACTCGAGCGCCCAACCGATCGCACGACGCGTGCAGCGTGATCGCCGGCTGGTGTTCAGTTGCACCCACGTCAGCGGCCAGCGCCCGTGCCAATCCGGCACTCGTGAGGCATCAATCGCAGACCGACCTGTCGGATCTGCTGCTCTTCCTTCCTCTTCCAGCGTCTGGACTGGACGGGACTCGGGTCAAGTCGCGTCATGTCGCGTTGCGGTGCAGCAGCCACCGCTCATGCAGCAGCGCAGCGCCCTGCTCAAGCGCTGCTGATGACTGAGTGTCCCGCACGCATGGCCATGGCCCATGGGCCGAGAGTGCATGCGATTCCGCGTTTGACGAAACACCCGTGCACTCTAGTTGACAGGCGCCGCTGTAATCCGCCTCCTCGAGTCAGCAGCCATGCCCTGCGTCTCCACACACACACACACCCACACACACCAACCACCGCAGACTCAGCAGAAGACGCGCAGACATCAGCGGCGCCACTGTCTTCTGACCCGGCACATGCCCTCGGATTCGGCCGTGTTCGGCAGCTGGACCTCCTCCGAGAAATCCTCGCGAGGTTTTTACGGTAGGTGCACTGGAGAGCTCACCGCCTTTTGACAACACGAGTGCCACCCCAGTCGGCCCCCCATCGGCGCCACGAGATTCGGCAGAGAGCGACGCCGCTGCTCGCGCCGCCATTGCGCCGCCCCCACGCCGCTCTGCGCGCCGCCCGACGGCTCACCGCGTTCCCCATTGCGCGCTGCGTGCATCGGTGTGCGCCGCTCCACGTTCCTGCGCCTCGCGTCGCGCGTCGTCGCCGCCTCGCGTGACGCTCCGCGCCGACGGAATCTCGGCGCCCCATTGGCCAGCGCGGCCTGTCTTTCGCCGCGCTCGTGTCGGTCTTCCCGCTGTCTGCCGCCTGCGTCGTCTGGTGCCGACAGGTTCTGGTGCCAGCCAGCAGCTCCGGCAGGCAGCAACGAGGAGCGAGCAGCAGCTGGGCTTGTCATCCATCCCCGAAAGAAGACAGACTGGAGCGGAAGAAGAAGAAGAAGAGCTAGAGCGTCAAGTCGAATCTCGCCCAGTCCGCCAGCCGTCCTTGTTAGTCGACAGAGGACGCGGGCGACGGCGGAGATGCTAATGGCTGAGGAGCCGAATCTTCAGCTCGCCGACGACCCGACGCGAACGGACTGGAAGGCCGCCGCTGCTGCCGGCGCCGCGCTCGAGTCCGCCGGCATCAAGGCCGACTCCCCACGGGACGAGCCGTCGCGCGTCGACTCCTCCGAGGGAACGCCGGCGTCGGCGTCGGCGCCACCACCATCGACCCCATCGCAGTCTTCCGCCGACGCGGCGGGCGCCAATGCCGCAGGTTCTGCGGGCAAAACGCAGCGCAAGTATGAGCGCAAGACCAAGCGATTCGTGTGGCCAGACGAGCTCCACCGCCTCTTCGTCGCCGCCATCTTTGACCGTACGTGGGTTCCCTTGACGCCTCTTGATATCGCGAAAGGATGTGACGGACGATCTTCGATTGTGTGTGTGTGGATGCGCAGTCGGGCTAAAGAACGCGTCCCCCAAGGCGCTCATGCCGGTGCGTAGCCGATGCCTTTGATGACCTTAGGCCCCTTTCACTCACGTGTTTTCCCCGGAGCAGTTCATGGCCGCCGCTGCGTCCTCCTCGGGGCTCACGACCGAGCACCTCAAGAGCCACCTGCAGAAGTACCGCCTCAACTACGAGCGCTCGCGCACCGAGTTCCTCGAGCTCTACGACGAGACCGCCAAGCGCAACCAGAAACGTCGCCGCCGTGCGCCGTCGTCCAAGAGCGGGGGCGACACGCCGCCGCAGCCGCAGCAGCAGTCCATGTTCACGTTTCCGATCCGCGTGCGCTCTGCCGGCGAAGACCGCGGGGCCACGACGACCTCGAACGCGGACGACGACGAGGACGCCGACGCTGACAGCGAAAGCGACGAGGACGACCGCCGCCGGGCGAAAGCGATGCTGCGTCGGTCCGAAAGCGGCAGCAGTCGGGCGTCGTTCTCCGTCGACGCGCCGTCGTCCTCTCGCCAGGTGTCACCGCACCACGCGAACCTCTCGTCTTCAGCGTCGAGCAACAGTAGCTACCACCGCATGCTGCACGCCGGTGGCTTTGGTGGAGATAACGACGGCCGCCGTGTCGCGGCACAACCCGGAGCCTCGGAGACGCCTCGTGCTCGGCTGCTGCCCAACTCGCAAGCGTACCAGCCACCGCAGCAGCCACCGCCGCAGCCACGAGCGACGCCGGACCTGTTGAGCCTCGCGCAGCAGTACGCCGCCGCGACGATCGGCGCCAACCCAAACAGCTTCCGTCTACCGTCTGGTGGCTTCGACTCGAGCGCGAGTGCCGCTGCTGCGGCTGCTGCTGCTGCAGCAGCGGCGGCGGCTGCCAATGGGACGCTGCTGACGGATCCGCAGTGGACGATTCTGGCGTCGCTGCTGTCCCCGCAGCTGACGGCGGCCGCGGGCTCCATGCCGATGGGTGCGGCCCCGAGTCTCTCGGGCTACGCGGCGGGCGGTACGCCCAAGGACTCGTTCGCGTTGGACACGAGCGAGCCGTCGGACCTGCAGATGCAGATGCACTTGGCCATGCAGGCACAGATGAACCTGCACCGGCAGATGCTCACGCGCAAGGTCGCGGTCTCGCAGCACGCGCTGAACTCGACGCACCGCCAGTCCATGCAAGCGGAGCTGGGGCACCTCCCGCCGGCGATGACCGACGGCCACTGGATGAACCAGCAGCAACTGCTGCGCCAGTATCACGCGCAGCAACAGCAGCAGCAGCAACAACAGCAACAACAACAACAACAACGACATCACCAGCAGCAGCAACAACAACACCAGCAACAACAGCAGCACAACACCTCAGCGTTCTCTCCACACGCCGCCATGAGCATGGGAGCCGGCGTCCACGTGCAGCCAGACAGCGCCATGCCGTACTCGGCCGCGCTTTCAAGCCACGGCCCCACGGCCTCGACCGTGTCCATGGCCGCGCCCTCGGCCTCGTCGCAGTCCGCGCCCAAGGCGACCAGCGCTGCGACGGCCGCCGCCCCTGCTGCACCTCGCGGCGCCGAGCTCCTGCCGACGCCCGTGGCTGCGTCGATGGCGCCCTCGAGCGTCGAGCAGGCGACCAGCGCTGCCCGCGCGATGCTCGAGTCCTCGACGACGCTGGATCCGTACCGGTGGGAGCAGGTAGACCTCCAGATGAACCTGAGCGACGACGAGGGCGACCTCTTCAGCTTCCTCCGCTCGTAGCAGCGGCCTGTCAGTGGTAGTAGTAGCGTAGCGTTCACGAGGGCGGCACGAGACCCATCGAGATATACGTATATTCTTTCAATCACGCGTCGAGTCTCTAGTTCTGCAGACACACGCGTCACGGCTCCTTCATGGCCTCGTCCGTGCCGGCGGGGGGCTTCTCGCCGTCCTTGAGCCCGCGGACGTACAGCACGTTGTTGCAGCGGATGAGCACCTCGCCGAGGTTGCCTGCGCACTCGCCGTTGATGTACTCCTCTGTGTTGGCCAGCTGCAGGTTCATGTACGAGTCCACGGAGACGAGCAGCCCCTTGTACTCCATGCCCCACTTGAGCCGCACGACGACGGCCTTGCCCGTGAGGCCGGCAAGGAACGGCTTGGGATTCAGGATGAGACCGGACTGAGAAGGAGACAGAGGGACAGAGAAAGCGAGGGAGTCGGACGCGTCAGTCAGTCGTTGCGCTGCGTCCTACAACAGATCGGAGGAGCACGAGACGCCATGTACATACCATGGCAAGAGGAGAAGGAAGACGGTCGCTGCTGCTGTTGGTGCTGTTGCTGTGGCTTGCTTGCTTCGCGTTGGGTGTGTGTGAGCAGCTCCAAAGGCAATCGATGGAAGAGCATTGGATAGGTTATAAACCAATCAGAGGCGTGTATATCTTCTTTACAGCCAATCAGAATAGCGTTTCCGTCGACTCGAATGAAGACCACTTCGTTTGTGCCATCATGGCGAATGGAGATCGCAACAGGTCTGTAGCTTGTGAGTTCGACGGAGACAACGGCGCTCGTATTGGTATGGATGGTACTAGTACAGTGGCTCCGTCCCAGACAGCAGCGCGAATGGATTGGTGAACCTTATGACGCATTTTCTACTCGCTGACGACTTCCACGCGGCCGTCGATGCGGCGCAGGAAGTCGCGATGCGCCTGCGAGTCGCGCACAAAGACGTTGACGACGGGGATGCCCGGAACGACATAGTCCTCTCGGCTCAGCAGTCGGTGCAGCGAGCAGAACGGAGAGACCTCGAGCCAGCGCTGCGTCTTGGCGTCATGCAGCTCCTCGCGGCGCAGGCGACGCACCTCTGCGTCGTCGCTCTCGGCGTCGCCACTGAGCGCGACGTGCCACTCCTCGGGGCTGCGGAACGGCTCGACGACGTCCGCCGCAGCGTAGATGACGAGACCCGAAGCCACGTACTTCTCGTCCGCGTCCCACTCGCAGAAGGGGCCGTCCTCGGGGAACATGTTGGCGAGATGCTCGATGAACGTGTCGTGCTCGGCGAATGCCTGCACAAAGTCCGTCGTGCTGTGCTCGTCGTAGAGGAAGAGCATGGGCCACACCATCTGCCCCGTTTCGGCGTCCAGATCAGCCTTGCCCTCGTACTGCTTAACGCGCTCGTCCTCGATCACGGCGCGCCCGACCTTGACCTGCCGCAGCGTGCACAGCTGGCGGTACTTCTCCGTGAACGCGCGGCGCTTCTTGCGCTCAAACTCTTTCTTCTCGGCCGCGATACGCTCCTCCTCCAGCATCGCGTGGCCCTCCGCCTGCAGCTTCAGAAGCAGCTTGTTCTCAGGGTCGAACTGCAGTCCCAGTTCCGCGTACCGAAGCGTGTCCGCTGGCTTGCGCAGCAGGCGCGAGGCCTTGGCGCCACGGTAGTACGCCTTGACGTTTTTGGGGTCGTAGCGAATGGCTCTCGCGGCGTCGGAGCGGCAGCTGCCGTAGTTCTTCATGTCGAGGTGCACGGCCGCGCGGTTGCTCAGGATCTGTGACGTGAGCTGGGGCATGTTGTACGCCGCGTCCTTCTCGTGCTCGGGCAGGTCAAGCGCCTTGAGCGCGTACGCGAGCGCGTCGCTGTAGTACTGCAGCGCGTTCTGCAGGTAGACGCGGTTGCGCTTGGCGTCGGCGACCATCTCGTTTCCCTTGTTCTTCCAGTGCATCGCGAGGCTCTCGGCCGTCTCGCCCTCCTCGATGAGCGCCTGGATGGCCTCGACCATCACGTCGCCCTCGACGATGTGGTCCTCGAAGAGCGACATCTCGGGCAGCGCGTCCATGTACTTCTGGCGCTCCTCGGGGTCCCACAGCTTGCTCTCATCGATCTCGAGGTCCACCATTGTTGGATGTTGTTGGTGTTGTCGTTGGGGTGTTGGAGAGTTGGCGTTGGAATGTTGGAACGTTGGAACGTTGGGAATCGCGTCACATGCCGCTTGGTCCTGTTGATGGACACCCATTCTGACAGGTTGATTGGCTGTCTGATGTGGCGTGGACCACATGATTCCGGACAGCACTTCCATCCCCACCCCAAAAGGACGTCGCCATCCATGGGCAGATAAGAACT
Source organism: Pythium insidiosum (assembly GCA_022836835.1). Classification (NCBI taxonomy): domain Eukaryota; phylum Oomycota; class Peronosporomycetes; order Pythiales; family Pythiaceae; genus Pythium; species Pythium insidiosum. The sequence continues at coordinate 289,162 of JAKVDI010000045.1, read as the reverse complement.
GCTGGCGCAGGACCAAGAGCTCATCTCACCAATGCAGGCAACATGGAGATCAACGACGCCGCTGCCGACGCGACCGCCGTGCGTTCGGACCATCTGCAGCAAGACAATGCGGCGCTTGGCAAGAGAGCACGCGACGACGACCAGCAGCCGACGCCGGTGGCCAGCGAGCAGTCCGCTGACGGACACACAGCGGCGATCGCCTGCGTCATCTGCAACACTGCGGACGTCAAATACCGCTGCCCACGCTGCGAGCGCATCACGTGCTCGCTTGCATGCTGCCTCACTCACAAGAAAGAGGTGTGTGTTTGTGTGTGTCATGTGTGGGCTTCTGTTGTGCGTTGGGTTGGCTCTAACTCTCCTATCTGTTCTCGTGTCCGACAGTTTGACTGCAATGGCAAGCGCGACCGAACCAAGTACATCCCCGTGAAGCAGTTTACAGACTCGAATCTCGCGAGCGGTGAGCTGTTGTCAATCGCAGCGCGTTCTCTGCGATGCATGTCTCTAATCTCTTTCTTTTGCGGGTGCGGCAGATTTCTTCTTCCTCGAAGAGGTCTCGCGCTCGACCAACAGCGCGGCTCGATCGCGCAGCCAGCTCGGTGTCAACGTACGCCGATTCGGCCAGACCAATCACGCGGCGAAGAAGCGTCGAGGCGATAGTGCGCCGCGAGGGGCAGTGAATCCACACGTGCCAGCAGACTGGCTCACTCGCTTCCCTGTGGCGTTTCAGCTATTGGTGCAGCATGCCGCCAAGCGCGGCGTGGAGCTTACCTTATTGGCTCCAGGTATGAGCAAGCGCGTGCGAAACACGTCCTACATGGATACGAAGCAGTCGACGCTCTTCTGGCGTGTGGAATGGGAGTTTCCGCGCGCTGAGGTTCCTGTGTCGCTTTTCGAGCACCGAGCGCCAGATTCAATGACGCCATTTGAGTTGCTGGCTGCGTATCTGGATCGCCGGCCGGTATGTGGGATGCATTTGTGTGAATTAGATGCTGTTGCGTGAATCTAACGGATGGCTCTGACGCAGGACAATGCGAGTGTGCGAGCCAAGCTGAAGGCTTACGCCGGTCTGACGTGGCGAGACGAGATCGTGCTGCTGTTGCGCAAGGAGTTTACGCCTGCGTCACAGCCCCAGTACTACCGATTGGATGGCAACGTCTGCCTCGAGAGCCTCTTGAAGCGCAAGTCAATCGTCGAGTTCCCCGTCATCACGGTGGTCTTGCGAGGAGATCTCGACGCGTATCCACTCGCTCACGATGTCATCGAGATGGTCGACGAACCCGACGACAGCGAAGACGTCCATGCAGACGCCGACGACGCCATGGCTGGTGCTGCCGCTGTCGAGTCCACGGATGACGCCATCGAAGAGACGAGTGCCATCACGGAAATGGTTGGCGATCCTGAAGGGCCGTCCGAAGATACCTCCTGAAGTAACGTTAACTTTCAATTGAAGTGGTTCACATCACTCTCCTCGTCGTTAGAAACCCGTTTCTAACCTCATCGATCTCGCAACTTGTGGCCACCCACCCACTCGAACGACGGCGACCGCGAGTCTCGAGATTATCAACGCTTGCTTGCTTCCGCCGGTCTCCATGTTCTGCCTCAAGGCGCTCGGCAAGGCGCTGCCCGCCGTGGCTCCGCGACAGAGCCGCGTGGCGTTCGCCAGCACGCTCTCGCTCATCCCCACGGATGGCATCCGCCTCAACACGCTGCGCGACAACGACGGCGCGCACAAGCGCGGCAAGCGCCTCGGTCGCGGCATCGGCTCCGGCAAGGGCAAGACGTGCGGCCGTGGCCACAAGGGCCAGAAGGCCCGCTCGGGCGGCAAGGCCGGACGTGGTCCGGGCTTTGAGGGCGGCCAGACGCCGCTCTACCAGCGCGTGCCCAAGCGCGGCTTTAACAATGCGTGCGTGCGCTCTCAAATGGCGACGACGGAGGTTGTGAGATGACGGACTGATGATGCCTCTGGTGTGTGTGTGGCTTGACGACAGCTTCGCGACCCCGATGGAGACTGTGAACCTCGACCGTCTGCAGCTCTTCGTGGACATGGGCCGCATCGACCCCACGCAGACGATCACGATGAAGACGCTCGTGGACTCGGGTCTCGTGACCTGCTCGCGCGTCAAGCACGGCGTCAAGCTGCTGGCTCGTGTACGTTGATGGCGTGTGAACGACAGCTCATTGTATCGTGTGGCTAACCATGTCTCATGCAGGGCAAGGAGCACCTGACGACGCCGCTCACCATCGAGGTCTCCCAGGCCTCGCAGACCGCCATCGAAGCCGTGGAGGCCGCCGGCGGCAACATCACGACGGTGTACTTCAACCGTCTCGGCCTGCGCTCGCTGCTCAAGCCGCAGAAGTTCGAGACGCTGCCGCAGCTCGCGCGCCCGGCGCCCAAGAAGATGCCTTACTACACGTCGTACGAGAACCGCGGCTACCTGTCTCCGGAGATCCAGGCCAAGAAGGCGCTCGCTGGCTCGTCCGAGTAGAAGGATTGCGCGTCATAGAGAGAGATAATGAGAGGAAGAAGAGGACGCTCAATGCCAACGCTTTTCCAAAGACAACGCAGTTGATATGCACTAGAAGACGCGCTGCAGGTGCTTGTTGGGCGTGGCGGCCTCTCCAATGAAATGACCCTTCGACATCACGTTGTCCGTCGTCAACACATACACGCACACGAAGAAGGAGAGACTGTTACGCACCTGTCGATGTTTGATGACGTCGAGCAGCAGCAGCGCAAACAAGGCGACGACTGTGAACGCAATCATGATACCCGCAACGGCAGAGCGAGCCACTGCCGTGTGGTTGTATCTCTGCGTGTTCCTCATTGAGCCTCGTGCTCTTGTATGAATGGGCTGCGAAAATGCTCGCTTACCTTTGCACTCGACGTCGAACTCGAGGGATTTTGGACGTTGACAGTCGCGAAGAAGAGCGACGTGCCGCCGATGATCACAGCGAGTACTACGGTTAACAGGCTGCGCACACCAGTACAAGCCAATGACACACGTCCATGGTCTCCATGAAGCAGGCGAAATGCCGAATGCCACCCACGTCTTGTAGCGAGACGAGTAGCCGCAGACGCAGATCACAAGGCACGCGACTGCGAGAACGAGCAGCGCGACAAGACCTGGGCCCAAGCCGAATACGAGCGGCGTTCCTGCCGCGCGGGACGCATCTGCGAAGCCCACGGAGCTGCAGAACAACCATGCAGCGAGGCGCATCCACCGCCACCAGCACTGGCACATCTTCAACTCTCCTGGAGATGGAGTTGCAGCGAACGGGTACTCCTCATGATTGGCTGAAAGCACCAGATTCGACGATTTCATTGGTAGTAAATAACGCGACCTTTCATGGATCCATCCGCCTGCTCGGGCCAGCGTCGCTTCGCGTCCAATCCCGGCGACTGACAGTATCCGCACTTTGACTTGATCGCCCTCCCGCTCCGCTCTGGTACCAGCATGAACGCCCAAGCCAAGCCCATCAAGACGCTCGAGTTCGCGCCGCCCTGCCGGCAGTTCGCGCTCAGTCTCGTCGCCATTTACCTCGTCAGCTTCGCCGTCACGTGGTTCCGCGTGTGGTGGGACTCTGTCTTCGGCCTCGTCGTTGCGATCTATGGGTCCTGGACGCTGCGCGACGCCAGCGCGTATCCTAATGAGCGCAGTGTGCTCTATGTACGGGTACTGTGTGGACAATCACAATATCAACGGGCTCATTCAATGGATGTATCGCTGCAGTTTCACAAGGCGAGCATCGCGAGCATGGTGAGTCACGCCATCGCGCTCGCCGTCGTGCTCTACTACATGCTCAAGGGCCACATCTTTGACGACATTCTCAACCCAAACGCCGTCGAGAGTGACAACCCGACGTGGACGTTCTACGGCTTCCTCATTTTCACGCTCGCGATCGAGATCACCATCACGGTACGTGCAGTGCAGCACAGAACAGTGCAGTCGCTCGCTCGCTCGCCCTGCAGGAGTCAGCAGCTTACGAGGCGTGGGACTCTGCACAGGCGTTCACTATTGGGCGCAGCTACCAGCTTCTCGCCGAGCTCTCGCGCAACTCGATCTACGCGGATCTCACGCGCGGCAGCGGTCATGCCTGACGGCACTTCTTGTTGGCTCTTTTTAGCCTAGTCTAACCGAATACAGGCTAATATGCTAGTTGGCCCGTTCCTCCATCCCTCGCATCGGTCATTCGGAATCTCTCACGACAAACGAGCGAGCATGTCGACGCCTCCTCCGCCTCCACCGCAGGACGAAGCAGTGGCATCGGATGCGCCACAGACAGAGCGAGAGCTGTATCTGAGCGACGTGCGGCGACGCATCGAGAGCGTCGAGCGCTGCACGGAGGCGCTCACGGCGGTCACGACGTCGCTCGAAGAGCTCAGCGCCAAGATCGAGCTGATGAAGACCTCGACGCAGCAGCTCAACGCCTTCACGAGTGGCTGGCTGACGGTGTGGAAGCGCCCCGAGTAGCGGACCAGTCGCCGGCCGAAATCGTATTTAACTCCGCAGAGAATAGAGTCGAAGCGTCGCGCTTGTTCCTCCTATCCATGCTGCAGGTCATGCAGTCTACACAGTCCATGGTCGCTGCGCGCCACGAGAACGAGGCGCCGGTGGCTGTGAAGAGCAGTACGCGACGCAGTTGGAATCCGTCAACGCGACTGACGCCACCACGACAGCGAGGCGGAGCGAAACGAGGCCCGACTGCTGCGTCCCGCCCAAAGCCGCCTCGAGGGTTTGACGGTCAGGCAACAGCCAAGCCAAAGGCAAAGGCAACGGCGACGACAGCGACGCCAGGTTTCCCCCCATCACGCTGCGACAACGCTGATGCAGTGAACGCAACTCTCGAGTCGACGCGTGCGATCATTGAGCGTGCGGTGGACGCAGCGCTGGGAGAGGTCCTCGACGCGAGTCATCGAGAGAGCGAGGCAGATGATGACAGAGAGAAGGAAAAGGAGCTGCACGAGCGACTCGAGACGTCGGAAAAGATCGGGACGCGGTGGAGTCGCGCATTCCGAGAGCGTCAGCGACGAAGAGAGCACGACGACGCGGTTGCAATCGCGGAGCTGGCGCGTGAAGAGGTCGTTCGGAGCGCCACGACGGGGACTCGACTCGAGTATGAGCGGCGCAAGCTCGCGCTGCAGACGCTTCGACGCCGCGTGCAGCAAGAGATCCTCTTTCTCCAGGCAACAGCCGAAGATCTGGCGCGACGCGTACGTCGAGAGTCCCCTGTTGCTTGTGTTTCATGCTGCTGAGCTCAGTCGTTGCGAGCCGCAGGAGTCGCTGCTGGACGACGCGTTCGACGCGTTTCAAGGCCTTCAGCGCCGTCGCCAACGCGAGCGCGCGACGACAGCAAGCTGACAACTTAGTGATGGACAGAGAGAACGACGACCGTTTGTGTATTCACAGCGAGTTCACGCGAAGCCACCGAATGCCGCGCAGTCCGTTGCCGGCCGCGATGTTGTTCTCGAGCCCATTGATGATGTACGCGGACGCCGCTGCGAGTCGCCAGTCATCGTCCCAGTCTCAGTCCCAGTCAAGGACCTCTCCTATTCTCACTTGCTTCACGTACCAGCGTCGCTCTCGCCGCGATGGTGCAGCACGACAGTCGGCGCCTTGTTCGGGTCATAGTCGCTCGGTTGCAGCAGCAGCGAGTCGCGCCAGAGCTCACTCGGAGCCTGCGCCGTACGGGGCCTCGCGGTCGACGGCCGGTCGTTCGCCTGCTCATCCATCAGCCGCCGAAGCTCGTCGTGCTGCACGTCGCACTCGCGGTTCTGGTCCTCGTCGTACTCGATCTCGTACGCGTCTTCGCGCTCGTCGTAGTCCACGACGGTCGCAGGGAACCAGAGACCGTCGATCTCGCGCTCCACGCGAGCGCCCACGGCCCACGGCGCGGGCTTGCGGTCGCGCGGGTCCTGTGGCTCGCTCGCACGCGAGGTCGACGCGGGGGTCGTGCTGGGTTTCATGCTGCGGCGGGCGGATGAGAGTCATGCGGAACGGAGACGCGACCGAGAGGAGAAAGCGCCATGCAAAAATAGGAGCTTCATACAGGAATTGATTTCTTCGATTACAACTAATTGAGCTATACGTGCGGCGTCGCGACGCTGGCGCTGGCATCGTCGACGTCGTCGCCCGTCGCCTCGGACGTGGACCTGGACGAGCTCACACTGCGCTCGTCCGCCTTGAGGGGCGGTTGTGGAGGCGGTTGCTGCTCTTGGATGAGCGCTGCAGAGAGCGTCGAGAGACGTCGCGAAGACGCAAAGTCGTTGGCGATGCGCACGCCGCCGCAGGGCCACGCTGCCATGCGGGCCGACAGCGCGTCCAGTCGCGGCGCCAGCACGAAGCGCAGCAGCGCAAAGTAGAGCACGCCGAGCACGGCGCCATCCGCGGCGCCGATGCCGACCTGCAGCGGCGTGTGGTCGCCCAAGTAGACACGGCTGAAGGGAACTGGGACGAGCACGACGGCGCTCAGGACGATGACGAGCAGCACGCGGCGCCGGGACCAGCGGCGCAGTCGACCGACGCCGAGCAGCGACTCGAGCAGCACCCAGAGCCAGAGCCCGATGGCGTTGGTCGAGTGGCCGGACGGCATGCCCCGCACGCCGATGCAGGAGCCGCAGGGACGCATGCACTCGGCGCAGCTCCCCCAGCTGGGCACGAAGATGGCGGCGTTGATGCCGGACATGATGGGGATGAAGAGCAGCGCGAGGAGACGCGTCCAGGTCTTGCGGCGCAGCACAAAGTTGAGCAGCAGCGCGAAGAGCACGATGTAGGGCACCATGCTGTAGATCACAGCGACGACGTCGGCGGCCGAGAGACCGTCGGTGGGAAGACTGAAGCTGAAGAACTCCTTGGCGAGGAAGTGGTCGCTGCACGGCCCGCGCGCGCAGCGGTGCGAGTCGGCGCCGCAGCGCTGGCAGCAGTCGTCTCGCGAGTGGCACCAGACGACGCCGTCGGTCATGGTTGAGCGGAGGGAGGAGGCGGAGGAAATGGAGGAGAGAGCAGTGAGAGCGCTGGAGTGAGAGTGGCAAGACTGGATGCGGACGACGCATGGCTCGACTGGCAGGATCGATGCAGAGCCGTCGTCGTAAACATGGAGCCATCTCGCTTTGCCTGCGACATGGACGCGAGCGTCATCACCGACCGCATGATCATTGCAAACCGATCGTGGATTGGCCAAAACTTTCAATCAGTAATACTTATTGGCTGAAATTGAGGGTATGAACAGGCACGGCGTGTCATGTGAGCTGGTTGAGGTCAACAAGTGCTGATGGGTGTGCTGAGAGTTTCATGGCGCGCTATCTATTCGTCTGTCTGTCTGTGTGAATGTGTATGCGTCTGTCGGATCTGCGCGACTACACGCTCTGCGCTACTGGCGTGGGCTGCTGTGGAGGCAGCGACGGTGTGGCAGCGTGCTCCAGCAGAGCGTCACCGCTAGTCGGAGACGCCGAGAGCTTGTGCTGTGAGGTGAAGTCGTTGTGCAGGCGCCATCGACTGAGGGCTCCATCGATCCGCTTGGCGAGCACAAAGCGCACGATGAGAAAGTAGATGACGCCGAACACGAGGCCGTTGGCGCTGCCGATCGTCACTTGCAGGGACGTGTGGTCGCCCAAGTACACGCGGCTGTAGGGCACCGGCACGAAGAGCAGAATGTTGCCCACGTTGAAGAGCAGCTTGCGGGACGTCGGCCAGCGGCGCCCAAAGCCGATGATGCTCTCGAGCAGCAGCCAGAGACAGAGCCCGATGGAGTTGGTCGCGTGGCCGGACGGCATGCCCTTGCTGGCCACACAGGCGCCGCACGGACGCGGACATTCGCTACAGTTCCCGAGGCTGGGGACGAAGATGCCGGCGTTGATGACGGCGACGATCGGGATGAAGAAGAAGGAGAAGAGACGCGCCCAAGATCGCTTGTGAAGGAGGAACTCGAGCGCGATGGCGATGGGCACCAGGTAGGGCACCATACCGTAGAAGGCGAAGACCACATCCCAGAAGCCCACGCTTTCGGTTGGTAGACTGATGCTAAAGAAGCCCTTGGTGATGAAGCTCGTGCTGCAGGGTCCGCGCGCGCATCGATACGAGTCGGCGCCGCAGAGCTGGCAGCACTCCTCCCGCGTCTTGCACGTCGGGCTGCTGGAGGACGCTAGCGCGATCGGCAGCGACGCGACTGCAGCCACGACGAGATGGAGACACTCGCGACGGCGGGGCATGGCGATTAAAATGCGGAGAGAGAAATGAGCCGCGCGTGGCGATCGACCGCTCGCTTGATGGATGGATTGTTGGAGCTGTGCACGAACAGATTGCGGTGATGTGACCGTTGGTCGCAGCCCAACAGTCTGACTCGAGGGTGCTGATTGGCTGGTTCTTTCCTATCTGTAACCGGATTGGATGAAAACCCAGCCGAAGACGACAGAAGTGAAGGATGCTGATGATGATGATGATGATGATGATGATGATGATGATGAAGCAGTTGACGGCGATGGCTTCAAACGCAAGCGAGTCATGAACCAGGGAGGATGACGATCATGGATGGACACGCTCGACGGCGTCAACGCGACAGCTTCATTCAGAGCGACGCTTGGTGCTTGTCGGAGCTGCGTGACGCTGCTTCGAGCGCTGGGTGCAGCAGACTCAATGCGAAGCATGGGGTTGAAGAGACCATCACTCGCGGCAACATGCGGCTGTGCCCGGAATCGCTCGTCATCACGCGTGCGGTCGTCGTCGCTGGGAGCGCGAGTTGTGCTGCGCCTCGTGATCTAAAGAACGATGCTGTTCTATCGATTCGTTCCTGCGTGCGAGGGATCCATTGGTGGATGTCTCCAGTCATCCCATGGACGTGAGTGACACTCGGCGCGTAACGGATCGTGAAACCGCGCACTCGGAACCATAGTGGCAGCGCCGCACTTGCAACATGTCGTCGTCGCTCGTGAGCGGCTTGATCCCCATCGCTGGCGCCGGAAAGGCAGACGCAGGAAGCGGTGGCAAGAAGGCAGATCTCACTGGAGGACTCATCTCCATCGGCGCCACGAGCAGCGCACGCTCTGGCGGTGACGACCTCGACTTCGGCGACTTTGACGTCGACGATCTGCTCCTCGATGACACGTCCAAGAGCAGTAAGAGCAGTAAGAGCAAGCGCAGTGAGTCTCCCAAGAAGAAGTCGAGCAGCAGCTCGAAGAAGAAGGTGAGTGGGAGCGATGGAACGGAGAACTGTCGAGACGACGTGCAATTCTGACGTTCGATTCCAGGACTCGTCCAAGAAGAAGTCCAAGAAGAGCAGCACCTTCGATGACAGTGTTGAAGACGTGGATGTGCCAGACACGACGACCGCCGTCAAGAAAAAGAGCGTCTTTGATGACGATGACGCGTTCCTCGGTCCACCCGTGAAGAAGACCACTCGTCTGGATGACGAGTTTGCCCGAATGCTCGGACTGGAAGACGAGTTCGCAGCACAGACTGGGACGGAAGGGGAGGAACGAGAGGCCGAGGGTTTTGACCATGAACAGGATCAGCACTTGAAGAAGACGGCTGACGTTGTAGAAGCGCGAGGCACGGAATCGACTCCGACCACCTCGTTCGACAAGAACAACAAGGAGGACGATGGTCCACTCGCAGGATTGAGTGCATCGTTCTTTGCAGATGAGAGCGAAGTATCAACCTCGTCGAAGGCTGGAAACACGAAGACTGAAGGTGGCGGAGACAGCGATGACTTTCTTTCATTTCTGTCGAGTGGCAGAGGGGCGGGCAGACGCCAGGGTCGCAACCGTGAAGCCCCGATGGTGTCTGATCCCTTCGAGCGCAAGCGAGATCACTCGGATCCATTCAGCGGTGTTGAATCTAAAGCCAAAGGCGACCGCCTCGGCCTTGACGATTTATTCTCGACATCATCTCGAAAGAAGGAGGAAGAGAGGCCGAAAGCGGCTACCACCGAGTCTGCAGCGAAGAAAACTCGTGACGTACAAGACGCAGTAGAAAAGCCAAGTGTGGTTCCCAGTGAGCCACCTTTAACGGAAGAAAAGCCTGTGCCTCGAGCAGTATCGCTTGGCCCAAAGAATGAGAGCAATCGCGCGAAAGATGATCTTCTCGCAGAGTTGTTTGCATCGGATCCTCCTCCGACATCTCGCTCTGGTCGAAGACAGGGTGGTAAAGTGGGTTTGAACGGTGATGACGGGAAAGAGGAGCCAAGTAAGCAGCAGGACGACTTGCTGGCAGAGCTCTTTCCGTCAGACAAAACAAGCGTCAAGTCTTCGACTCCAGTTGTCTCTGATCCCGCGCCTACAGTGCCATCTTCAACGCTTTCGAATCGAGATGTGGTCGCAACGAACGCGGTTGACGAACTTGGGAAGGCGCCTGATCACTCTTCAGCTCACTCCCGGATCACAGGAGCGACTCCCTCCAGTTTGCAGGATACGGAGACAGCGCGAGATGATCTGTTGCGCGAACTGCTGCCTGATTCTCCTCCGCGGACACGTCGCAAATCCTTGACTCCTGCTTCATCGCCAACACCTCCGGTACAACCTGTTACTGCTCCTCCATTTACAGAGCCGAAAACCACGTCACCCCCGAAGCCCCCAGTCGACACAGATAGCCACGTAAGTCAGCGACGCCCCTCATCCCCAGTTGCTACAAGCTCTGCAGTTTCGGTCCCGTCGCCATCACCACCGCCATCTAATCCACCGTCACCTGGGAAGACAAAGACGCTGATCGTGGGGACACCATCCAAGGTTCGCGAGGTCGAGTTCGAGCTATCCAAGGACGAGCTACTTGAGGAGATTCTATCACCTGCTCCATCTCCATCCGCTTCCACCCGGGATGCCAAGTTACCGACAGCAGAGACCGTGACACCGAGTTCATCTTCCCCCCGTGTCTCGGCTCACAGCAGCAGCACGATCGACGCCACAACCCCCTCACAACCAGCTTCGATAGCTCCGCTACCAGCAACAGCCCCACCCATCATCGTGCGCGACTTAGCAGCAGAGATGGAGATGCAACGACGCCATGAGGCCGCGATCGAGTCTGTGCGCTCAGCTCACAGTGCGGTGACATCTGAGATGCGGGTGGAGATGGACGCCACTCGTTCGCGTCTGATGGAAACAACAGAGCGTCTGCAGAACGTCACCACGGAGCGAGATGCGCTAAGCGTCAAGAGCCAATTGGCGGAGCGCGATGCGGAGATGCTGCGTGAGCAGCTCGACACACTACAGCGCGAGCACGCGCGAGTGGTTCTCGAGCTTCACACTGCGGAGGCGCAGCGTGAGCGCGCCGTCCGGGACCACGCGTCGTTGATGACACAGCACGAGCGACTCGAAGCTCAACTCGGTGGACTTCAGCAGGCGCTAGTGGATGAGAAAAGCGCGCACCAGACGACGCAGCTCGAGCTCGCGCAGCAGAAACGCGAAATGGAGATGCGAGAGACACTTGACGCGCAGCGCGAGAGACAGCAGATGCAGCGACTGCACGTGCAGCTCCAGTCATCGCTTGCGCAGCTGGAGATGCTGCGTGCGCAACTGGGCGACGACGAGCAGGTGCAACGCGAGGTCGAGAGCGCATCGCGGCTTCGTATGATCTCGTCGCTTGAGGCCACGTCCCGTGCGTACGCACAGCAGACGGAGAACGATTGCCAGCGTCTCGCTTCGCTGCTTGGGACGCTCGAGGCGACGTTACGACACGCACGGCAGGCGCATCTAGAAGAGAAGGAGCGACTCGCGCAGGAGCAGCGACGACTCGACGTGCTCAGCGCGCACTTCCAGGCGCAGACACACGTGCTCCATGAGCAGTCAGATGCACATGCGCAACGACTCGCCGCCAGTCTTCAAGGCTCGCTGCAGGACGTGCGAGTCGCCGATGCCCGACTATCAGCGCGCCGCACGCAGCTTGAGCAAGATGAGGCCGCGCTTTTCGAGGAGCGCGCACGGTTTGCGGCGCATCGCGAGGCGTGGCTGGAGGAACAGACTCGGCGTCGATTGGAACTCCAGCAGCGAGAGGATCAACTCGCTGCCGAGTGGCGGGAGCTACGCGCGGAGCAGGAAGCGTTGGAACGGGAGCTCGAGAGTCACGATGAGGTGTTTCAGTCGCTAGGACGTCAGCGGATGGAGCTTGAACGCGAGCGGGACCAAGTGGCTGCGGCTGCCAGCCATGTCGCCGAGATGGCGCTCAGACTCGACGAGCTCGTGCAACGCGCTGTGGCGCAGGAGCAAGCGGCGAAAGCGGAGCGCGCAGCGATTGAGAGCGAGAGACGTGGTTGGGAAAACAAGGAGCACGAACTGCGCGACGAGCGGCAGCGACTGGAAGCCCGTGAGTCTCGACTTCATGCACAGCTGCGGCAGATGGAGACGGTGCGACGGCGCTGGCACGACGAACGACGGGTAGCGCTCCAGCGACTTGGGAACAAGACGACCGTCGAGATGGCGACTGGACGCGATTTCCGACTCGAAGCTGCGGCCAAGCAGGTCACTCCGCTCGCGAGATCGACTCAGCAGTCGACTACAACGCCTGCAGCTCCAGTGGCCACAGCTCCGATGGCTCCAGTGGCTTCCATGGCTTCCAAGGCTCCAATGCACCCGACACCATCACCAGTTCCGGTCAAGCAGGAGGTCTTTGCAGTTCAGGATCCATCGGGACTCGCGCCCGATTTCCGTCGCCTGATTGAGGAGAGCTGGGCCAAGATGCAAAGCGATGTGGATCCCACAAGCGCTGCGCTTCGCAAGGAGCGGCTCTGGCTGCACTCGCTCGGGATCAAGAGTAGTAATCCAGCATCACAACCGTCTGTGGCTCCGTCTGTGCCGGTGCCTCATCCGCAGCCATCGACGCAGCGTGCGCGTGAACCGACTCGGGGAGGTCCACAGCGCATGCCGCCGCCGCCACGCACGCCGCTCGTGCGCGTGCAGCTCTGAACGCGATGGGATCTGCGAGCAAGAATGGGGATCGATGTATTGACTGTTCTCATACGCGGCAGTTCTCGATGTCGAGCAGCAAGATGTCGGTGGCGCCGATCTCGTGGAGCTGGTCCATGATGTCCGACACGTGCGCCTTCTCGACCATCGCGGAGATGGAGAAGTCGCCGTTCGTGAGCGTGTTGACCGTCGGCGAGCGGCGGCCGGGCGTGATGCGCTTGGCGTCCTCCACCTTGTCGCGGCCGATGTTGTACGTGACCATCTTGTACTTGGTGGCCGTGATGTACCCGAGGATGCGCTGGTGGATCTTCTTCACGAGCGCCGTCTTGGTCGTCTTGGGGTTGGCGATCAGCACCGCCTGCGTCTCCAGGATCGTCTCCACGAGCTCCAGTCCCGCCGCGCGCATGGTCGTGCCCGTCTCCACGAGGTCCACGATGCCGTCCGCGAGTCCGAGACCACACGCCGCCTCCACGGAGCCCGACACGTACTTGATCTTGGTCTTCTCGCCCGACTCGTAGCGCTGGAAGAACTGCTCCGCGACGACCGGGAACGACGTGACGATGCGCTTGCCCGCGAGCTGCGCAGCCGACGTGATGCCGCTCGCGATCGGCGCCTGCACCGCGAGCTTGCAGCGCCCAAAGCCCAGCGGCATGAGCTCCGTGACCGTCGTCTCGGACTCGGCCACGATGTCTTGGCCCGTGATGCCGATGTCGAGCTTGCCTTCGCCCACGAACGTGGCGATGTCGGCTGCCGGCAGGAACACGAGCGTCACGGGGAGACTCGAGCACACGGCGATGTCCACGCGGCTCGGCTGCAAAGCACAGAGAGAGAGAGAGACAGAGACAGTCGCGTGAGTGTCCACAACAGAATGAAGGCCGCGACAGGAACTGGGACGTACGCGGTAGTAGTCGAGGCCGGCGCCATCCAGCAGCTTGAGGATCTTGTCATGCAGACGGCCTTTCTTGGGCACCGCGAAGAGCAGGTTGTCGTCGTTGGTGGCGTTCATGATTGCGAAGGGAAACAACGGAAGTGAGCGAGCGACGCCGCCAGCGACGCCATGCAACCACGCGGAATTGCGCCATCCGAAGCGGCTTCAGTAAACTTGGCTTGGGATCTTTTGCGCCAAACGAAACGGCAGATGATTGGGTGAAAATGCGCCGTAACGACTCGGATTGGATGAAATCGGCGTCTGAATGCATGCGTGGGACCATCCCACAAGCATTTTCTTTCGAGTTCGATCCTTCGAGTCCGTTTCAACCAATCAGACGACATCTCCATCCTCAGATATTTGTGACCCCTATGGGGTACAATATCCAACAACTCAGTGCTCTACTGTACCTCCTCCTCCATCTCAGTCGTCCCGACTCCGCATCATCGTCGTCGTCATCATGGACGAGCGCGAGTTCCAGCGGATGCTCGAGCGCTTTCCCGTCGTGCGCAAGAAGACGCACGTGCGCGTGGAATGGAACTCGATGGTAGTGATCTGCTCCCTCGTCTTGCGGCAGGAACGGCTCCAGTTGTTGCTCACGCGTGTCTGCACAGTATGATAGCAACGACAACACTCAACGAGCGACCAGTCTCGCGGCATCTTCACCTGCGTCGCTCCATCGTACGTCTCTCTCTCTCTCTCAGCCTCTTTTGAAAGTCTCACACACTCGGTTCGGCGCAACAGAGAACGCAGACATCGCTGCGTCCGACTCGACTGCCGCTGCGCTGCGCAAGTTCCTGGAAGCGTATTTCCCGTCGCACGACGCGCTGCAGATCCAGCGCGAAGTCGAAAAGGTGCGTGCTGTGGGCGCTATCCTCAGTCATTTTGGCATTTTGGTGCATGAACTGACGGAAGGACGACCGTCGTGTAGGCGCAGCGTGACTTCCTCGCGGGACTGAACCTCGAGGACATTGACGACCTCTGTGCGCAGTTTGTGACGGCGCAATGAGCGAGTGGAAATGGCAACTGTCAGATCTCAAACGACGTTTCTTGCTCTATTGTTCACTGCTGCGCGTGCTGCTCCTGCTGCTGACGTCGCTGAGAACAGACACAGAGAGAAAGAAAGAAAGAAAGCGACACGTTGTCAGAGCCACGCGGCAGTCGGACGGCTCTCTCTCTCGCAGAGCCACGTCACCTGTCGGAACGCGCGACTGTGCTCGGGATCCAGAAACGGCGACGTGCTCCACGAGATCGCGAGCGTGCGGAGCTCATCGGTCGTGATCTCGAACGTCATGGCCGCCAGCAGCGCCTCCTTCGCGTGTCCAGACAGAGAGACAGACAGACACGACGCGTCAGTCCATGGACGCTCTCAAGTCCCAATCCGAGCGGACGTACGATGTGCTGGAACTCGGCCTCGAACGTCGCCACCTGCTGCGCGATGTGCTGCGCGTAGTCGTCCACGCGCAGCGTCCCGTCGTCGCTGTCGCTGTCGTTCGAGCCGTGTTCAACGACTGCTTGCGCGTGACATCAGATCATTGGCACTCCTCCGTTGCTTTCCTGCATGGACACGAAGCTACGTACGCGCGTCGCTCACTGCGTCCTGCTGCGCGTACATGGCGCTCAGGAGCTCGTGGAACCTCGAGCGCAGCGCCTTCGATTGGGCAAAGAGGTCCTCCAGCAGCCACGGATCCATCTTGCTTCGAGTGGAGCTGCCGCCACCAAAGCGCTGCATGACACCATCGTTGGACGACGGCGGCGCCGGCGCCGGCTGGGCGCGCGCAGCCAGCAGCGCCGACTCGAAGCCCTCGATGAGCGCGATGCCCTCGCGCTCGCTGTCCATCCACTGGCTCGCGAGCGACTGCAGCGTGTGCAGCGCATCGCGCGCCACCGTCATCCCATCGCGTCGCTCTTGCTGCTCGCCCATTATTATTGGTATTGTCGGCGCCTGATGTATCTCTGTAGGTTAACCATGTGCGCGCAAAGTTGCCTCGAGTGTTCCTCCTTAAGTCAACTGCTGCATTCTAGATCGACTCGTGACTGACACGACAAACCAGAGAGAGCCGCAAAATGACACGAGCCATGCGCGTGCTGCTGGCGCTGGCGCTGCTCTGCGCTCTCATCGCGACGCCAGTGACGCTCGCAGACGCCAAGAGAGCGGGCTCAAGGGCTCGTTCCCCCGCTCCGACGCCAGCAGCGGCGGCGTCTGCAACGGTGTCAGCGCCGGCGCCGCGCAGTCCGCGCGACGATGACCCCGTGATCCTCCAGACGCGCGGGCTCCGGAACGAGGCCATGCAGCTCAACGACAAGCGCGAGTACGACGCGGCGATCGAGAAGCTCCGCGAGGCGCTGACGCTGATGCATGACCGCGTGTTCGGTGCCGGGCGTGAGGCCGTGAAGGCGGAGGAGCGACCGATGGACGCGTCCTACTACGCGCAGCTGCTGAACGACTACGGCAGCGTCCTCATCCGCGCGGAGGAGTACGACGAGGCGATCGAGGTGCTGGAGGACGCCATCCGCATGGTCGAGAAGATCTACGGGCAGAGCCACCCGTCGTTCGGGCTGTCGCTGCGCAGCCTCGCGGACGCGCAGTTCGCGCAGAAGAAATACGACACGGCGATCGAGACATACAAGAAGCTGCGTAAGCACATGAAGAAAGGGCTCGGCGTTGAGCACGAAGGCTACATCGAGCTGCATCTACGCATTGCGGAGGCCTACAAGCGGCTCGAGAAGCCCGTGAAGGCGGTGCGTGCGCTGAAGAAGGTGCTCGAGGAGCAGGGCGGCGAGGTCAACGGCGCGACCAAGGGCGTCGGCGAGCTGTACATGGAACTGGCGACGCTACAGCTCAAGCTCGGAGAAGTGGATGCAGCGCAGCGCGCAGGAGAGACCGCCGTCGCGGTCATGCGCGCGCGAGACGGCGAGGAGTCGGAGGCGCATGCGTTCAGTCTCAACGCGCTGGCGGGCGTTCGCATGGCGCAGAAGCGCGTGCGCGAGTCGTACGAGCTGCTGCACCAGGCGCACTACATCGCTATCAAGGTCTACGGCAAGGGCCACGCGATGGTGAGAGCGAGCAAGCGCAATCTGGAAGAGGTCAAGCGGCGCATGGAGAAGGAGGAGCTCTAGTGAGAATGGCGAGAGAGATGGAACCTACTGATATACGGTATACTTGCTGTGATCCTGTATAGTGTGGACCACGTTAAGGATTGAGCGTACCGCACCAGACATAATAATACAGTGCATTGTTCCACATGTGCCTTGGTATCTTCTGGGGATCAAGCGGACTCGAAGCGACACCGCATTTCCTTCGACAAAGTCGAGCGCTCCTTGCTCTGCTCTGCTGCGCTCCTCGCTCTGCTGCGTCTGCCATTTCCATCGACGCAGCCCGCGTGCGCGTCTCCACTTTCGTCCGGTCGCTCTCTTTCGCACAGCGTCGCCTCCCCCCACCAGCATGTCCGACCTCGAAGGTGGCGCCTTTGGACTCGTGTACGAGTACCGCGACCCGTGCAACGCCATCGCTCTCGTGCAGCTCGCGGCCACCGCCATCTCGCTCATCTTCACGTATCCGGTCTGGTGGGTCGGCTTCTTCGGACTCATCGTCGCCGCCATGGGCTACTACGGCTCCGTCGAGCCTGTCATCCAGAGCAAAGTGAGCTTCGTCCAGTTCGTACGTGCCACGCGCTTCTCTGGCGTTCCTCTCCACACATACGACCGCTGACCCTGGGGACTGTGTCGTGGCGTCACGCAGTACTACTTCGGCAACTGCTTCATGCTGCTGCTGCAGGGCTTCTCCGCAATGATCCTTCTCATCCTCGTGAGCGAGTGGGAGGACTTTGACCTCTGGTCCTGGGTCGTCCTCGTCATTGGCAGCCTCTGCCTCGGCCTACAGATCTGCGTGACGGTGCGTGCGAGTCTTGACACCTCACTACTTGCTGAGTATTGTGACTCACTTGTTCGTGATCCAACCGCAGTACATCGCGGTGCAGCGCTCGCAGTCGTATCGAGCTGAGCTAATGCGCAACCCACCTCCCGCAGAGAACATCTACGGCTCGAACGGCGCCTCGGGCGGCATGTACACGTCCATGGCTGCCGTCTACAAGGGACCAGCAGACGTCAAGACCATCTAAACGCCGCCGTATGTGCGCGTGGAGCGGAACAGCACCCGTGCCGTTCGTTGACTAGGCTCGCTTCTTCTTTCTTGCTTGTGAATATGATGCCCCGTTTTGCCTCACGTAACAACAACCATCAGCCGTGCTTGAGCATGTGCGCTGCGTCATTGAGTAGCGTGGCTCGAGACCGCAAACTCTTCTTGATCAGTCGAACGAAGTGTTCTTTCGCGTCATCGTCGCTTGCGCCAGGCAGCAAATGGCGACGGAGCCACTCGAGGTCGCTCGTTTCTTGAAGCTCTGGCAACTCGCCCGACGCCATGACGGAGCACAGATCTAGCAGCAACCGCGAGCTGCGACGAAGAGCGTTGAACGCATCGCAGCACAGCGCGACGAACACCTCGTGCGCCGGCGGAGAGAGGGCGGCGCTTGTCGAGACGACGTCGCCGAGAGCCAAACTGTGGGCGCTCGCGTCGTCTTCGGACAGACGCAGGGACGCGTGGATGGAGGTCCGCCATCGATGGCGCGCTCGGGCAATCTTGTCTGTCGCTGCTGGTGGCTGCTGCGGCTCTGCTGTCGTCGCTCGCGGACTCAAGACGGACTGGCAGCTCTTGCTGTGGCCTACCTGCTTGAGGTGCTTGAGGAAACGCTTTTGTGTGGCGTCCACTGTCTCAGTCGAGGTCTCCAACTGCGCCTCGTCACTCCCTGGATCCGCCATCAGCACCGCAGCGAACGCAGGCGTGAACACAAACTTGGTTCGCTCCCGCCGCACGCCAAACTTCTTCTTGAAGTTGCCCAGAAAGTGACCGAAGTCGATGTGAAACACGCGTCCATCCCGTCGGATCATGATGTTGTCGTTGTGGCGATCGCCAACGCCAAGAACGTACGTCGCTACGCAGCTGGCAGCGCAGGACGTAGCAAAGTTACGAATGATGCCTTCCCTCGATGAGGTCTGCTGCGCTGCTGACTCGCTCGGTCGGCGCTGACAGACCCGGCGACCACGCGACTGGTGTTCGATCCGAACTTGGTTGGACGACGTGGCGACGCCTTGAAGAAGCCACTCTTTCAATGTGTCCTGTTCAACGAGGACGCCTAAAGCCGAATGCACTTTGTGCTGAGCCGACCCGCGTTGCGATCCGTGCTGCATCGCTGCACGCTGACTGAATATCTGCCCAACCGTTTGCGCGTCCGAAACGACCTCGATGAATCCGCGTCGATGGCCGGTCGCGACGCACTTGTACGTCAGCAAAGCGACGTCAACATGATCGCGTCTCCAAATCCGGTTCATCACGTCGAAGAGCTGCAAGACCAATTGATCTTGCCGCAGATCATCCCCCGACTTGAATATGAAAGATGCTCGCTCTGGCTCCGCGCACCTGTCCTCGGAGCCTTCAACATCGCAGATTTTTTCCAACACGAGCAGCAGCGGACGTTGCTTCGAACCCATCACGCGACATTCGTCGACAACGAAGCCCTTGTATCTCGAAATCGAGTTCAACGGAAGAGAAAACTCTCGTGGAAACTGCGTCTTCCGAAGGATGTCACGCAACAGAACTGACTTGTCCACGGCAGTGGACCGATCACGAGATATCTCTTCATGGACATGGTCCAGAATACTGACGACTTGCGCTTGCTGGTACAGTTCATCGCGAGCCGCATCACCAACGCAGACAAGAAGAGCATGCAGAATCGCGCCAAAGCGAACGATCGAGCTTTTATCGTCACCCATCTCAGACTTCAGCAGCCAGTAGAGTCGAGAAAGAATCACTGAAGGAGACCGAATGGCGCGGCGCAACAGAAACCTGGCGAGCTCACTGTCGACGGCAGGCTCAAACCGCAATGCATGACCCAGTTGAGGCATGTATAACTCGATATCTTCGTCTTCCATTTCACGCAGCCGAGAGACTGCATACGCACGAACTTCGGGATCTGGGAAACGCGGCCCAAGCAAGCAAATTGCTTGCTCAGGCATCAGAGGCTGCCATCGGTGCAGAAGCCGATACGCTTCGTGGCGCATCTCTCTACTGTCCCAGTTGACGGAGAGGAGAAATAGCGGCAAAGCGTCTGGATTCACAAGAAGCGCGTGCCGCGAAGACCATATGAGGTGCATTTCGTCTGAAGTCAGGGCGTGAAACGTGCCGTTCGCCAGTGTGACGAGCCTGCTAAGCGGGTGACTTGTATCATCATCGACTGATGAAGCAATGACAGATTCCAACGCGGTCGCATCGTGTCCCTCTGGAATGGCGTTCAACACTACTATCGTGCCGACTTCGATCAGACAATCTTCATTTTCAAAACGCAAGAAGTCACGGTGTGGATCAAAGCTGTTTCCGTGATGCGCCAAGAAGACACAGTCGCATCTATCTTCCGCACGCTGGCAAATGGTTGTGGCACGATGGCCACCCCAACCCACCAAGGAAGCATTGCTCGCTTGGGACGAACGCGAGCCTGACGAAGCTGGGTCTTCACAATGGGCAGAGATCAAGTCACCTGATAACCCACAAAGAACAGATGAGGAGCGCCGAAGAAACCGACTGCTGGGTCCCACTTCGATTTGAAACTCTACAATGATGTGAGCACCCTGCGGAATGTCGTCCAGCCGTCCAGGAACACAGATATCGGTGTGTGGTGGGAAGGCGAAGCTCATGAGCTGAGATTTCTCGTCGAGAGTGTGCGCCGTGCTTGAGATCGCCGGTGTCCTCCTCAATTCAACTGCTCCATGAAACACTCGGAATGAAATATGAGCTTGAAGGAAGCGAGAAGACAGAGCTGTGCCGCTTGGTACACCGGCAAACTGGGTCAGAACCTTAACCGGAATCTTCAACTTGGTAACCTTGAAGCCCAATTGTTGTTCTTGGGTCTCCAAAGACGAGCTGGCGCATGTCGTTCTATGGCTCTGTTGGCAGAAAACTTGGTTGCAACGTTGACTGGCTATGCAGTCGGCGATATCTTGGGCGATGGTTATGACGTGGTCAGAGTTAAATCGACTCCCATGCTTCTCGACGATCACAAGCGCGCCAACGGGGTGGGTGGAGGGCGTGCAACCATCGGAAATGACTTCACGGGAATGAGCACACTTGAGCACAGCAACAACCAGCACCCGTGTCCATGGTCCGCTGGAGAGTCTGTCGATACTCGTGTCGCCCAATTGGTCTACTGCTTCACGAGCGATGATGACTGGAGCTCTTGAGTGCATGGCTTGGAGCAAAACGCCACCACTTGGGCAGGGTGACCACACAGCTTCTTGGTGGTTGTGAGCGGAGAACAGCACCGCGTCGTGATCAACTTGCTTCAGTGCAACAAACTCGACATCTGCGCTGACACCGAGACGTTCACGAAGTGCAACGAGCGCTTGAGCTATTGTACCTGCGCCACCCATCTCCCCAGCACACAGCACCGGAAGCTCCGACGCAAATTCGCCACTTGAAGCGTCGAACTCGCTTAGCTCAACCTCTTGGTTACTGGAGCAAGTTTCGCGAGACGCGTGCAGACGAGAGACACACGAAATGAGACTGCTGACCTGAGAGCTGCAACGGGGGGTGTCGACGACGAAGCCACCTTGGAGTGTTGTGATGCGATTGAGAAGACCACGAATGGCGTCGCGCTGAAAGACGACGCACGTCACCACGGATTCCGCAATGACTGAAGAGTCTCGCAAGCGACCTTGCGACAGCAGTGCGCGATGACCGAAGACGGTTGGCGCCGTCAGCTGTGCCACTCGCTGTCCACCACCCTTCTCACTCGTGTTCGTCGGATCCAACCGTCGCCAAACGGATACAGCCCCTGAGACGAGGACGAAGAGCGAGTCTCCGACGTCTCCTTGCGACACGATGACGTCCGCTTTGGCGAATGACTGCCACGTATGGCGCCGTGGCGTTGCCAGAATATCGAGCTGCTCTATCGGAAGAAGCTGGAATCGGACGACGCAATGAATGATCATCGTCAGACATTGCTCAAGACATCAAAGCCAGAGCAATACGAGCACGAACCTGGAAGAGCGAAAGCGATGACAGAGCACTTCGAACACGCGCATCGACATGTGAAAGAACGCAAGCAAGTTCCCCTTTCGTCTCAGACGCAGTTCGTTCGAATACCGACACGTCGACCTCATGAGGAATTGCGTACGAGTTGCTCGAGTTCGACTCGTCGTACTCTGGCGGGTCCTCAATGCTGGAGTGCGTGGTGTTGCCGTCATCCTTCAACTTGCACTTGGTCACTGGCTGCTCTGAGGACAGCGACGCCTCCAGTTCTTGGGCAGTTTGATGGACAACGCGCACGCGCCTCACTGGAGACAGCGATCGGCGACGGTCGGCAGCGACCACGGAGTCATTGCTGAGCGCCTCGGTCACGCTGGGAACGTCAGGCTTTATGGCTGCGCGCGACGGCTCCGACGCCAATGAGAAGCGGCGGAGCGAGAAGCGACGCGCCATTTCGCTGTGTGCAGCCACTCGCTGGACGTTCTGCAATTGTTGGTGTCGATCGCCATGTTGACCACCATGCGCCCGATCGCTGCAACTTCAACGAGCAGCGTCGTATAAATAACGCAAGACGCAGCTCGGAAACGCACGGAGCTTGTCACAGACGGGAGAAGCCAGCGTCACAAGTACGCAGTGGGACGTAGAGCGTCGTTGGATGTACAGCCATCGCCACAGAGAAAGAGACACCGACAGCACATGCATCTCCATCGGTAGCTGTTGCGGTTGCGGCGCAACTTGCGCGCATCAGCGCAGGACACAAGAAAGCAGGGCGCTTAAGTTCGCAGGTTACACAGCGGCGGTTACGGTTCACCCGAACCGGTCCGAACCGCGTGTCCGATTAAGTACGATTGCGCGATTGACTGGTGGTGTGCGGATGGTGTGGGTGTGTACCCCCGCTCAATACAAACTCCAAGTGCTGGTACGTCGTCTGCAGTGGCCCGTCATAGTGACCGTCTTCATAATCTTTGGGACAGACTCCAGGACAAGAGCAACATGGTCTCCTTGAAGCTTCAGAAGCGGTGAGTTATGCGCTACGAATGTGGCTGGCAGCGTGAATGGTCAATGTGGACGACGTGAAGTGTGCTGCGCGCATGCTCCGCTTGATCACGAACGCGATTCCTGCGCCGCTCTTCCCTTCCTCTATCCGTTTCCGTCGCATGCTGACGACTTCTTCATCACAGTTTGGCCGCGTCCGTGCTTAAGTGCGGTAAGCGCAAGGTTTGGCTCGACCCCAACGAGTCGAACGAGATTGCCCTCGCCAACTCGCGCCAGAACATCCGCAAGTTGGTCAAGGATGGTTTCGTCATCAAGAAGCCGCAGGTGATCCACTCGCGCTCGCGCTTCCAGCGCCGCAACGAGGCCAAGCGTAAGGGTCGCCACACGGGCATCGGTAAGCGCCGTGGTACGGCCAACGCGCGTCTGCCGCTCAAGGTTATCTGGATGCGCCGCATGCGTGTGCTCCGTCGTCTCCTTCGCAAGTACCGTGATGCCAAGAAGATTGACCGTCACCTCTACCACGAGCTGTACATGCGCAGCAAGGGTAACCAGTTCAAGAACAAGCGCGTTCTGATGGAGACGATCCACAAGATGAAGGCTGAGCGTCATCGCGAGAAGACGCTCAAGGAGCAGTCGGAGGCCCGCAAGGAGAAGGCCAAGGCGTCGCGTGAGCGCAAGGAGAAGAAGCTCGCCGCCGCCCCGGCCACCGCCAAGCCGTCCAAGAAGTAAGCGTCTGATGACCGATTTAGGCCATCTGTAGCTCACTTTGGATAATGACATTGAGCCCACGAGCGACCATGCCGCGTCGTCGTTTTGTCCCACCCACATTGCGCATTGGAGTCTCTTGCTTCTTCTCTTTCCATGTCATGTTCCTGAGAGAAACCAACGACGTGAGGACTCGCTCCATCTAAGGATGGTCGATGGAAGGGTGCTGTAAGTCAATGGTTTAACGAATTAAGTTCGCTTCGTCCTTACATGCGAACTTATGCAGAGTCGTCTCGCTGTCTGTCGAGCAGGCAGACGACGAACTCGGTTGACACCATGGCGACGCCACCGACGACGATCAAGAGCGAGAGCGAGAGCGAGGAGCTCACGTTCCAGAGCGATCGAGGACCGATCACCAAGGCGCAGCTCTTTGAGGTGAGGTACCAGTGTCCGTGGAAGGCTCTGGCGTCGCTGACTGACCATTGATTGCACTTGCGCGCGCGGAGACAGACGTTCGACGTGCTGCCCAACCTGATCGACGGGCTCAAGGATATCCTCTCGGCGGGCGCGGGTCAGGAGACGACGCGTCTCGGAGACATCTCTGCCTCTGTGCGTTTGGCAGTGCGCCTCCTCTGCTCGGCATCTCTCTAATGTTCCGTGATGGGCGCAGGCGGTGACCATCAAGGAGAAGTACGCCCAGGCGCTGGAGCTGCTCCGATCGCTTCCTGGCACGGACACGTCGCTTGAGGAGCAGGAGGAGGCGATCGCTGCCGCCAAGCGAGAGCTGAAGCGAATCAGGTGCGACACTTTCACGGAGTCGCTCACGTCGCCTGCCTCTGGTGGTAATTGTGTTGTCTCTCTGTTGCGTAGTGACAAGACCGAGTTCTACAGCAACACGCTCTACCGCGGCACGGACGAGCCCCGCGCCCAAGTCAACGACGCGTTCTCCCGCAAGAGTCTCTAGACGTGGACTCACAAGTGCTTCCCTTCTTTCCAACACGTATATTTATGCGGCACCATCACGGGCGTTGGTTCGTTCGTTCGTTCGGCAAACTCTAGGGCATGCGTCTACTTCATTCCCAAGTACGTGAGGAACTTCTTGGAGAACTCGACGCCCAGGAAGCACGCTGCGTTCGCTGGGAACGCGCGGAAGAGCGCCGGTCCCATGCCCTTGAAGAGCGCGCCCGCACCCTCCTCCTTCATCAGCACCTGGTAGCAGTGGACGATGCCTCGATACGTGCCCTCGGGCGCCGTCTGGATGCGCGACTTGATCACGTCCGCCGGGATGGCGATCGACCAGTTGAGCATTCCTGCGAGACCACCGGCGGTGACGACGCGGATGGGGCTCAGCTCCGTCGAGTCCTTGGGCGTCAACGCGCGCTTGATGACCTCGTAGCCGCCGAAGTAGCCAACAGAGCTGCATGCACAGAGAGTCGTGAGTTCAGTGAGCGTTGCGTTTGCCAGAGACGACGCCACACGTACGCAGGGACGTCGCGCAGCAGCGTGGCTTCCCAGCCGCGGAAGACGCTCGCGAGGCCGCCAGTGCGGTAGAGCTTCTTGGCGCAGTCGACCATGCCGTCATAGAGCTTGGGCTCTCCTCGGTCCATGGCCTGCGCCTGGATCTGCAGCAAGCACTTGATGCGCTCGCCCGGCGCCATCACGACCGTCGCCGGAATGGCCGAGAAGCCACCGGCAAACATGAGCTGGTTGGTCGAGAGCGGCTGCGAGTCGGGAGTGCCGCACGCTTTTCTCTGTGTGTATGGATGGACACCGACATCAGCGACCTCGCAGACCCTCGTGAACTGGACGGCAGACCACACGCACCGCGATGAGCTTGCCCATGTCATTGCCCCAGAAGCACACGGCGAAGATGGGCGTGACACCCACGAGCGGCGCCGACATGCCGCGATAGAGACCCGCCGGCTGTCAACGAGGAGTTACCACGGTAAGCGCTTCTGTCGGCAGAAGAAGGATGGACAGAGAAAGCGAATAACGTACGCCGTCGCGCGCAACGATCTTGCGAGCGCAGTCCATGGCGCCCGTGTAGAGCGGCGGCTGTCCAGGCTTGGGCTTCTCCATCGTCTGCAGGTTCACCTTGACGAGGTCCATGGGATGGCCGACGGCAACGAGACAGACGCCTGCCAATGGTTGAGACAGAGCAATGAGGACTCTTCCTTCGCGCGCGTGGTGCAGAGGCCACAGCATTCGTTCGTACCTCCGATGCCGCCTGTAAGAAACGACTTGAGCCCCGACGGTGCTGCAGCCGCACACAACGACAAGCAGTGAGCAAGACGTGGACGAGTTCAAAGAAGACGGCAGTCGCCAGTGACGTACGCTGTTCTTCGGCGGTCATGGTGCAGAGACAGAGAGAGCGAGAGAGAAGGAGGACGCGCTGCTTTAAGCGAGGGACGGCGGATCTCCGAGTGATGCCAAGTGGCTTTGAAGCTCCTGGGGGGTGGCTGCACGTGCGGCTCGCGTGACGGATCGGACGTCAGTCGATTGTCTTGAGGGGAGCTGTTGAAGCAAACGCACCGACTCCCGAAAGAGTGACACGCCGACCTCTGCAATGCCATACATGATTCCATATGCGATGTCGGAGGTTTTGGTTTCTCTCGGTCGAGTCATCAACCCAACGGTGCGCGACTGTTCCGACCACGCGCTGGCGCTGGTGTCCAGCGCTGCTACTGTACATCTGCCACCACCACACGCGTCAGGTCAGGGACGACGCCATACACACATACTCACACGCTGTAGTTGGTGTGAGTCGTGTCTGTCTGTCCAGTCGGATGGCACTGATGAGCAGTGAGCACCCGCAGTGTGAAGCGCCAAACAAAACGACTGGGCAATTGGGTGTTGAGAGCACCTGCCTGTGCGACACCCGTTGTCAAAACACGGTGCGAAGCGGCCCCTTCTCATTGACTCGCGCTGGTGGAGTCGAGAGTGGTGGTCTCCAACAGCCACTTTCGCTGCTTCCGGCTCCTTCCACTTGTTCTCTCACTCTGCAATTTGCCGTCTCGCGCGCAAGTGCCCCATTAGACTAAGAGGACAGACAGGCAGATACTGTAACGCGGCCGCGTCCAATCCACGTGCCATTGTGTGTGTGTGTGTCTCTCTGTGTGTCCGCGACTCCACCGTCTCCCTCTCCACAGCCAGCCAACCAACCGCCATGGACACCATGACCCAACACTTCAAGAAGCGCAAGTCGCGCACCTCCAGCGCGCCCGCCACTCCGCGCCGCGCCACCGCCGCCGCCGCATGCAGCGTCTCAACCGAAGGCAAGGCGACCATGACCGCAAGCGCGCCGACGCCTGAAGGAGCGAGCCTCGCGGCTGCGCTCACTGCGCTCAAGGTCTCGCTCAAGCGCGAGCTGGATTCGTTCATTCCGCCGACGCCCGTCGCCTCGCCAGTCCACAACCGAGCGACGAAGCGCGCAAGATTTGACTTTGCGATCGTCATGCCGGATCTCACAGACGATAGCGAATGCCGCCCCAAAGCGAGCCCGCTGCCCAAGCTCAAGACGGGCACGTATCTCTCGGTGAACACGCAGCTGAAGAAAGAGCTGGAGCGAAGAGCACGCCGATCGACTGGAGCGGAGCGTGAGCAACGTCTGCGAAGACGCCGTCAACAGCTCAGCTACTTTGCGATCGCCAGCGCATTCCACCGTGCAGCTCATGAGCGCGAGCTGGCGCTCGTGCCTCCACAGCCAGTGGAGTGAGCGCCACCAGCCTTGTCCCCCATTTCCGACCGCAAGATAACGATATGACACCGAGCGCTCGTGGCGACTTGACGCTGCACGCGACTCCGTAACGTTTTGTAGACTATGACTAAGTATCAATCGATTGGATTCGCCACAGGCCACTTGCTCTCTCTCTTTCTTTCTCTCTCTGTCTTCCATGTACGCTGCGCTGCGCGACGCTCTCTGCGGCCGCAGGACGGTCGATCGACCACGCTCTTCTTCCTCGTTTCTTCCTCACCGATTCACACGCAGTTGCGGCTGTTGGGGAAAACCCGTTCTGAGAACTGTTCCGAGGACCCCGAATAGAGCGCCCCTCGACTCGAAGACACCATCACTCCTGTCTCAGATCTGAGGCGTTTACTCGGACATGGCTACATTTACGCTCGACTGGACCAGTTCGTGAGTGTGCGACCAGCCGAGAATAACAAAAAAAAACAAGCGGCGACGACGTGGAGAGCTCAGCTGACCTCAAGACTGGACAGTTAGTCAGACCATTGTGTACTGCAGAGACACCGAAGCGCTGCGACGCGAGACTGAGACACCGTCGTGTTCGATCCGTCAAGCACGGCACCATGAGGTGTCACGGCGAAGAGGACAGCTCAAATGGAAAGAAGGTGTCACAGCTCTGGTACCTCGGCGTTATCCTCAGCATCGTGGGCTCCGTGTGCACCAATCTTGGCGTGAACCTGCAAAAGTACTCGTTCATGCGCGAGGCGAAAAGAAGTGTAAGCCTCAAGCGAGCGTACGCGCGTCAGCCGCTTTGGGTTCTTGGACTGCTGCTCGTCATCGGAGGAAGTGCAGTCGACTTTGTCGCGCTCGGATTCCTCCCTCAGTCCGTCGCAACGCCTGTGGGCGGCAGCACGATGGTCGCGAACGTGGTATTCGCGTCGTTGCTACTGAAAGAGAGATTCACGCGAGTCGTAGGTCCACGATCCAACTCGTTCTACCGTCGGAGTCATCGACTCATTGCTTGACTCTGTATGTGTGTAGGACGCTGCCGGAACGAGCCTCGTGCTTGGTGGCATCTGCATTGTGGCGGCGTTCGCGAACAAAGAAGGCGGCTGCTACACAGTCGAAGAGCTCGTGACGCTGTACACAGAGCCGCTCTTCATCATGTACATCGTTTCAACCTCGCTCGCCTGCGTCGTGATCTTTTTCGTCGCCAAGCGCGTTGAGGCGATTCTCAGGCGTTGTGGGCCCAGCTCTCCTGGGTACAAGCGCTTCCGTCGGGTACGAACTTCTTCTCTCTCTCGTGTTGAGTGCCTTTGTGATGCGAATGTGCTGTGGATTGCAGATTCATCCCGTCATTTACCCTGCGCTGAGTGGCATCATCGGTGCGCAGTCCGAGCTCTTCGCCAAGTCGGCCATTGAGCTTATCAAGACGACGTTCAGCGGCACCAATCAGTTCGCGACATTTGGGACATACGCGATCACACTCTCCATGTTCACGTGCATCTTCTTGCAGGTGCGCTCTAGCAGTGAGTCAGCATCACGAGACCGTCGACTGACGTATCTGTGTTGTCCTCAGATCCACTGGCTCGCTCACGGTCTGCAGTCGTTTGACGCAGTGTTTGTCGTCCCAGTCTTCCAGTGCTTCTTCATCTCGGTCTCCATCTTCGGTGGGGGTGTCTACTTCAAGGAGTTCTCCAACATGTCGTCCGTAGCGGTACGCACGACACACTCTCCTATGAGCTCACACCACACGGTGCTCATCACGCTGATGATCGTGTTTTTCAGCTTGGCATGTTTTTCTTTGGCGCTGGCGTGACGCTATCGGGAGTCTTCCTGCTCTCGCAGCGAGAGATGAACAAGCTTTCACCCACGCAAAGGCTTCGGGCCTGCGCCAAGGCCGTCGTCTTCATCAAGCGCGTGCAGAAAACGCGCAAGATGGACTACAAGTGGCGGCAACCGCCTGGTCCCATGCAGGACGTGGCGGCTCTCAAGTCTGCAGTCCGGCCAGCGCCTCCACTGAGACTGGCGAAGGCGTCCGTAGTGCCAATTGACGCCTCGATGCCGTCGTCGTCGATGGCCAAGATCGTCGTCAAGCCCTTGGACTCCTCGTCTAGTGCTCTGTAGCCAGTCACTCAGCCAATGACTTCAATTTGCGCAAGTCCCCTCTCTAAACAGATGGCTACATCTGCCATCTGAGTCGCTGAGAATAGCTCCTCGACAGCGTCAGTGAGGAGGTTCCTCCCCACTGGCTCAGTCAGCTGGACGTCACGACAGCGCAGCTGCACGCGTTGCACAGCGGACGCGTTGAGCAGCGACCGACAGCGACGTCAGCATTCGGTTTGGTGGAGCGCCGCTTGTCGTATCTCCCATCATGGGGTGCCATGGACAAAACGGCCAGAAGGGCGACGGCAAGGAGACCTCCAAGCTCTGGTATCTCGGCGTCATCCTGAGTATCATCGGCTCTGTATGCACGAATCTCGGCGTCAACCTACAAAAGTACTCATTCATGCGCGAGGCGAAACGAAGCGTCGGGCTCAAGCGAGCGTACGCGCGACAACCGCTTTGGGTTATCGGCCTGTTGCTCGTGATCGGAGGCAGTGGGCTCGACTTTGTCGCGCTCGGCTTCCTACCGCAGTCTCTGGCGACGCCCGTCGGAGGCAGCACGATGGTCGCAAACGTTGCGTTCGCCTCCCTCCTGCTGAAGGAGAAGTTTACTCGCATGGTCCGTGGAGCGGGTGCTGGCATAAGTGTCTATATTCTCACTCGCAGAGGAATCTCAATCTCTTCTTTTCTTCCTAGGACGCCGCCGGAACGAGTCTTGTGCTTGGTGGTATCTGCATCGTTGCGGCGTTCGCGAACAAAGAAGGCGGCTGCTACACGGTCGAAGAGCTCGTGACGCTGTACACAGAGCCGCTCTTCATCATGTACATCGTCCTGATGACTCTGTCGTGCATTGGTATTTATCTCCTCGTCAAGCGCGTCGAGGCGATTCTCCGGCGCTGCGGGCCAAGCTCTCCTGGGTATAAGCGCTTCCGTCGGGTATGTAGCCTTCTTTGATGCTCTGTCTGTCTCTCTCTTTCTCTTAAAAAGCTGTTCTGTTGTGTAGATCCACCCCGTGATCTACCCTGCGCTGAGTGGCATCTTTGGGGCGCAGTCAGTCCTGTTCGCCAAGTCGGCCATCGAGCTCATCAAGACGACGGCCAGTGGTTCCAACCAGTTCGCGACGTTTGGGACGTACGCGATCACGCTCTCCATGTTCACGTGCGTCTTCCTGCAGGTGCGTTCGGCTGATGGCGAAACAAATCTCCATTTGATACTCGCACTGACGAGCGTCCGCTGTCGTCGCAAGCAGATCCACTGGCTCGCCCACGGCCTGCAGTCATTCGACGCGGTCTTCATCGTCCCCGTCTTCCAGTGTTTCTTCATCTCTGTCTCCATCTTTGGCGGTGGCGTCTACTTTAAAGAGTTCTCCAGCATGTCCGCTCTCGCGGTATGCTCTTCTCTTGGTATTCCTCGTTGCTTGAACCATCGCTCACGTTGTATTGTATCATTGTCCCAGCTTGGCATGTTTTTCTTCGGCGCTGGTGTGACGCTATCGGGAGTCTTCCTGCTCTCGCAGCGAGAGATGAACAAGCTCTCACCAATGCGGAGGTTCCGAGCGTGTGCCAAGGCCGTCGTGTTCATCAAGCGCGTGCAGAAAGCGCGCAATATGGACTACAAGTGGCGACAGCCGCTTGGTCCCGTGGACACGATGAAGCCCACGGACGGTCCGACGGCCCCTTTGCACGCGAACGTCAAGCTCTCCAAGGCGTCTGTCGTGCCGATCGAAGGCCCTCGGGCATCGCTGACCAAGATCGAGATCAAGACCAAAGACTGATCGCACTCGTAGCTTGTACAAAACTAAATCCATTTTGACCCTTCGGTTCCAACCAGTTCGAGGCCCATATCCATCTCGTCCTTCAGCTCTTTCTGCAGGTGCGGGTATTGCACAATCGAGACGCGATGCCACCACGAACGACAGACAGAGCCAACGCGGGACCTTGTACATACAGTGTATTTTGCGTTGTGCTCTCGAATTCTGCGCCACCCAAGTCTCACAAGACTCGAATCGCTCTCTCTCTATCTTGCGTGCTTCTACTTTCGCAGCGCCTCCCGCACACTGTCCTGCAGCTGCTGCGCCACGGAACGCGTGTCTTCTCCATCGGGAAACGCGAAGCGATCGCCCGTGATCAGCTCGTAGAGCAGAATGTAGCGCCGCGACAGCTCCAGCACGAGCTCCACCGGCGCCTCGGGCAGCACGGCGTCCTTGTACGGGTCGCAGTGCTCCTTGAACCAGAGGCGCAGGAACTCCTTGTCAATGTTCTCGGGGGACTCGCCCTTCGCCAGTCGCTCTTCGTACGAGTGCGCGAGCCAGTAGCGACTCGAGTCGGGCGTGTGGATCTCGTCGATGAGCAGGATCTCTCCGTTCGCGTCGACACCAAACTCGTACTTGGTGTCGACGAGGATGAGCCCGCGCTTGGCCGCCTCCTGTTGGCCGAACGCGAAGAGCTCGAGCGCCTTGGCAGAGCAGTAGTCCCACTGCGCCTGCGTCATGCGGCCGCTACGCACGACCTCCTCACGCGAGATGAGCTCGTCGTGCACGTCGTCCTTGGTGGTCGGCGTGACCATGTTGCGCGGCAGCTTCTGGTGCTGCGTCCAGCCGTCGTCGAGTCGGTGGCCGCAGAAGTCGCGCACGCCCTTGGCGTAGTTAGTCCACATGGACGTGCTCGTGGAGCCAGTGAGGTAGCCGCGCACGACAAACTCGACGGGAAAGACCGTGCACTTCTTGCAGAGCATCGCAGACGGGTGCGGCGTGCTGAGCAGGTGGTTGGGCACGATGTGCTGCGTCGCGCGGAACCACCAGACACTCGTGAGCGTCAGCACGCGGCCCTTGAACGGGATGGACGCGAGCGCGCGGTCGAACGCGCTCTGGCGGTCCGTCGACACGAGCAGCACGGCGTCGTCGAACACGTAGACGTCGCGGACCTTGCCGACGATCTGGCGGAACGCCGGCAGCTCCGCCGCGATCGCGTCGAGAGACGTGGCCGTGAGCACGTCGCGCGGGTTGATGCGGGCCACGTAGTCGCGCGTGCGCTGCTGCGCGTCGTCGATGGGGCTACTGCTGGGGCTGCTGCTCATGGCTGCTCGTGGTGCGTGGGGTGGCGGTGGCGAAAGGGAACTGTGAGCTGCGAGTGTAGCCGCTCGTGTGGTGGTGGGCGGTGGTACGGCACAGAGGCACAACACTCCTCGTTGGTGGTACGGCAGCGGTGTGGTCCACACATTGCACAACATCTCGTGTTGACGTGGGGATGGATACCCTGTGGAAGGCGTTTATGGGATGCTGCGATCGACATGGAGAGGGAATAAGAGCGTCAATCGGAGGCGACGGACACAGGCGGGACAGCGCGTCCGAGCGCAGCGGCCGAGTCCGACGTCTCCTGTCTCCTGCCGTGACGAAGGTGAAGCTGCGCGGGTGCGTGTGATGCGGCAGGCGGGAGCGATTGGCTGGACGCGCGGGGGGATGCGCCAACACGAGGCAGGCAGGCAGGCGCACACACCTGCTCAACACGCACGCACGCACGCAGCCTTCACGCCGACCTCGCGACCGACGCAAAGCACCAGCACCAGCACCAGTGTCCGGACTCGGGCGCCGGATCCGGCGTTTCCCGGAATGTTTCTGATCGAAACAGACGCCTCTTGCGCTCCCGCAGCTTCAAAATGGGCAGCAAGCAACGCGTCGCCGCCGTCCATCGACGGCGCACGCAGTGTCCGAGCCGCTCGGCGCGCGAGCTTTGATGCGGTTGAGATTGAATGGCCCAACGTATGGGACATGTCGACGGGCTCCCATCGAGCCAGTCATGGCGAGACATCAGACAGACCGGCGCGCGGAACCGCCCCAATAGAGCGCCCTCGCGAAGGGTCGCCGTCTCTTCAACCCGTTGGTGAGTTGGTTGATCGCCTGTGTCTCCCCACGCGCCCCGAACTTCCATTTTCTTCACTCGCTCGCTGGCGTGTGCTGTCGAGCCAGCACCAGTCGACTGGAGCCTGTCAGGAAGAGCAAAGGGGAGGGGAGGGGAGGAGAGGAAGGGAGGGGGGCGGGTGATCTCTGTCGTTTACGCCCCGATCCACAGATTGACATGCGTCAATGGAACTCTCCATTAGATTCAATTGCCTATAGATAAATCAGGACACACCAACTTTAAACAGCACGAGTGGGGACCGCCCAAAAGCACAGCGCCAAAGACGACAGCGCGAGCCACTACAACCGGCGAAACCACAGACACACTAGCACAGAATTGACCGCAGCGACATGCTGTCCTTGCGCACGTCCGCTGCTCCTTCATCAGACGTTGTCACCGACATGGAGGTCGTCTCCCACTGCTCTCTCGAGTCCACATCCATCGAGTGATCTCCATCGTCTTCCTCGTCATCGGCGTCAGTCAACGCAGCGAGTGCTGCCGCCGAAGCCAGACTCTCGACGGGTTTGGTACGCTTAGCGCGCTTGGCCAACTCCTCCGACGCTGGAGATGCTAAACGACCCGATGAGATTCCCTTGGCAGCGGTGTTGGGGTCTTGCATGATGCACTCCAGTGTGAACTCGAAGGCAGCGATCTTCTTGGCGATGTAGTCTTTGTTTGTGCCCTTGGCGACCGCCAGTGACTCGCGGAGCATGTCAATACTCTTCTGTAAACTCCGAATTTGTCGATGCGGCCAGCGCTGGATCCCATGGCGACGACAAATCTTCTTGAGCAGGGTAGCACAGATACCAAACTGACGAGCAACGGTCGCGATCGGCATGTTAAAACACTTGCGCAGGTCTTCGAGCTCGATCACGGGGCCGTAGCGCTTGCTCCGTTCCGACGGCGAGTGTGCGCGCGGCTGGATGGAGTAGAGCGCTGAGGCCACGGGGCTCACCGTTGTGGGCTGAAAGGATGACTCTTCATCTGGCCGAGGTGGACTGACCTTGAGCTCGACCTTGGCGCGGTATGGCGTCGCCAAGATCGACGGTGACGCGATCGCTGTCGCCGACACGGCCGCTAGCGCTGCGCCGTCGGTCTCGTGGACCACGGGATCGCGCTTGAGCGCGATGAGGATCTCACCGATCGCCAGGTCGTCGACACTGAGCGTGGACATTGGAGACTGCTCGAAGGGACGCTGGAGATTGAGTGTGGGCCGCTGCCGGACAAGAGAAAAATGAAAGCGAGGCGCGACGTGACCGCTCTGCGCTGGTGCTGAAGCCACGCGCGTCTCTTGTGTGTTGATGGAAATGATGTGGATGGAACGAGCAGGCGCCAGAGACCGGGGGGTGTCTCTCCACCGCACCCCCTCCTCCGCTTCCCTCCTCTCCTCTCCGCTCCGCTCCGCTCCGCTCCACTCCACTCCACTCCACTCCACTCCAATCCTCCGCAGGCAAGGCGTCTGCCCAAGCTCCGCTCCGCTCCGGTCGCCACACGCAGTCGGGTTCGATTTTTTTTCCTGTTCCCTCGGCGCATACTTTGATCAAGAGATCTTCCCCGACCTCTCCAGCTTGATAAAATATCCCCTAATCGTCCGACGGCCTGATTGGCTCGCGCCTGCAGCCCACCTGACGAGCCACAACTGTCTCGTGGGGGCATGCACGACCACAAGACCTGCGAATGTTGATGCGCGACGTGACACCGAGTGTCGATTTACCTTCGTGCGACCTCTCTCGCGCAACATAGTGTGGTTGCACGAAGGTGCGCGAAACAGTGTAGGTCGCTTGATGGTGGCGTGAGCTTGCTCCAAGAGCCGCAGCCACCATCCCATTTGCGCCCCTCGACGGACCCATCGCCGAATCGGCGCGTTCGCATGCCGGGCAGTGATCACACGCTGCGGGCAACGGAAACGGAACGCGCTGCCGTTCGCTGCGAGACGTTGAGGCGTGTTGAGTTCGTGGCGCGCACGCACGTTGCAGAGCTCGCGGTCTCGGCACTTCTGACGTCTCCGCAGGTGCTTTTCCATTCTGCTCCCGATGCCGGCGCGTTCTGGGGCGACGCTGCCTGCCGCAGACACAGATGACAGCGGCCGTGAAGCCTGCGGGACTCACGTTCACGGCAGCACGGCGCCTGGTGTTTGCAGTCTCCACACACGCGACTGCCAGCAGTCGCGGCCCTCGTGGGCGTTGACGCTGCATTCACCCACCATCGGTCCTGCTGCTCTGCTGCGTTGACACTGCCACCGCCAGCTGGCCATCACGGCCGGCATCCCTTGCTTCTCTGCCCACAGCAACCCTACCCGTCGAGAACACGAGTCAAGTATGCTTTTTCACAGGTCGTTATGCATCGAACATGCAAATTCATACGATCCCATACCACACATGTATGCCTTTGCAGAGTTCATTCAGTCCACGAACAACCGACTGCAACTTGGGACTTGTCGTTTTCCGGTCCTGGAGACATCCTCAGAGCGAGGCGCAGTCCTCCATTTCAGCGCCATCGCACAAAGGAATTTTTAGGGAAGAGCTCCGCCGTCTCCGTCTCGCTACACTACGCTTCCTCCGCCTTCGCGTTTGCTTTCGCCACAGCGACCGCCATTGCCCACTGAGCTCGCTCCGATGTCGGACGTCGCGCCATCCTTCTTTCCCACGCCCCATGAGATCGCCAGCGGCGTCCGCTGGGTGCGCGAGCATCCTGTCGTGGCCACCGCCGCCGCTGCCGCCGCCACCGCCGTCTCTGTCATCACATTCCTCCGCGCCCGCTCCGTGTTCGACGACGACAGCGACGACAGTCTGCACCTCGACGACCTGCCGCCGCCTCGACAGCGGTTCTCCACGTGGAACGACCACTACCCGAGACGACCAACGCCGACCGACGACCTTCCTCCCGCCAAGAGCCGCTCTGTCGAAGACTTCTCGTCGCTCAAGTTCGAGAAAGAAGCCGAGGAAATCTATAGCAACACGGACAGCGACATATCGGCGAGCTCCAGGATGTCTCGCCCGGACGCATCCGGCTCGGTGTGCGACCTCGGCGACGTCGATGCAGAGGACTCTCCGCGCAGCGTGAGCCTCGCGCCCTCGTGTCTCGTCAAGGACGTTCCCGAGGGCGACGCAGATGACGACTCGGTGTCTCCGCAGTGGGGCTGGTACGTCTCCACGACGCCGCCCGATGAGTACTATTCGTAATTTATTTCGGCCATCGCCGCCAGACGCTCCGCACCTCCCCGACGCGGCGCTTGCTGCGAGCGTCCGCGAGTCACCGGTCTCTTCCTCTTCTTTCGCGTGTGACCGGCAGATGGGCTCGTCAAGCAGCATCTCACGGGTAGCAAGCGAGGAGACACGACCCTCTGGCAGCTCGTCCAGGCGTCTCCTTTCCTCCCGACCCTCGCCAGAGGAGAAACGAGAGCATCCACCACCGCTCTGTAGCCGTAGAAGCGCCCGTTGTGCCATCAGTATTTAAGAACGACTCTCTTTCCCATTCATTCAATGCTCTTGTCTAGTTTGTCATGTCCCATTGATGACTAAATACTCTACTACCGTTTACTGCTCGGCCACGGCGCCGTCGCTCGAGACGCGGTGCAGCTTGGGCACCATGCCGCCGCTCACGGCTGCCTGGATGATCGTCTGCACGCCGTCGGGGCTCAGGAAGTTGTCCTCGAGCCCGAGAAACCGCATCTGCGGGCACACGCCGCGCGCCAGCATCTCCCGCAGCGGCGCCACGCACTTGTCCGTGATGAGGTTGCCGCCCATGCACAGGTACTTGATAGGGCGCCGTGTCGACGCTGTGAGAGCACCGACGATGCGCTGGAGACCCGCCTCGCCAATGTAGTTGCGGCGCAGATCGAGCCGCTCGAGTCGAGGCAGCGCGCGCGACCGCAGCAGTCGCGCGACCTCGGCGGCGCCCATGTCCGTGATGCTGTTGCCGCCAAGCAGCAGGTCCTCGAGGTCTGGGCAGCAGCCCGACCGCAGCGCGTGACACAGCGACTGCAGGCCGTTGCGCTTGCTCGTGTTCGTGAACACCGAGACGAGCTGCAGCTGCTTGAGGCGGCTGCACGCGCCCGCCTGCATGGCGCTCGCGAGGTGGCGCACGACGCCCTCGCCCGCGTTGTCGTGCGTCACGTCCAGCTCTGCGCAGCCCCACGCGTGCAGCGCCAGCGTCTGCTCGGGCGACGTTGGCTCAGCGCACGGGTTGGTCTCGCGGTAGACCACGAGGCGCTCGAGACTGGTGAGCTTGAGCAGCGTCGACGCCGAGGAGCCACGCGCGAGACAGAGCTGGAACTTGCTGACTTGCACCTCGAGCGAGAGCACGCAGGACGGCAGGAACTCGGCGGCGAACCGGTTGAGCACGCGGAGTCGCATGGTCTCGCGCCCGTCGAGGAACGAGAAGACCGCTCGCAAGCAGTCCTCTGCCAATGGACCGAGCACTCGACCCGAGTGATTACTGTGGCTACGGAACGCCGACTGCAGCAGCGTCAGGCGTCGGCGCTTGATGATGGCGGAGCCGCTGGATGCCGACGACGACTGGCTGGAGGAGCGCTTGCCAAGGCGCTGTGAGCGCACGAGCGGGGGCATGCTGGTGTCCTTGGCGGCCGCGGCCTCGTGGAAGCTGAGCGACACGAGCGACTGCAGTCGGCGCCGCAGCGTCGCGTTGTTCTTGTACTCGTCCAGCGACCCGGCGCGCGAGTAGAGCGAGAGCTCGATGCGCTTGGCGAGCGCGGCAGCGTGGTCGCGCTCGGCGCTTTCGATCGGGACTCCGTTGCGGTCGCGGCGGCGTCCGAGACTCGCGGGGCTGCGACGCTCCGTGAGCGCGAGGATGCGCTGCACCATGACACGTCGGTCGGGGAGATCACGAGCCGACTGCCATGGCGCAGGCGCCGCCTCTTCGGGGTCGTCAACGGAGCGATCCTCCTCGGCGTCACTGTCGTCGTCTGACTCGAAGCGCGCGCTTCGCTGGAACGCGCTGAGCGTGGGCGCAGGGCGCGGCATGGCGTGGATGCGCTTCTTGAGCTCGGCGTCTGAGGGCTCAGGCAGGAGCTGCGTCCATTGATACTGCAGCGCGGTGGCCGTCACGGGCGTCACGGGCTGCACGACCACGTCGGTGTCGGCATGCGTGCTGGCAGGAGCAGACCTAGCAGCAGCAAACGCAGCGGCGGTGCCCGTCATGCTGTCTGTCGGTGGGCGAAATGTACTGGCGTCGGTCCAGTGGTGAGAGCGGCAGCGAAAGCTGGAATGCCCGGCCGGCAGGCGAGGCGGCCACCAACAGCAGCAGCAGCGCAAGAGCAGCAGCAAGAGCAGCAGCAGCAACAGCAGCGCCCGCCGATCGTGGCCGCGTTCTCACATGTGGAATGGGGGGCTTGTCCCACTCACTCTCGCGTGTGTGTCAGCCGCGTCGGGCCGTCAGAACCGGCGTGCGCGACAGCAATCCATCGGCGTGACTGCCTCCATTTGGCTGCCCGCGGGCGCGGTCGTCGCTGGCGAGCAGATCAGCACGGCACGGATTCGCTGAAATAACGCTCCAAAGCCCTACCCTCCTAAAAATCCGGCCATCCATTGGCCAGAAACCTGGTTTCGTGGAACGCCGGCGGGGGTTTCCGCGGCGGCTGCGTGCATTTTCTCGGGCCAGATGGAGGCGTCATGACTGGGGCGGAGGTCGACAGCTGGCTGCGCTGTGCGAACGATGCGGAGGCACAGGCAGCTCTGCTCTGCTCTGCTGTGCTGTGCTGGGTCCATGGCGTGGCGTGGCGTGACCCAGGGAGAAGCATCTCCCCAGTCTGGAGCCCGCGAGCGTCTGGGCTGAATGGAATACACTGTACGTACTGTCCGCGCTCGGCAGAGCTGGGCGCAACAGAGCGAGGCTGAGCGGAGCCGCACGTGGCCTGGGCGCTGTGCTTCATGACATGGGCGGCGGTCACTGGGGCGTCGCAACCGGGCGTTAGTCACGCCGGCGCTGTAATGGCTGCCAGGCGCGGCGTGGTCGGCGTGCCTTATCGTGGATCAAGGACCAAGAAGCTCTGGAGCAGAGCTCGTGGAACCCAGACTTCCCCGCAGTGACACTGACAGCTTGGTGGTCGGCCGATCAGGAATGGAAGATGCATGCAGAATCTGCAGCAGATCCATCGAGAGATGGACCAGGACCATGTCGACATGTCCTTGGGAACGTCATTCGTTCGTTGCCCATGGCATCGACGAGCGGTCCCTCGTCCCTCCAGTCGTGGCGCCAGCGAGCTCTCTGGCAACGTCGCTGCCTCGTTTCAGGCGCGGTCACGGCAGTCAACAAGAGAGGGTTCGCATCGGAGCTGCTGCAGATGACGAGTGACAGACTGTCACGCAAAGCCACGCCATCTGGATCTGCGGAAGCGACCGCCCCGATCTTGCACGCTCGGGTCTCGTTGTGAGCTCCTCGAACGAACGCGCCAGCGCAACTGCGACCTGAAGTCTCCAGTGGAGATGGAGGTCGGACCCATGGCTGCGTGCGTCCGTGCGAGGACGCAGTGCCTGCCTGCCCCTGGCATCTGGCGCCATGCCAAACCGTCGTTGCAGGCGCTCGCGTGTTGGTGCCGTTTGCCACGCTGGCGTGTGAAGATACGTGACTCTCTCGCGCGCGAGAGCGCTATCCAGACCCGATCGTAAAGGCGCTGCAGCGCAAATTTTGCCGGCAGCATGCACTCGATGGCACCACGCGGCGACTCATCAGCGCCATCTCACTGATCACGCGACGTGATCGTGTGGCAAACTTGATGGGACAAGCATGAGCTGGCTTAGGTTCACTAGGCTAGGCCACAAGGGCTTAGGTTCACTAGGCTAGGTCACAAGAGCTAAGCTAGAGCATGAAGTGGCAGCATGAAGTACCATTGGGCAAAATTGGACCCTGCTCTGCTTCCCGTTCCTCGGCTGTAAACCGGAGCTGAATGCATCGGGGTGATCACCATGACGGCCGCCTCGAACCGCACCGATGACTTCCTCAAGTGCTGCCAGCAGTTCTCTCACAGCGCCGTGGATTCGGTGCACAACAAAGTACGAACGCTCGCTGTCGAGTGAAGGCTCTTGTTGTGAGCGCTGACAGACACACACACATACACTCAACACTGTCTCACACAGAAAGCGCCGACGCCCATCCAAGAGAATGTGCAGTTCAACGCGGCCGCGTCCGATGTCTCCAAGGAGATTCATCAGGTCACGACGCGTCTCCAGCAGCTCACATTGCGTACGTTAATGAAGCAGGATTGGTGGTGGTGTTGCCGACTGGGAATGCAAGACTGACTTGAAGGCAATCGTGCACCTAGTCGTCCGCCAGAACAACATGTTTAACGATCCCACAGAAGCCATCAATGAGCTTGCAGCGCTTGTGAAGAAGGACATCACAGATATCAACGTCCAGCTAGACAATCTGCAGGTACCGTGGTGCGTGTGTGTCTCTGTTGGTGTCCGACCAGAAAGCTGATGAGGACGGCGCATGGGTTCAAAGGAGTACATCAACAGCCGACGATCCACGTACGCATCGCGACAAGCAGCGACGCACTCGGATGCGATCGTCTCGTTGATGAAGTCGAATCTTATGGCTACCACGAAAGGCTTCAAGGACATTCTCGAGGTGTGTTCGTCAGCAGACTTGAGATTGCTGTGTCTCGAACTTCACCGACATCTCTCTCTCTCTCTCTCTCTCTCTCTCTCTCTCTCTCTCTCTCTCTCTCTCTCTCTCTCTCTCTCTCTCTCCATGATTCAGGTGCGACAAGAGAACATGAATCTCCAGCAAAACCGACGCGCGCGCTACGGCAAAACTGCCTCCAGCGCACTGGGGAAGCCACTCACATTCAAAGCGCCGCCGCGTCCTGGCTCTTCGTCGTCGGCTCTCGTCGACGTGGCAGGCGCACTTCCTCGCCCCCACGGCGTGCAAAGCGACGAAAGCAACGGCACGAGCGAGTTCACACCGCTGATATCGACCGCCATCCAAGAGCAGGTCGTCGCCGAGACGCGGAACTATGCGGAAGCACGCGCCGAGGCGATTTCCCAGATCGAGAGCCACATCGTCGAGATCGGTCAGCAGTTTGGGCGGTTATCGGCGCTCATCCAGGAGCAGGGCGACCTCGTCCAGCGGTGCGTGGCGTGAGGTGTCTTGTCAGTCGTTTGATGTGCATGCAGTTAACCGGAGCGTCTCGTGTCGCGACAGCATCGATGACAACGTGGATGACACAGTGGGCAACATCAACGCAGGCGAGAACGAGCTGATGAAGTATTACACGAGCCTCTCCAACAACCGCATGCTGGCGCTCAAGGTTTCGGCCATTCTCTTCGTCTTCCTCATCTTCTTCATGTTCTTCTTGGCGTGAGGGAGAGTGCACGAACGAACGAACGAACGAACCAACAAACGAACCAACAAACAAACACAAGATAGAATCCTCAATTGTCGGGCGTTATTCAGTCCTTCTTCTTCATGGCGAGCACGGATCCGAGCGCCGCGGCCACGACGGTCGCGCCCTGCGCCACGACACGCGCGCGCATGAAGCGCTGCTGCGTGCGCTGGTCGGCGGCCTTGGCGAAGGATCGCAGGCCTCCGGCGAGCACTGCGGCCGTGAGGAAGCAGCCCAGCGGCACGAGCGGCTCCTCCTGGCAGCGCCGCTTCATCTTGTCCCATCCGGTCTCCATCGGCGGCAGTCCCTGCAGATCCATGGCGTCGTCTTGCTTCGTGATGCGCTTTTGGTGGTGTGTGTCCTTGTCACAG
The DNA here is from genome assembly GCA_022836835.1 of Pythium insidiosum. Taxonomy (NCBI): domain Eukaryota; phylum Oomycota; class Peronosporomycetes; order Pythiales; family Pythiaceae; genus Pythium; species Pythium insidiosum. Next base: position 247,168 of record JAKVDI010000045.1, on the reverse strand, counting down.
AGAATTGATGCGGACCCGTTGTGGATGAATTGAAGCAACGAAATGAATTGACTCCAACCTGGCACAATCGATATTCTAAAATATGCAGTGCTATGTGGTATCAGAGGTCCAGCGCCCGCCTGTTCGCCCCAACCACAGGCCCTCGCGGCACGCGCTGGAGCCCTCCCCTCCCCTCCTCCGTCGCCTCCTCCTCCTCCCCTCCGCTCCGCTCGTCGGCCCCCTCGTTTTCACCATCGGAGGAGAAATCTAGAGATCAAGATGATGCTCAAGCTCCGTCAGCAGGTCATCCGCCGCGTCGCCGCCCAGCGCGCGTTCGACTGGGAGGGTGTCTCCAAGAAGCTCTCGGACCCGCGCGCCCGCGCGGCGCTCGACAGCCTCCGCAACCTCCATGGCGAGATCCAGGCCGAGGCGCGCCAGTTCGTCAACGAGCCGGAGGCGATCGACTTTGACTACTACCGATCCGTCATCAAGAACAAGGAGCTCGTGAACGCGATGGAGGTAACGACGCGCTAACGACTGCGGGCACCACTGTCATCGAACAGAGCGACTGATGGCAGCTCTGTCGACCCGCAGGAGAACTACAAGAACATCGTCTTCCCGACCATCACGCCGGAGGACCTTGACAAGATCTCGGACGCGACGCCGGAGGAGCTCCGCGTGAACGAGAAGGAGACCGTCGATCAGCTGGTGCGTCATGCGTGTTGGTTTGTGGAGAATTGGGATGCGTGGAGATCGTGATGCACTAACTCTTGCCGTGTTTAACAGTTTGCCCAGCTGCACGACAAGGTGGAGGACTCGAAGAAGCGCATCGTCGAGCTCCAGGAGCTGATCTCGCTTCTCGAGGAGACGCGCACGACGCTCAACACCACCATGGACGAGGTCACGGCCATGTACCCGGAGGTGGCGGAGGAGATCGACGACGAGATCGCCAACTTCGAGTGGGACAAGGACACGCAGGGTTAAACTCAGCGTTGGGTCGTGCGACTCCGATCGAGTCGAGCCGCTGTTGTTCGGCAACGCCGCGATGTTCGCGTGTTCGTCTGCGTGGCATGCTCGTCTTGTGATGGATCGTGGTTGAACAACAAGGGATGAACAAGTAAATAAAATGCGAGAAAACCCCACACAGTATTCGTGTCTTGCATTGGTAGTTTGTGATTACGATTCCTGCTCGCGCACGCGGTAGGCCTCGGGCACGCGGAAGAGCTTCTTGGGGGCCTTGCTGGCGGCCGTGTCGACGCACTTGTTGTACGCCTCCATCGCCGCCGCACACGTGTCCAGCGCCTTGTCGCCGGCCAACGGATCGCTTGTTCCCTTGGGCTGCTTGCCGTTCTCATAGAAGCACGTGAAGAAGGTCTGCGCGACGGCCTCGCAGCCCGCCGGCACGCGGGGGAAGTGGTCGCTCAGGCGGGGCGCAGCAGAGGATCCGGCCATGGCTGGTGGATGGTCGATGATGACAAGAGTAGGAAAATGGGGAGCTCTGGCTGGCGACACGGACTGCGCGGTATACAAACTCCAAGATAGAATGAATAAAACACCCAATCAGCCATCATAAGTGGAACACGTCTATTGAATAGTACTGCTCGGCGCCAGCGCGTCGGCGGAGGCTGCCTGCCGCAACGGCGACGACGACTGCAGCAGCCTGCGGTCGCGGTCGTGTGGCAGCAGCCTGGGCGCTTCTCGCAGGCACTGAGCAAGGCGGACCGAGATGAGAAAGGAGGATGGAGGAGGGAGAGAGACACGCGCAAGAAGATGTCTCTCGAGGCCGTTATCTGTAGATACCAGGGGACAACATTAGCTGCTCAGCGCGGCGTCAGAGAACTTCTTCATCACATGCGCCACCCTGCAGCGGTCGCGACGACTCCAGTCGTGTCGAAGCACCCGTCGCAAGATGGCCACTCCAAAGAGGTTTGCATACGTACGTCCCGTCGTCGTCCTCGCCGTCGTCGAAGAAGAGGAACTCGGAAGTGTGAAAAGCCACGCCCGAGTCCAGAATGGAGCTGACTGTTGTTGCCAGTGGGCGGCCAATCTGCTCACGAGGAAGGTGGATGCAAGCAGAGCATCAGCGTCGACTGCCCATTGAAGCAAAACGTGGAGAGAGAGCTCGAGCCCGCTACGCACCGCGCCGCCGAATCGGCTCTTGCTGTTCTGGATCAATCGCTCGAGGTTCGCGATCGAGTTCTGCTTGTTGCCATTGCGCGCCATCGCACGCGTCATCGCTCGCGTCATGCGCACGCGCGCACCCGCTCGGTAGAACGTCATGGCTTTCCGGTGGCCTCTGGATGGATGCGATGCCCGCGTCTGGCTGGTGGGTGATCCTGTGGCGGCAGTCAGGCATCGACTTGGACAGGGGTTCAAAAGAGTGACATGCCACAACCTACAAATGCTTCCTATAACACGAGTGCGAACCTAGAGCGAAACTGTTTCAGGTTCCGCGCACTTCAGCATCTCGTCAGAAAATGCGCTGAGATGAACCGACGACACCATGGACGACAGGCTCCATGGACGACTACCGTTATGTCAAGAGGACGGAAACGAGAGAAGAGAGGCAGGAAGTGACTGAGTGACTGACTGACTCCACGTACGTTCATGTCATAAATATAATAAACTAGTCTCGTTCCAGCGAGCGTCTCCTGTCGTCAGCGCACGAGCTCGCTGTGCTCCTCGTCGGCAGGAGACGTCGGCACGAACCAGCCCCAGTCGGGATCGCAGCACATGTGTGACGACTCGAGCTCATCGATATTGCAGAACGAGCACGCGCGCTTCTGAGACGTCGTTGCGTGCGGTGCTGAGCTGGGGCAGTGAGAAGACTCGTTGGATGCGGCGTCATTAATGGCTCCGGTGAGCTGGTCGGACGATACTCGCGATGCCATCGACGACTGCGTGCCGTCGCTCACACACACGCGTGCGGCACTGCTGTCGGACGTTGCTGCTGGGGAGTCGCATGTGGGCGTCTTGATGTACATATCGCTCATCTGGGACCGCAGGTCGAGCAGCGAATCTCCGCTGTCTGCGCCTTCGCACTGCTGCTGGTGCTCGTGTTCATGCTCGAGGAGGTCGTAGTACTTGGCGACGGTGAAGCCGGTGAGCCCCACGACGGCACCGAGCGCGAGCGCGGGGTTCTCGCGGACCCATTGCACTGCCTGTGTGACTTCTGCTGGCGTTGGAAGGAACGACGCGGCCGCGGACTCGAGCGTCATGGCTCGGACGAGTGCGGTGGACGGACGATCACAGACTGAGTCGACCGGATGGGTCCACTCTTGCCGCTGGTGCGTTGTGAGCCCAGGCAGTCACGCTGCGTAAACAGCCAATTGGCCGAGTCCAGATGGTCACGCGGCGCGAGTCGAGTCTGCGCTTCGCTGGAGGCGTCGGGGGGAGGCGGTCGGCGCGTCACGATCCGAGCTGGCGCGGAGAGTCACCTGCGCGTGGCTCTTCAAGATGCGATGACTGAAGACTGTTTCGCCGCGTTCGCCGTTCTCCGTTCTGCGTTGCTTCTCGGCGGTCGCACGTTGCTATGCAGCCAGTTGTGGCATCATCCCGAGACTCGCCGGGGGCGCCAGGCCACGCCTCCCTCGGCGCCAACGCAAAGGGCGAAGATGGCTGTGCATTTCAGCCCTCTGCGCGATTGCTTGTCCAATCCCAATCAAGTGGGTGGTCACGATGGTCAAAAGCAGGTGGCACCATGTGTCACTCGGCCGCATTACTGCCGGTTGGCCTCAAAATACCGGTTTCTGTCCGGTATTCGGACAGACCGGTTCAGAGACCGGTCCCAGCTGCGAAGTGAACCGCGGACCGTCGCCGGCGCCCCAGCTGCCGCGCTGCTCGCATTTGACTGGAGGTTGTGGGGGCTCGTGGCTTTGTCTTGGCGTTTGTATACCGCGCGCGGGATTGGCTGGCAGTTGGAGCCTCCGGCCAAAGTGAACCGCTCGCCATCGTGTCCTGCAGTCGCCCAGTCAAAGGGAAAGAGAAGGAGAGTGACAGGTGCGTGGCGATGGCCGAAATGGGCGCGCGTCTCCTGCGACTGTGGCTGCTGTAGCTGCTGCTGCTGATGCCGACGCTGCTGTCGCGCCGTCGGTCCCGCGAATGGTCGTCATCAGCGTCCTCAGGCACGGCTGCGCTGTCGTCGAATGGTGACCGGCGCGTCGCGTTCTTCTACGGAAAATGGCGATCGCTGCCATCCTACGACCTCCTCACAGTCATCCGACCTGGAAAACGCACCGTGGATCGTTACACGTCTCGACATTGGCGACTTCTTCCGGCAGCAGTTGATCGGCGTCATCACGACAGTGCATCTATCGCGATGGCAGTCTCTAGAAACAACAGACTCGTGCATCACTCGAGACACGAGACAGACAGCAGCTAGCAGCACACGTCGCATCAGCAGCATCAGCATCGCTGTCCAGCGACGCGCGCCACACTCGAGACGAGCGTGGCCCATCATTGACGCCGTGGCTGTGGTGTTGTAGGTAAAGATGCAGATCTTCGTCAAGACTCTGACCGGCAAGACGATCACGCTCGACGTCGAGCCTTCGGACAGCATTGACAATGTCAAGCAGAAGATCCAGGACAAGGAGGGAATCCCTCCGGATCAGCAGCGCCTGATCTTCGCCGGCAAGCAGCTCGAGGACGGCCGCACGCTCTCGGACTACAACATCCAGAAGGAGTCGACGCTCCACCTCGTGCTCCGCCTGCGTGGTGGTGCCATCGAGCCCACGCTCGCGGCCCTCGCCAAGAAGCACAACGTGGAGAAGAAGATCTGCCGTATCTGCTACGCGCGTCTCCCCCCGCGTGCCACCAACTGCCGTAAGAAGAAGTGCGGCCACAGCAACCAGCTCCGCATCAAGAAGAAGATCAAGAACTAAGCTGGTCTCCTGGTCGACGCCTTTCCTCTCGCGATCCTGGGCGCCGCTGCTCGGACTCTGTCGCGACGCCTCGCTGTCGTGCGCTGACGTTTGCGTTGCCTGCGTGCCGCGCTCTCTCGCGTCCTGCTCAACCAAATGAATGCAATTCTGAGTGGCTCCCCACGTCGTTTGTTGGTGTCGATCATTTTCTCGTGTGTCTGTTGTGCATGCGTCGCGTAGTCCTGCCGCAACCGTCCTCATTCTTCTCACACCACATGTGTGATCGTTTTTCGTGTGCTAACTCTGGTGAAGACGTGCCCATGCGGACACAACGTTCAACACGCGGCCACGGTGGAGTGAGCGCCTTGTGTTATGAGCCTCTTTCATCACAACGGTATGTAAATGGGAGTGTAGCTGATGTCGTTCGAGGGAACGTGGAACAAAATGCCTTCTCAATTGTCGTTCGTTGCATGACCCAAAAGATGAGCGACTTGATAAAGTGCCAAGAATCATCTCGTCGCTTGCGAAAGACGCTGAGAACTCGGGGGCGATCGGGCCACTTTCTGTGATCACACGACTGCATGATTGCACGACAGCAAATGCTCGTCATGACAAGGACACACATAAAGAGCAGAGACAACGAAAGAAGGTAAATATGTTGGTGGTTCCAGTCAGCGAGACCACAGGCAGCAGCGAGCGCCGCTGACCTGCGTCCGAGTGGTATTGCAAGAAGAGGTTACATACACCGCTTAGTTGCCGACGGCCCAGACGCGGACGGCACCGTCCGTGTAACCCGAGAAGAGCACCGAGCCATCCGCCGACCAGGCGAGCGACACGCAGTGCGGCTTCTGGGCGTACTTGCCCTTGGGCTCCTCGAGCTCCGGGATGAGCTCCTGCACGACGACCTTCGACTCGAGATCCCAGATCTTGATGCTCGTGGTCGTGGCAGCGCACAGCCAGTAGCGGTTGGGCGAGAAGACGAGCGCGTTGATCATGTCACCGGCAACGAGCGAGTAGAGGCGCTTGCCCTCGTTCAGGTCCCAGAGGTTGGCGACACCGTCCTTGCCACCCGACGCGCAGATCGATCCATCGGGCGAGACCGTGACCGTGTTGAGGTAGCCCTCGTGGCCGAAGAGGTTCGTGCGGAGCTTGCAGTTGGCGAGGTTCCAGATCTTGACGACCTTGTCCCAGCCGGCCGAGACGATGAGCGGGTTCACCGTCGACGGCGAGAAGCGGACGCACGAGACCCACTCCGTGTGGCCCTCCTCCGTGATCGTGTACTTGCACTCGCCGAGCGTGTTCCAGAGCTTGATGGTCTTGTCGCGCGAGCCCGAGACGATCTGGCGGTTGTCGGCGCTGAAGGCGACCGAGAGGACATCCTTCGTGTGTCCGACGAAGCGGCGCGTCGTGATGCCCGTGTTCAGGTCCCAGAGGCGGAGCGTGCCGTCCCACGAGCCCGAGAGCGCGAACTGGCCATCCGACGAGATCACGACGTCCTGGACGTAGTGCGAGTGGCCCGTCAGGCGGCGGCGCTCGAAGCCGTACGACTCACCGTCGTGCGTGAGCTGCCAGACGACGAGCGTCTTGTCGCGCGAGGCCGTCAGGAGGAGGTTCGGGTTCTCGCGCGTCGTGGCGATGGCCGTGACGGCCTTGCCGTTGTGGCCCGAGAGGGTGCCGCGGGGTTGGATCGAGTCAGCCATGGGGCTTCGGGGTCTTCCTGGTCTTCGCTGGGAAACTGGAATGGCAGCGCCGCGATCCCCATCGAGCTCGCCGCCCCAAGGAGCTCCTTCCCTCCAGCCAACCAAGTGGACCAAGCGGACGTCGACCTGATTGGCCAGAAATCGGTTCGTGATGTTTTTCAATATGTTAGCGTATTTCAAATATTAGGTTACATACCCGCGTGAACTTAAGGAGAACTATAATAACTATTCCACCAACTGACACTCGGACACCATGACGTCGAGCGGGCCGTCGATGGAGAGTGTGATGGTCGGCGCGTATGAGTAGCTCCACGGGTCGCGGACCGTCGTGAGATCGAACTTGCTGAGCACCGCCGCCAGCACCATCTTGAGCTCCAGCAGCGCCAGGCGCATGCCGAGGCACTGGCGTGAGCCCCAGCTGAAGCACGCGACCCGCGCCGGCGTCCACGTCGCCAGCAGCTCGCCAGTGGTCGGGTCCAGCCAGCGCTCGGGGCGAAACTCGGCCGCGTCGTCGCCCCAGACCGCAGGCAGGCGGTTGAGCGCATAGATCGGCAGCAACACGTGCGTGCCTTCCTTCACGAGCGTGCCGTCCGACAGCGACACGTCGCGCGTCGCCGTGCGCGAGTTGAGCGGCACGACGGGGTTCAGCCGCAGCGACTCGCGGATCGCCGCCTCGAGGAACGGCAGACACTGCAGCTCCTGCACGGTTGGCACTGTGTTGGCGTGGCGCAGGCGCGGCAGCTTGTGCTCGATCTCGTCGCGGATCCTCGCGAGCGTCTCGGGCTCGCGGTTCATCAGGAGCACGAACCACGCGAGGCTCTGCGACGTGGTGTCGCGCCCCGCGGACACAAGGTTGATGGCCATGTCGCGCAGGCGCGTGGCGTCCACCGCGGCGTCGTCGCGCAGCTGCTGGTCGAGGAAGAGCGACAGGAGGTCGCAGTCCACGTTCGACCGCTTGCGCTTGAGCGTCGGGCGACTTCCGCCGCCGCTGTCTTCGGCGTCGGAGTGGCGGCGACGAGTCTTTTCCGCGAGCGACTGCGAGATGACGTCCGCCAGCAGCGTATCAAGCGCCGCGATGTCGCGCTTGTGCTGTCGCTCGGCGCCGAGCGAGAGCGCGCGCTTGAGGCGCCAAAGCCACATTGGCTCGCGGAAGCGCTGCAGCAACACGTGCGAGCAGCGATCAAAGGCCGCGAGGTGGTTGGCGTCATCCTCGAGTCCGTGGAGGTCGACGCCGAAGCCGATCTTGGTGAACACGTCGAGTGTGAACAGGTCGAAGAGCCGCTTGAGGTCGACGGCGCCGTCGCAGCGCGAGAGCTCGCGCAGGCGCTGACACAGCAGCACGCCGTGGTTGCGCACGACGGCGTCCATGTTGTCGCGCAGGATCTGCAGAGAGAAGAGCGCGCTCGCGGTTTTGCGCTGCTCGAGCCACGCGGCACCATCGGCCGCGATGATGCCGTCGCCCATGACGTCCCGCATGATGCAGCGCAGCGTCGCGCCCTTGCCGAACGCCTCGGACTGCAGCTTGAGCACGTCGTCAAAGGTCTCGAGCGACCCGAGCACGACGGTCTGCGGGCGCCCAAGCACCTTGAGACGCCACGTACGGCCCTCGTGGCGCAGCGTCTCGTCCAGCAGCCAGCAGTAGAGGCGGCGGCGCTGGAAGAGCGCGAGGTCGAGCGTGTTCTTGAGCAGCGGCAGCGTGGACGCCGGCGTCGGCAGGTGACGCACCGCACGAACTCGCTTGTCTGCGTCCAGCAGCAGCGAGACACAGAGCAGCAGGAATGAGACCAGCAGCACGAGCTGCACGAGCGATAGAGCCGGCAGAAGAAGGTCGAGAGCTGTCGACGGAGCGCTGGGACGGAGGAACGACGAGGTCATCTCTACGGTCGATCGCAAAAGGAAAAGTGAGTGAGCCCTTGCAGGCAGACGAAGGACGAAGGACGAGCGGTGGCTGGTGGGGAGACCACGCGCAGAGGGCGACAGAGAAGAGAAGCAAGAGGATCAGGTGGCTCTGGCGCTGGCGCTGACGTTTCATCTTCAACGCGCGCGAGATCTGGTGTCATCACGTTGGCGCCAGTGTATCCATCCAAGTGTCAGCCGTTTCCTCGGTCTCCGCTTGCCGCGAAACGTCTGGTCGCAATGCATGTTTCCTTCCTTCTGTCCTTCTTTCTTTCGCAGTCTATTACACGTTATCTGGGTCCGCTCACTGCGACGCTCACGCGCCCTGTCGGAACTCCTCCGCCTCCTCGAACTCGAGGCGCATGGCGTCCTTGATTGCCCGCGACTCGGCCTCGACCCACTCGCGCTCCAGGTCGTCGTACTCCTCCGGATCCGCGAACTCGATGCCGCGCATGCGCGCGAACTTGTCGAGGAATCGGTGCGCGTCCACCTGCGTGTACTTGTCCACGAGCATCTGGTACGCGTCCTCCTCGGGGATGCCCTGCTCGATGAGCGTGAGCTGCTCGTCGGCGAACTCGTACGCCGTCTCGCCGTCCACGATGCCCTGCGGCTGGCGCTTCATGTAGAGCTCAGCGAGTCGGTCCTGCGGGAACGTGATGACCGGCAGGCGGTCGCGGTCCTGGCGCGGCACCGGCGGCGGCGGGTACCGGTCGACAAGCGGCACCCAGCCCGGCTGGCGCATGCCGCCGTTGCGCACGAGGCCCTTGACCCGCTGGATGATGTCCACAGCGCGCTTGGTGCGAGCGCGTCCCATGTTGCCCTGCTGCTGCTGCTGCTGTGCGGCGCTCGCTCCACGTGATGAGTGGTGGGAGCTTTTCCGATCGAGCAGTGCACCAGGTTTTGACACCCGATCCGGACTCTATATCAGCCAATGAAATCGTGTTGGGTGGTTTATATTCCACCAATCATAGACTTCCGACCCTGCCAAAGAGAACAAACGCAATGCTCGCTAAGATCAAGATCAGACCGACAGACAGACAGAGAGACAATCGAATATGAACGGATCCGATCTGGTGCGTGCGCGTATCCACGCAAGAGAGAGAGAATGGAAGGCTCACTGACTCACTGAACCAATGGCTGGCGGCAGACGCCCGTGCTGGCGGAGCAGCTCCAGTCCGTCCTCCAGCGGTACGAGTGTTCCCCTTCTCCTGGCTGCAATGCCACGTCCCTCACTCACGCGGATGTGCTTGTGTGTATATCTATCACCACAGCTTTGACGCGCTCGAAGGCATCCTTGTGTCCACCGTCGAAGGTGTTCCGCTGCTCAAAGGTGCGTCTCCTATCCCTTTTCTCAAGCCAAGCGGAAGGAGCGTGGCCTCACGACCTCTGTCGCCAACACAGTCACGTCCCTGACGGACACGGAGCCCTCCGTCGTCGCCGGCGGCAATGACTTTGTCGAGACGGTGCTGCCCACGGTCTTTGCAGGCGTCGCAGAGCAGGTAGGTGACTGACTGACTGACTGGCGTTCTCGTCTCATCGATTTACGCATCCATCACACACTAACACGGCCGCCGCTTGCACAGATCGGCAAGCTCCGCTTCGGCGTCGTGCAGAGCGTCAGCGCCTTCTACGGAGACGTCGCCGTGTTGCACATCAACGCGCAGCCGCTCGTCGTGACACTTGTCGCCTCGCAGTCGGCGCAGATCGGCGCGCTCCATGCACTGGTGCCTCAGCTTCGAGACGCGCTCGCTCCCCTCAACAAGTGTGTCGAAAGCTCAGACGTCCACTAGTTCATTACAACGTGTGATACAGTGCAGTGCAGTGCAGTATGGATGATCGTGTTCGTTGTATCCTTTCTCACGGTTCGTCTAGCACACTCAGCAGTCCGTAGCGCTCCTCTTCGTCGTCATACGTCGACACGATGGCCTTTCGGTGGTGCGTGGTCGACGGCTTGGACTGGTCCCGCACCACCGCTGCACTGGCGCTGGCGGTCGCGTGGCGAGACGACGGCGCGGGACCCACGGGCGCCGAGAACGACGACGAGGACGACGACAGCGGCGACGCGCTGAGCACTGAGCGAGGGCTCGCACTCGCGCCGTCGGCGTCTGCCAGCAAGGTGCCGTCTGCGTCACCGTCATTGCCGTCGTTGACGGCATCGCAACCAGCGCGGGCGTCCTGCGCGTCCAGGTCGTCCTCGTCCTCGTCCATCAGAGGCATCCCCTCGAGACTCTGCTCGAGCTCCATGCTGTCCTCCGAGAGCTTCTTCGTGCCGAGGATCTCGAGCTTGATGCACTGCCACTCGACGCGCACAAAGTTCCACATGCAGCGGCGCAGCACCTCCGCGATCATCGAGAGCATCTTGAAGTCGACGCCGAGCAGCTCCCAGTCCCACCACTTGGTGACCCACAGGATGCGCAGCACAAAGTCGACGGCGATCACGACGTAGTAGAGCACGCGCGGGCGGTAGAGCAACTGGTGGCGCAGGAACATCACGCGCCGCGGGAGCCCAGGCTGCCCGAGGCCCCAGTCCATGATGACGTCCCAGAGGAACGAGTAGAGCGAGTTGAAGACCGCGCACAAGAGGAAGAAGCTGTGGCGCTCGGGCTGCACGCGCAGCCCCATGACCTGCGGGTACGCGCCGACCGAGATCACGAGCAGGCTCGAGCAGTACTTGAGCGTGTTGAGCAGGTGCAGGAACCGGTCGTTAGCGCTTGACGTGCGACGGAACGAGATGAGGCACTGCGTCGCGCGGATGCTACGCAGTGACGATTCGTCAGAGTGAAAGGGAAAGAGAGCGAGAGAGAGAGAGAAGGAGAAGGAGAGAGCACGCACGTACGCGTAGGGCATGCTGGCGGCAAAGTATGGCAGCGGCGAGGACTTCATCTTGGTGACATACGCGTGGCGCAGCTGTGAGAGCTCCTGCTGCGAGAAGGACAGCGAGAGCAGCATCCACGCGACGGCGGCATCTTGGATGAACTTGGACAGCGACGTGAGCCCGTCGGCGAGAAAGACCTCCACGAACGGCGTCGGGTGTGGCGGCAGTGCGAGCGACGCGCCTTGGAACGGCCACAGGCAGCGCGCGAGGCGGTGCACGACAAAGTAGCGGCACTTGCGGTGGCAGACGTCGAACGGGCAGAGCAGCAGCATCGCGACGGCGAAGCAGTAGAGCACGAGCAGCAGCTCCATCTGCACCTCGTCGACGCCGAAGCGGTCGCCGCGGCTCCACGCATGCAGCCCAAACAGCGTGAGCTGCACAGCGAGCAGCGCGCCGCCGACCTGCGCGACACCGCGCGCAGTCGGGAGCTCGTCGCGCCGCATGTCGAGCACCTTGTCGACCGCCATGTCGTAGCGCTTGAACACGTGGAGATTGAGCGCGAGGCCGAAGAGGAAGACGTTGAGCGACAGCGGGCCGCACATGAAGAACCACGTGTTCACCTTGGACGCGGGCGCCGGCGGCGGCGCAGTCGACGTCGTCGTCAGCAGCATCGTCATCGTCGACGGCGAGGGCGACGCCAGCGCCGACGGCATGGTCGGTCGTCTCACGTCTCGCGGAGGAAATGGGCTGGTGACGGACGCTGAGGAGCTACAGTCCGACCACCTCTATCAGGTTTCGGAGGTGCCTTGCCACGGTGCAGACGGAGACCGGTGTCAAGGCAAACGACGTGAATCTATTTAGAGAGGGTATGTGGTCGCAGGACTGAGATGCGCCATTCAGGTGCGCACGTGCACGGCGTCGGCCTTCTTGATGAGCGCGAGCAGTGTCTCGTGGACGTCGCCCTGGCCGTTGGACACGACGATGTTGCGCGTGCTGAGCGAGAACGGCTGCCCTGCGCTGTCCGAGACCTTGCCGCCGGCCTCCGCCACGAGCAGCGAGCCGGCCGCGATGTCCCACGAGTTGAGGTCCAGCTCATAGAACGCCTGAGGGTGGCAGCATCGATCGCAGTCGTCAGCAACACGGTGTGAGCCCCATGCAACAGACCTGGCTCAAGGCAAACACGTACCGTTTGGCGACCACACGCGGTCCATGCGAGCTCGATCGCCGCGGCGCCCTGCAGGCGGATGCCTCGACACTTCGCCGAGAGCTCGCGCACGCAGTCGAGCATCGGGAGGCGCACGCTGTCCTTGGTGCCGATGCCGAAGCCCACGAGCGCCTCGCCGAACGTCGCCTCGGGGCTCACGCGCACCGACTTGCCGTTCAGCGTCGTGCCCTTGCCACGCTGCGCCGCGAACAGCTCATCGCGGTACGGGTCGTAGATCACGCCCACGACGACTTGGCCATGGTGCGCACACGCCACGGACACGACGCTGGACGGGCGGTGGTGCACAAAGTTGGTCGTGCCGTCGATCGGGTCGACGATCCAGAGCCACTCCTTGCCCTCCATCTCCCGCAGCGCACGCGCCGACGCATCGCTGCCGGGCTCGACGCTCTCCTCGCCGAGGAACTCGTGCGAAGGGAAGACCTCCTTGATCGTCGAGAAGACGAGGTCCTGGCACTGCTTGTCCACGACCGTGACGAGGTCGTCCTTGGAGCTCTTGGTCTTCTCCACGGCGGCAGTCAGCAGCTGCGCCTTCATGTGAGCGCCAGCCGCACGCGCTGCCTTGACGGCCACGTCGTGGATCGCGTCCAGCGCCGTCGTGGCGCGCGCTCGCTTCGAAGGGGACTCGGCCATCGTGTCTGCAGTGCAGTGCGGTGCGAGACGAGCGTCGCGAGATGTGATGACGCTCAATGGCAGCGCTTGTGCTTGAAACGACTGTGGTTTCCAGAAGTTTCAGATTTATTTCGTGTCAATTAATGCATCGGTTTGTGCAAAATGCAGTTTTCCAGGTTGCAGGATCCAGAGCCTCATGCCGCTCAAAGAGGACGCCACCAGAGGACCACAGCAGCAGCAACGCAGTGGTGGAAGATGCAGAGTGGGGGAGATGCTCCAGCCACATTTTCTCCTTCGAGTCTTTCTCGCCATCTCCATCTCCATTTCCATCTCCATCTCCTTCGGCTTGTTGTTCTTCGCTTCTCTTCGGACGTGGCCGGCAGCCACTGCGCAGGCGCTGGCTTCGTGACAACCAACTCTTCAGCCAATCAGATGATCCAAACGGACCATGTCGAAGCTTTCTGGCCAATCAGAATGCTCCATGTTCAGCCATGACGCCGCCACCTTTCACCAAGCGTTCCGTCCGATTGATCCATCGCCGCATTCCGCAATCTTCCGTGCTACCCACCGATCGCTCTACCGATGCCGTCGTCTCCAAGCACCAGCGCTGCCACCCGCAACACGCGCGGCTTCACGCTGCTCGACCCGCTGCCGGACCTCTCGTTTTCGGCCAGCGACGGCACCAGCAGCTCCCTGCAGAGCTACTTCAAGGGCTCATGGGGCCTGCTCTTCTCGCACCCGGACGACTTCACGCCCATCTGCACCACGGAGCTCGGCGAGCTCGCGCGCCTCGACAACGCGGGCGAGTTCAAGACGCGTGGCGTCAAGCTGCTCGGGCTCTCGTGCAACTCGGTCGAGAGCCACGTGCGCTGGATCCGCGACATTGAGGCGTACTCGGGCGCACGCGTCGAGTACCCGATCATCGCTGACCCGACGCGCGAGATCGCGGCAGAGCTCGGCATGCTCTCGCAGGACGATCTGGACAAGCAGGGTCTGCCGCTGACCGTCCGCACGCTGTTCGTCGTGGATCCCGACGTCCGCATCCGCCTCACGCTCACGTATCCCGCGAGCACTGGGCGCAACTTCGTCGAGGTGCTGCGCGTGCTCGACTCGCTGCAGCTCACGGACGCGCACAAGGTCGCGACGCCCGTCAACTGGAAGCGCGGAGACCCCGTGTGCGTCGCGGCGAGCGTGCCTATCGACGACGCGGTCAAGACGTTCCCCGACTTTTCGATTGAGGAGCTACCGTCGGGCAAGCAGTATCTGCGCTTTACGAGCCAAGTCGAATGAGCCAGCGCACGTACAGTAGGAGAGAAAGTCACGCGTTGTTGTCGTTGTTAATACCACTGTTGAGATCGAGTCACTTGCGGTTGCCACCGTCTTGGCCGTGGAAGAGGAGCTGCTCGAAGCCCCGCAGCAGGAAGTCGCACATGGCCTCCGTCGGGAGCTCCATGTCCAGCGTGCGGTCGTCAGCAACGAGCGACAGGTACCGCTCGTAGCGCCCGACGTCGCCCGAGCGCTTGAGCACCTCGGTCTTCATGCCGCGCAGGACCTGCACGACGTCGGCCAGCAGCAGCGACTGGTCAAGCTTTGCTTTCTTGGCCTTGGCCTCTTTCGTCGGCTTCATCCAGAAGATGCGCTTGAATTCCATATCCGTGAAGATGGTGCGCGCGTGCGGACTGCCGCGGCGACCATGCTTGAGGACCTCGAAGCCGTCGAGCAGCAGGTCTCGGAACTTGGCAAAGTCCGGCGACAGCGCAGGAGACGCGGGCGTCGGACTCGCTGTCGGAGACGCGAGACTGCTGGCGCTGTGGTTGTTGCCGTCAGCTTCGACGGACGTGACGCCAATCTCCGGTTGCTGCGGTGCCTTGTCTTCCGCTGGCTCAGCGAAGCCCTTGCTGATCGTCTCGTGAAGCGACTGGAAGTGGAAGCGGTCGTCGTCAGCACCACTGATGTCCACTGGCGCCTCAGGCGGAGGTAGCATGGGGACACTAACACGACTGACGGCAGCAGTTGGCTCTGCGGGTGACGATGGAGGGGGCAGCGGCCGCGCGGACGCCGCGGAGAGCCGACGTGACTGCTGTTCAGGCGCTCGACCGCTCGACGACGCGTCATCAGAGTCGTACTGGAACTGCGAAGCAATGAGGTCGTCGTCTTCCCTCTCCTCATCGATGCGCTGCGGCCGCACGTGCTTCGGGTCTGTCGACCGCCCGACACGAGTGCTGTCAACCTGCTGTGATTGTTGCTGCTGTTGTTGGTTCCCTCGAGCTGCCGATGTCGATGCGGCCGGTGGCATCAGCGCCGGCGTCACTTGAGGTGGTCCGCTCGGTCTGTTGGCGTGGAGAATCGCGATGACTACGTCCAGCACGCGCTCGGGACGTTGCGACGCGTCCACGCGGTGCGTCACGCCGCGGAACAGCGCGTTTGTAGCCTCGCCGTACTGCCGATACGCCTCGAAGCGCGGCGGCAGGCGGTCGGCGGCGTCGTCACTGCGCTTGGTGAGCCGCGCGAGCACGCCGGACTCCTTGGGCAGCAGCGCTGGCATGTGGTAGATGCGGCTCGTGACGGGGTCGAAGCGTCTGCCTGTGATGCGCTGCACGCAGTCGCGCTCCGAGAGATCCAGCACGATGACGACGGACGGCACGATCTGCCGGCGGCGCAGCGCGGCGCACTGCTCGGGTGTGCGCGGGAAGCCGTCGAGCACCCACCCAGCGGCGTGCTGACGGAGGCGGCTGTCGAGGATCTTCTCGGCCACCATGTCCACGACCACGTGGTCCGGCACGAGCGCCTTGCGGCTGATACAGTCCTTGGCCACGCAGCCGAGCGGCGTGCACTGGAGGATGTTCTCGCGGAGGAGGTCGCCCGTGGCGACGTGCTCGAGGCGGAACTCATCGCACAGCAGCTTGCACAGCGACGTCTTGCCGGCGCCAGGTGGACCGTTGATGAAGAGCTGTAGCATGGTGCGAGGGCGAGCTGGCGGCGGGAGTGCGGCAGATCGAAACTGGCTGGTGCCCGGCGGCGCGTTGGGCGTGCGCCATGCATCCCATTATTAGCGCGGTGCCGCACGGCGTCGCATGAGTAGTCAGCCCGAGGCTGAAAATACGGTGAAGGCCGATCGCGCGCCCAAGAAGCCGAGTGACACGAATCGAGTCGGCGATGGAGGCGCTGCTCTCTCGCGGAGAGCTGCTGCGCGGCGTGCTCACGGCCTTCAACCTGCTGCTGGCGATCTACTGCGGGATCTTCGCAGCGCTGCTACAGCGCCAACCGTGCCTCGAATTCACATGCGACCCAACGCAAGCGTGGAGCGTGCTCGACGTCGCGCTGCTGGCGTTCCACGTGCTGGGCGCCTTCGCGTTCATGCTCGGCGCCGTCGCCGTCTTCCTCTCGCACTTGCCGCTCGTGCAGCTCAACACATGGACGATCGCGGTCTTCGGCGCCGCGTACCTGGCCCTCGCGGTCTGGATCCAGGTCGCCTCGGATCGGTATCGCGTGGTCGGCGCACTGGTGGCAGTGCTGTCTGTCGCGACGGCGGTGCTGGGCGTCGGCATGGCGCGGCGCTTCGTGCGCGTGCTGCAGCGCCAGCGTTTGGTGCTGCCCGACATCGGCGCGGACGCGTTCCTGCGCCTCGAGCCTTCGCGCGCTCCGGCGCCCGCGCGCCGCGTCGAGCGCGCGTGGTGAGCGTCATCGGGACGTCATCGTTGGATCGTCCGGCGCATTCGTCTGCAGTTCCTTGATGCAGCCATGCTGATGACGGCTGCTGGACGTCAACAGCCACGCCCCATTGGCGCGAGGGGGTCCGCTCCAAAGACCCAAAGACCCACCGCATGACGCAATCCACGCGCTCTCATTGGGCAACGTCCGCTGTCCCAGACAACCGACCACTCGCTGGATCCGCAGGAGGCGACGTCAGAGCACCTGCCAGAACGCATGAATAGACTCGGTCTCAAACTCTGTTTCGCAGCCATTATCTCCTGGTAACAACCTCTAATAGTGGATTTACCCGCGTATGCGCTTACCGACGTAGCTGTTCGCGTCGGACTCGGCGTTGCACGTCTCTGTGAACCGGGTGGGCCATCCCTCCCACCCCACCCCATGCGCTTGACTGACTGTCTTGGCGCTCCCTGCTCGACGCAGATTACGACAGCAAGCAGGCGGCAGAGCTCTCGTGCACGCTGGAGGCTGGAGACAGGAGACACACTCAGCGCATCGACCGATCAATCAGCGCGCCGCTCCATCTCGACGTGACGTGACGCACGGAGCCAAGCGACCGACAGTAGCGCTCATTCCACATTTTCACGCCTGCGACGGACGTTACAACAGACAGCTTCAATGGTCATCATGAACACCAACATGCACTCGCAGTCGCACCACCAGCACCACCACCAGCAGCAGGCGACTCGCCAAGCGCATAGCAAAGAAGACTCGATCTCGTACCGATCCAAGGGCGCGCACGCCGCCGGTCTCACGTGCCTCGGCGACAACGTCCGGACCGAGTTCATCGCCGAAACGAATCTGCCGACTGCTGACGGTTTCTTCCGTGTCCGCGCGTACCGATCGACGGGCTCGCTGCGTGAAGCGGAGCCGATTGCGATCGTGTCGGGTGACGTGAGCGGCAAGAGCGGCGTCCCCGTGCGCGTTCACGATCAGTGCTTCACGTCCGAAGTGTTTGGCTCGCTCAAGTGCGACTGTCGCGAGCAATTGGACTTCGCCAAGGATTATATCCGCCAGAACGGTGGTGTCGTGATTTACATGCCCCAAGAAGGCCGTGGCATCGGTCTCGCCAACAAGATCCACGCGTACTCCATGCAGGAGAAGGGTCTTGATACCGTCGACGCCAACCGTGTACTCGGCTTCAAAGACGACTACCGGTCGTACGAGCCCGTGCCAGCGATCCTGCAAGACCTGGGAATCAAGTCCATCCGCCTGCTGACCAACAACCCGCGCAAGATCCGGTTGCTGAACCAGCTCTCGATCCAAGTGGAGGGCCGCTTGCCTGTGATTATCCAAGGCGGCGAGCACAGCCAAGGCTATCTCGAGGCGAAGGCACAGCGCATGGCGCATCTGCTGCCTGGACACCAGCCCAATGCGGATCTGGAGCTGGACGATGCGTCCGAGGAAGCGTTTGATTCAACGTTCAACCCGCAGGAGGCTGCTGACTCGGCGTCGTCCCCTACCAATTCGTCGACGTCTTCCGAAGATGATTTGTATGCTCGCTTCCAGTATGTGGCGTGACTGTAAAGCGCCAATGACCCCCGCCTGCAACACACACAGAGAGAGAGAGAGAACGCGGACTTTTTGAACGGATGCAACCACCACCAACTTGTAACACTATGAAGAAGACGATGCGAAGGAAGACGAAAGACGAGAAGAGAAGCAGTGCTGAAGAAGCCAAGGGCGTGTTGTGTGTTTAGCCCTTTGCCCACAGTATTAAGCACACATTAGAGATGCATAATGCATTGAATGGAATGGGCGCATGACTCCAATCGCATCTTGTCCAGAAGGCACGAACGTCAGCAGGCGGACGTCTCCCAAAGTTAACGCTATCAGTTTCAGCCAATCCGTGTCGTCTTTGCATGAGAAACACCCAATCAAAGCCGCGCGACTCAGTCTGTGGGAATGGCACGTGGCATTCCCCGTTCGCATCGTCCTCGCAACGACAAGGTCTCCGCAGACGGAGGAGCTTCATCCCTTTGTCTCCTCCTCCTCCTCATTCCAGCTTGATCGTCACCAGACGCGATGCTCGACGACAACCGCAAGATCGGCACGCTCTTGTTGGGCATTGGCTTCGGCTTCCTCTTCTTCGGTGTGCTGCTCTTCTTCGACGCTGCTCTCCTTGCGCTTGGCGATGTGCTGTTCCTCAGCGGTCTGGCACTGACCATCGGCCTCTCTCGAACGATCCGTTTTTTCACACGCAAGGAGCGATGGCGCGGCATCGTCTGCTTTCTGGGCGGCATCGTGCTCGTGCTCATGCGGTACCCAATGATCGGCATGTTTATTCAGGCGTTCGGCTTCCTCAACCTCTTCGGGTCGTTTTTCCCCGTGGCAGTCGCGTTCCTCCGCCAGACCCCCGTCGTAGGCACCGTCCTCAGCCTCCCCGTGATCAGCGACGTCGTCGATCGGTTAGCAGGAGCCTCCAAGCGAGGGTACCAGGTCTAGAGCGCTCTGTCGATCCCCTCTCGCGCTGCCTCGTAACCCACCAATGTAGACATGCAAGCACCTCTCTGTCTGTTTCGCTGTGCATATCCAATCGGTTGTCGCTCCACTCCTTCGCCATTCACACAGCTCTTGCCCTTCGTAGCGCTGATGCCCTCAAGTCCATTCACTGTCGGTCTCTTCAACATTCCAGCGCGACCGCCTTGTACTCGGGTCACCACGGTACGCGCTGTGCCATTCCGATCCATCCACACAATCGAACTTGCCTCGTGCCATCCACACCCCATCATGAGCTTCTTCGCCCGTCTTCGTGAGCGCGTGCAGGCCGCCAACTCGCTGCTGTGCGTCGGCCTCGACCCGCACGTCGCCGAGCTCCCCGAGCCCACGGCTGCGGCCGCGGAGGCGTTCTCGCTGCGCCTCATCGAGCAGACGCACCACGTCGCGGCGGCGTACAAGCCGAACGCGGCGTTCTTCGAGGCGTTCGGCGCCGAGGGTGTCGCGGCGCTCAAGCGCGTCATCAAGGCGATTCCGCAGGGCATCCCGGTCGTGCTGGACGCCAAGCGCGGCGACATCAGCACGACCGCCGCGGCCTACGCGATGGCTGCGTTCGACGAGCTGGAGGCGCACTCGATCACCCTCGCCCCGTACATGGGCCAGGACTCGATCGACCCGTTCATCCGCGGCAAGGCGGAGCGCGGCTGCTTCGTGCTCTGTAAGACGTCGAACCCGAGCGCCAACGACTTCCAGACGTTGCCGGTCGCGGTCGCCGGCGAGTCTCGCGCGCTCTTTGAGCAGGTGGCGATCAAGTGCCAGGAGTGGAACTCGGAGGACAACGTCGGCCTCGTCGTCGGCGCCACAGACATCGAGTCGCTGCGCCGCGTGCGTGCCGTCACTCCCGAGCTCTGGATCCTGGCGCCGGGCATCGGCGCGCAAGGCGGCAACCTGGAGGAAGCCGTGAGCGCTGGTCTCTCGGCTGACGGCATGGGCATGCTCATCCCCATCTCGCGCGGTATCTCGAAGGCGGCAGACCCGAAGCAAGCGGCTGAAAACTTCCGTGACGCGATCAACGCTGTGCGCGCCGCGAAGGTGGCGGCGGCCGGCAAGTCGGCTGGTGCCCTTGGCAGCACGCAGCGCGACTTCATCAAGTTTGCGCTCTCGTTTGGCGTGCTCAAGTTTGGTGACTTCACGCTCAAGTCTGGTCGCAAGAGCCCGTACTTCTTCAACGCGGGTCTCTTCCGCACTGGCCGTGCGCTTGGCCAGCTCGGCAAGTTCTACGCGCAGGCTATCCACGCCAGTGGCGTCGAGTTCGACGTGCTCTTTGGTCCGGCGTACAAGGGCATCACGCTGGCCGCGGCGGTGGCCATCGCGTACTCGGAGCTCTATGGCGTGGACGTGCCGTTCGCGTACAACCGCAAGGAGGCCAAGGACCACGGAGAGGGTGGTGTGCTCGTCGGCGCCGACATGACGGGCAAGCGGTAAGTCTCATTGTGTGCTTTATGTGTATCGTTGGTTCCAATTTGCTGAGAATTGATGCCTGCTGCAGTGTTCTGATCATCGACGACGTGATCACGGCCGGCACGGCGATTGCCGAGGCCATGGAGATCCTCAAGCACACCAACGCCATCGTCTCGGGCGTCTGCATCTCGCTCGACCGCCAGGAGAAGGTGTCGATCACGGACACGCGCTCCGCCATCGACCGCGTGCGCGAGTCGTTCCAGATTCCGGTCGTGAGCATCGCCAACCTCGACAACCTCGTCGCGTTCCTCGAGGCCGCCGAGAGCTCCGACCCGAACGCCGCGTTCCTGCCGGTCATCAAGGGCTACCGCGCCGAGTACGGCGTGTCGTCGCAGTAAAAACACCATAACCCCACGCTTTTTCGCGTAACCCCGTTCGATTATTCGATTCCTAAATGTTATTTATTGCAGCTGTGACGTGCGTGTTATTGTTGTGATTCCTGTGCTGTCAATATATGTGTTTTTGGGTGGTAGACGACCGGATGTTTGGGTGATTCGTGACCCCCAGACAAACGAGTGGAAACTGAGCGCACCAACGTGAGGAGCTACCATTCGACCTGCTCGCTGCGTGGTACGTGTGGATATGTTGCGATCCGCCTGTGTGGCTGCCGGCCGCGCGATGCGGATGCGATGCCAGACTGACTGACTGTGGACGGCACCGTGCTCCTGACCAGACACCATGTTCCTCCGTCGCGCCATCGTGAACTTCGCGAGCGTCGAGCGCGTGCACAGCAACCGCCAGATCCGCCGCCGCACGCGCCATCCGGCCGCGCTCCGTGCGCTGCAGCGCAACCCCAAGCCGGAGGTCGAGGTGCCGCCGCTCAAGTACGAGCCGACGTATGTGCCCGAGAAGGTGAGCTTCAACGGCTGGTCGCCTGCGCCGGAGGCCCCGCTGCCGGGTCTCCCGTTCATGGTCAAGCGCACGGCTGTGGGACTGCAGCTCCCCGTGTACCGAGACTACCGCAACGGACGCACGCGCGTGCTGACGATTCTCCGCCGCTTCAACGGTAACGATGAGGAGCTTCGCACGGAGATGTCCAAGGTGTGCGGCGGCAAGGAGGTCGTGTCGCGTCCGGGCCGCCTGGAGGTCACGGGCGACCACGTCGCCGACGTGAAGAAGTGGCTCACGGGCCTCGGCTTCTAAGCGTGGTCGCAGCGACGGATGCGCCTCGACTGTTCTGCTCGGGCTTAGAGATCGACCGACCGGATGAAGTGGATGAATAGGAATACATGCCAACGTGTGCACTCTAACTAAGTGTCTTGTGCGGCTGCCTCACAGCGAGTGCATGCCGTAGACGTCGGCGACGACGTTGTTCAGGATGTCTGCGACGCTGCGGTCGGAGCACGAGAGCAGCAGCAGGTCCTTCTCGATCGCGAGGAAGTACGGGAACGTGTCGCGGTTCATGGAGATGCTTGCGAGCGTGGCGACAGCGATGCGTGAGGCCTCAGGCTGTTAGCAGTAGCCCAGGTCAAGTCACAGTCAGTCCGTCTGTCAGCTGGCCAGTCACACACACGTGAGCGCGTGAAGCCACGTACCCGACCGATACACGACGTGAGAATCCCCGTGAGACGCGCCAGGCAGTGCGGGTGGCGCGCCAACCGAAGCTGCGGACGACACGAACCCGAATCGTCAGTCAGTCTGCCCCATAACTATTACTCCTCGATCCATCGTGTACCTTGGCGGCATCGTCTGCGTCCGAGAGACGGTAAACCACCTCGAGCGCGGCGTCGCGCATCTCGTGGTCGAGCTTCGCATCGTCATCAGCTCCGGCACTGGCGGAGAGCGCGCTCCGATTGCCGTCAGGCGTCACGTACACGATGCCCATGCCGACACTCGACGGCAGTCCGTCGCTCTCCCAGGGCGCAGGCCACTTCGTGCTTTCGTCTTCTGGCTCGTCAGCGTGGTCGTCGTCGTCCTCGTCGTCGTCTTCGTCTTCGTCGTCCACGTCGTGACCGTCGTCTCCCTTCATGTGCTGCCGCAGTCGACCGCCCACGTGACCGGGCTTGAGTCGTCGGCGTGATCCGAACGCGAGTGAGTACCTGAAGTCCTGGCGAGTGCTGGCGAGGAGTCCGATGACGCTGTCGACGAACGCAGCGTCTGCGAGGGACGCGCTGGCTGCCAGCAACGGCCGCACACTCACGTCGCGCGTCACTTGGCAGAAGAGCTCGCAGGCCCGCAGCACGACAGATCGTTTGTAGCTGTGCGTCGCCGAGCGCCGCATGAGCCGCGTCACATGCCGCAGCAAACACTCGAGCGGCAGCACCTTTTCCCGCGTCCACAAGTGGGCGGCGAGCTGGTATGACGGGTGCCACAGCTCGAGCGTCGCTGGCGGATGCAAAGCGAGGAAGTCGATCCGCCGAGCGATGGTGCAGAGAATGTCGAGCACGTGATCCCCGATCTCGGCGTGACGGTCGATCTCGCGCAGTGCGAGGATGAAGAAGACCACGAGATCTTCGTGGTCCGCCAGCGCACGCTCGTTGTCGGGCACCATCGACACATTGCGGAGAATGTTGAGCACGAGCAGCGCTTTGGTGTCCAGCAGCTCGCGCTGGCCGTCGTGGCTCTCGAGGTTCAGCAGCTCCCGTCGCGCGTCGTGCTGCGCAGCAGTCGGCAGGTGCGGCACGAGGCGACATGCCTGCAGCTGTCGGTAGAGCGCGTCGAGCAGTCCCGGGACGTTGTCGAGCAGGAAGTCGTGGTCGCTGTCAGCGCCCTGCGTGCCGTACGACAGCACATTGAGCAGGTTGATGGCGCGCGACGTCTCCTGCGGCAGATCGGAGTCGAGCGCGAGCACGAGGCCGTGTAGCGTTCCAAGGTCGAGTGGCGCTCTCGCGTTCGCCTTGTGCTTCTTGGATGGCGGCGGCAGCGGTGTGCTACGAACGCTTTGCGCCTCCTGCAACTCGCTCGCCGTCGCGATCTGCTCGACAGCGTCGTCTGCCTCAGGTCCCGCGCGCTTGAGCGGTCGCTGGACGGCGGGATGCGTCGACGGGACGTCGCGCCCGAAGAGCTGCTTCTCCTCGAACGGCAGGAGGTGGCGCTCATAGTAGGTTGCGAGCACGTACGGCATGATGTCCACACCGAGGCACTCACGAGAGGCAATCGTCGACCATAGCCGGTTCCTCGAGACGTACTGGTAGCCGCCCTTGGCCACGACCTCCTCGTACAGGCGCACCCAGTCGATGGGCGTACCATTCGGTGCCTTGGGCAGCGCCTGTAGGAGCGGCAGCTCTCCGCGTGCCTCTGAGAAGGATATCCAGTCGCGCAGGATACGCTCACGCATCGCGTTGCCGCGGCAGCTCAGCTGGAGCGCCATGATGGACGGCGCCGTGCGGTCGCCCATGATGATCGTTGGGGCGCGTTGGTGATGGAGTGACGCAGTGCAAGCATGCAATCGGTCGACTAGGTTCGCATAGCGTACTTAGTATAAGTACGCATAGGAATTCCGTATCGAACCTAAACAACGTCTTGTCTGATCTGGACCATCACTCTGCTTGGATCGGCGCACGCACCAGCCACATGGGTTGCTGACGCGCTGAAGTTTGTCAAACAACGCCTTTTCATTGAGTAATATTTGATGTCCCATACCTTTTGATTGGTCAAAAACGCTCATGAAAGCTCAATTCCCGCGAAAAGCTCATTTGGTCGCGGTCGAGACGGGCGACGTGGCCTCGCAAGTGGAGAAAGAACGACGAACGCGCGTGTTTCTCGTTCTCGGCAACCACCGACCGCATCCTCCTCTGCTCTTCCTCCTTTTCTCTCTCTCTCTCGTTCGCTCTGCTGCATGGCCTCCTCCATCGCACGCGGCGCGTCATTCAAGAAGAGATCCTCGTCCGTTTCGTCCTCGACCGCCAGTGACTCCGTCGACGTTGTCACCGCATTCAGCACACAGACGTCCGCCATCATCACGCGGCGCCGCAGCAGTCTCGTGCAAGAAGACCTCGACGCCGCCGACGCCCAGCCGTCTCCTCGTGGCTCTGCACACATGGACGCCTCTAAATCCACCGCTTCCGCCACGTCGGGCGCACCGCTCGACATGGAAGAGATCCAACAGCGGCTCAAGGAGCTGGAGCGCCAACCGACGCAAGAGGAAATCAATGAGCTACTCGCTCAGTACGACGACTACTCGGACGGCAGCGGCTCGGAAGAGTCGGACGATGACTCGGACGGCACTGGCAAGCGCGAGGATGTGATCATGAAGGTGCTCGTTGTCGGAAACGCGCGTTGCGGAAAGACGAGTACGATTCGCCGTTTCGTGTCCAAGGACTTCAGCGACGAGTACGTGAGCACCATCGGAGCGGACTTCGTGGAAAAGGTCGTAGACTACGACGACAACCTCCGCCTGCACCTTCAGCTGTGGGATATTGCAGGTCAGGATCGCTTCGCGAAGCTGACGCGCGCGTACTTCCGTGATGCAAAGGGCGCGCTCATCGTGTGCGACATCACCCGCGAGAACACTATTGACGCTGTGGTCACGTGGAAGAGCGAGATCGACGTGTGCTGCAAGGACCTAAACCATGGCGAGGTCATTCCTGTGGTGATGGTGGCCAACAAGAGCGATCTGCTGCAGGACCCGATGGGCGCTCTCAACATCGGCGTGAACATGCAGAAGTGCGTCGTCAACAACGGCATCGTCGAATGGTTCCGCGCGTCTGCCAAGAGCGGAGAGCACGTCGACGACGCGTTCCAGTGCCTCATCAATCGCATGGTGGAGGATCACCGCAAGCAGCAGCAACAGCGCCACTCGACGTCCACGGCGTCGGGCGAGGACAACGCTGATGACGACGACGAGGCCAAACAACGTGAAGGCGTGATTCGCCTGAGTCAGTACACGCCGCCGGCGTCGCGCGGACGCAGCGACAGTGGCATGTGCGACTGCAACTAGCGTCGCATTGCTCGCCTTCGCCCCCAATTGATGTCACTCGTCTTTATTTTAGCATGCAATGACCCGATGACGTATTTCTCGTCCGTCTGCCTGGTAGTTCGCTCCTCATCCGCTAACTCGCGATGACTCACTCACGGACGAGGCCGTTTGCGGCGCACCTCGGCGGCGAGCGTGGCCGTGCTGTGGAGAATCTCCTTGCCCTCGGACGGACGCTCGATGAAGTACGGGTCCATGTCCATGACGAACCTGCGGATCTTTTGCGAGGCCTCGTCGATCTTCTCGTCCGTCGTGAGCGCCGAGATCTCGACCAGAAGCGCCTCGACACGGAGGTTCTCGAGGTCCACCAGTCGGTACTCGTCCTTCTCGTCCTCGTTCTCGAGCTGTCGGTGCATGAACGATGGCATTATTCAGAGGTCCAAAAGCACAGAATCACATGAGTCGTTTGCCACCGACTTACCGCTTTCATTCGCGTTGCTTCGATCATGATGCCGTTGGACAATTGCCACCGCGTGCCCAGACGCATATAGCGATAGCTGTGCCTGCTCATGTCGAATCGCATACGTCACATGTTATCAAACTGAAACTATTGGTGTCGTCTTGCGATCCGCACGTACCGGAATCCAAGCGTCGACAGAAACGAGCGCACGTTCTGGCTCACAGACACCGCAATGGTGCTGCGGAACGGGACACCAAGCGCCATGCTGCCCACTTGCTCCGACATCTTCTTGCGCTCCCACCGCCCAATGTAGCGCAGTTCCCTAGAGAATCAGCGAGTCAGCGCGATGTCTGCTTTGTCACAAAGCCCCAGACAGACAGTGATAGAGAGAAAAATGGCACTCACCATTTCTGACCGCCGTCACCTGGCAGCTCTACCGACTCGCCTTGAAACGTCGTCGAGCCGGAGAAGACGTGACGTGCGCGAACCTCATAGGCTGGCACACCCTGGATGTACTGCGGGCACTTGTCGTCGAAGTGGTATACATATTCTTTGTAGGCGATGTCCTCCTTGACGACGCGCTCGTCACACAGTCCTCGGAGCCGCTCGACAAACGAGGGAAAGAGCTTGAAGTTCTGCGAGCATCAACAGACAGAAGCCACAGAACCCACGCGTGGATAGAGCGTTCATGACACCAATGAGCGCTGTATTTGCCGTGAATACGCACCACTTCGCCCTGCAACACGCACTCGAAGCATTTGCCTTGGCGCGCCATCTCGTTTTTGCGGAGAAGTTGTGTGGGCAGAGGCGTCTCAGATACAGTCGATCTGATGCTACGTTTCTCCATTGGCTGAAAATGCCGACGGTGTTTTGATTGGCTGAAATGGTTAGAGGCGCGGCCATCGCGTTTTGTGGACAGCGCTTCCAGACGCGAAGAAGCCAAGGCAGCGAGCGAAGGGAGCGACCGAGAGCGCAGCGCAACGACGAACGATGGTCTGGAACCGCATCCGCTTCCCCAACATGTCCATGGTCTTCATGGGCAAGAACGCCCGCACGCGCCTGCGTGACAACCAGTACGTCTTCCGCGTCGAGCCCAACTACACCAAGCACGACATCAAGGAGTACCTCACCAAGGTCTATGGCCTCCCGGTGACCAAGGTCAACACGATGAACTATGAGGGTATGTGAACGTTGTGTGATTAACGAGTTGCTTGCAATGGTTGATTCGCTTACGTATCCGTTGTGCCGCGTGTGCAGGCAAGTTCAAGCGAGCATTCCGTGGCCGATACGTGTACAAGGAGAAGGACTGGAAGAAGGCGATCGTGACGCTGAAGGAATAGAATGCGACGACTGCTTGCAATATGACAGGACAAGTTGCGTTGATAATCTGCTCTTGGCGTCGTTTGTGCTTGGTCGTTGGGATGCGCATCCTCTATTTCTCTACGGTGGTTCCATTCCTGATTGACACGTGACCATCCCAGACGACGTTCGGGAGTAATGACAAAGCTGAGACGGAGGAGAAATGAACTACGATACAGAAGGCAACCTCGACTCGGCCTGGTGTACTGAATGTACTACTGGGTCTTTAGCTTGGTTAAGAAAGACTATCCGTTTGATGACAGCGATCCCACATCAAATGGACCTGCGGCTGTGGGCAGAACACCTCCCGCAAGAGAGACGATCCGCGAAATGCTCTCCTTCCCGTCTCGATGACACCGCGACGGCGGCTTAGTCCTGCTGGCTGACATCCTCGAAGTTGTCGACGAGGTCCGGGACATCGTCGTCATCCTCATCATCGGCCGGGGCGGCGGCCTTGGCAGCCTTCTGGGCAGCCGTGTACGACTCGGCGATCTGCTTCAGGTTGGCGAGGTTGTCCGGGCCGAGCTGGTTGATGATACCAGGGAGCAGCTCCTGGAGCGACTTCGTGGCGCAGTGGCCGCTCACGGCGTACGTGTTCGAGGCGATCGAGGCCTGGACCTTCGGGGCGGCGAAGTGGATCACCTGGCCATCGGCCTTGAAGAGGTTCACCTCCTCAACACCCGGGATGTTCGTCACACCGAGCTTCTTGAGCGTGGCGCTGAGCTTCTTGTCATCAGCGGCCGTGGCCTTGTGGGCGGCCTTGCGCTTTCGGCGCACGGTACCCTTGCCACCAGTTCGGACCTGACATCGCGCATCCCAGCCAATATCGTTAACAATCTGCTGTGATACGCAGCATCGCACCGGCCACTAGAGACTTACATCACCGAACTTGGCAGCCAGACGTTCACGGGCAAGAGCAATTTCGTCAGCCATCTTTTCTGTTCATCGGCACGAAGTCCGTGAGAACTCGCTGTTCGATTCTGGTGGCGAAAGAGCAGCTCGCTGGCGGCGTTATCTGCACGGTGACATGATTTCACAAGGAGAGAGCGACACCGACAGCGAGCTGTCGATGACCGCCTCTTGGGCCTCGTGTGCATCGCGGCACCGGCATCGTCCCCACGGCTTCGACCGACATGCACGCACCTTCCGTCGAGAAACAGGAGTCGGTCAGTAGACCAGGCACACACCACTCAATTGAATGATGAACTGTCAGGTCGACACTGTGGCTCCACGCCCCGCAGGAGCTCCCCTCACCTGTCAATGCGCCATCGAAATCGGGGTCCGAAGGACTCCGATTAAGTGGTTTATACTGGCGTTTTGTAAAGGTGAAGGGGTAGGTGTTAGAGATTTAAACAGACCCTTAATAAGGGTGCTGGCTTTCAAGTCAAAATCGATGGGCGCCACCACAACCAGTGGATCGACCGAGACACAACAGGCAAAGACACCAGCAAAACGAATCGACCCATTCACCCGACATTCTATTGTAGGTTTTTGGGTGGTTTACTTTGACTTGGTCTCGAGGAGCTACAGACAGTATAAGTTAACCATCATGGTCGATGCGGATGAAGCATACGTGTGCTCGGCATAACTCACCTTGTTGATCTTGTGCAGGTCGTTCTCCAGTTTGTTCTGATGCTTCTGCCTCTTGCGTCGACTCAATTCCTCCTCATCCACCGCAGTCTCTGACTCACCAGCCCCTTTCCGCTTCTTCTTGCTTGCCGCCTCTTCATCATCGCTGTCGTCTGCGGCAGCTCCCTGATACTCAGGAAAACACTCGCTATACGTGTCCTCTTGCGCTGCTAACTTTGCAGCTCGTGCCTTCCGCTCCTTCTCCCGTTCTGCTTCTGTCTGAGCGATAACAGCCTTCTTCAGAGTCGCTTTCCATGCTTCCTGCGCTTCCTTCTCCTTCCGCCGCTCGGCTGCTTCGGCTGCTGAAAGCGAGGCACTCAGGTCTGAGAAATAACTGCCTCGTGAAGCTGCTGCCTTCAATTCGACCGCTCGTTCTTCCTCGCGCATGTATGCCGGCACGTACTCTCCCGCGTCAGGGAAGATATCGTCGTCGTCGACAGAATCCTGCACAGACTCCACAGCCTTGTCTCCAATTGCTGTTGGACCGTGGTTTCCGGTCAGAGCCTCCGTGTTGCTGTCGTTCTTACCGCTAGCAGACTCTTGGTCTTGATGGCGAGATGTCTTACGTCGGATACTCTTTTGCTGCCGCTTCGCGTCGAGGGCTGACGCAACCCGAGAGATGAGAAGCTCGTCCACTTGACCACAGAGCATGTCCTCCGGCTCTGGACAGTCTTCTTTACTCCGCTGAACGGTGGTTGGAATACTCTCGTAGGAGGAAGATGTCACATCGAACGTGTAGGTCATTCGGCCTGGAAGGAAAAGCTCCGACTTGGTCGCCTGCTCCTCTCGAGTCTGCAGTGCGTGGTAAAACACCAGGCGCCCCAGACGCGTCTTGAACGTAGGCTCGCGCAACGAATCATCATCACCTAATGGATCGGGCTGTGTCTTGGCTTTTGCTGCTGCTGTCGCTTTCTCGAGACGCTCCTTCTCCCGTTTGAGCTGGGCTAATAGCGCAAAGTCCAGCCCCTTCACGACCGCTGCGCGCTCTTTCTCGCTGTCTCGAGTCAGCTTCTTTAGATCATCGATATCCTCCGAGATTTGAAAACCCTGTCTTCGCTCTGCAGCCCGATCTCGGTATTGCGATTGCGATGCACCACCAGACGTCGCTGTCTCCAGTTTCTCTCGGTTGAGTGAGCTCTTGTGCTCTCTGGAGCGGTCCTTCTTCTTCGTCTTCTTGGCGCTCAGCTTCCGGATGCTTTCCAGATCTTGAGCCGAGAGCTTGCGACTGCCTCCATACTGACCGTCGCCACTAGCAGTGCTATCACCGCTGCTTCGCGTCGCCACCAAGCGACGGAAGTCCTCTTGGTTCATGTTGTGTTGGGGCTGTTGCTGAAGTCACAGGTCACAGTCACGGAACACCCTGAAATGCAAAACGTTACGTAGGTTACACCCTGCTCTGGCGCAGAGGCGTACCCTGAGTTGCCAGTGCCAACTAACTTCCTGACCTCCTCACGTCACTCGTCAATTGCTGCAAAGGGACCGACCGCGTGATTGCCATGGCCGATCAAGAGCTGCTCTTCGGCGTCATCACGCCCCAGTGCTTCGACGCATTCGTCTCCAAGCACGACTTCGCCAACGTCGAGTGCATCAAGTTCGTCATCTCCAAGTTGCTCGGCTATGCGATCATCACCGGCTCCTTCGTGCTCAAACTCCCGCAGATCCTCAAGATCCTGAGCGCCAAGGACGTCACGGGGCTGACGCCGGCGTCGTTCTACCTCGAGGTGCTCCTCTACGCGTCAGGAACGATCTACAACCTGCTCAAGGGCTATCCCATCAGCACGTGGGGCGAGAACATTGTTATTCTCGTGCAGAACCTCATCCTCGTGCTCCTGTTGTGGGCTTACGCGACGCCGCGCATCCCGATCTCCACACGTCTTGTGCTTGTGGTGGTGCTGGCCGTGCTCAGCGCGGGCATGTTGATGACGCCCCCCGAGTTCCAGTGGGTGCTGGCCTCAGCCAGCATTCCTGTTACCATCGTCGCGCGCATCCCTCAGGTAACTGCCATCGAATGATGTTGCCAGTGTTGAGGTGGGCTCACAGTCTCACCCCCGTGACTGCTCTTGGGTTTTTTGCAGGTGGTCGCCAACTTCAAGCAAGGGCACACGGGTCAGCTGGCGTTCGTGACGCTCGCGCTCAACTTCGGCGGCACTGTCGCTCGCCTGTTCACGACGCTCCAGGTCAGTTGTGTCGCCACAGAACTGGTCTTGCAGACACGAAACACTGACAATTGTGTCGCAGGAAACGGGAGACCCCGTGCAGCTCGCCGGGTTTGGTGTCGCCATCGTCCTCAACGGCCTCCTCGTGCTGCAGGTTCTCCTTTATTGGGGTGCGACCAACAAGGCGCTCGCTCAGGCGTCCAAGAAGAAGGCGCAGTAGGATGCGTCAACGGCCCAAAACGCTCAGGGAGCCATCAGTAGCGTCTGCAGCTTTGATTTCTGTGTCCATACAGCTATCCTTTGCTTTTCCTCTTCTCGCGTGCCGTGTACTTCGCCGTACTCTGGTCTGTAGGAGACTCTCTCTTCATCACAACTCCATCGTGAGAGACATCTCCAACGTCCGTTTGTCGAGCTGTGGATTCGCCGGTCTCGATACCACCGTCGCTCTCAACCTCTCCATCACGTTCGGCCTCGTCGTCTTCCTCATCTTCAACCCCCTCATCATCATCATCATCTTCTTCTTCGTCCTCCAGGGGCTCTTCCACCTCTCTGCGATCTTCCGGTCGGGACCTCTTCTTGGCCACCGTCTGACGGAAGATGGCAGGAAACTCGTCCGTATTCAGGAACGTGATGGTCTTGGGCATCCCGATGCGGCTGTGGTACCTCACCATCGTCGTTGTTAGTGGCGCCTTCGGTGCGATCGTCTGCTCGGCGCGTCGCTCTTCCTCCAGTCGCTCCAATCGGTTCAACGACTGCGTGTTCTCGACCTCCATGCGCACCGCTTCTACCAGCAGCTCTTGTTGCGTCTGTCGAGGCTTGATCACGCTTGGTTTGCTTGCCTTTGCCGCTAAACGCGCTGCCTCTTGCAGGATTTTTTGCCGCAGTTCGGACGACGCAGACGTCTTTCGAGCTGTCGACGCTCGAACCTGCGGAGCCTCATACGGATCCACTCTCACTGGGCGAGGTGTTGTAGCCACTGCCCGTTGCGCTCGGTCGCTCGTAGTTTCTGCGACTGCGACACGAAGTTTCTTCACGATCTGCGAGTGACTGGCGGGCTCTTTGTATGCTCGAGTTCGCGTCGCGTCGCTCCGTTTTGCTCGACGTCCTTCCTCTTCGTCGTCCGCGTCATGCACTTCGACATCTGGCGCCTCCTCATCGTCAAAGTCCGAGTCCACGACATCTTCCTCCTCTGCACGGGCAAGATGGTCAGAGCTTTCACCGACCGAGCGCCACATTCGCACCTACCTTCTTCCGTCGAGTAGTCGTCATCGTCGCCGTCCTCACGCCACGCGTCCTGGTTCCAGAAGGCCTCATCCGCCTCTGCCTCCTCTCCAATCAGGCGGTGGATGCGAGCGCCGCGCGAGCTGCGCGCAGGAAGCGCTTTCCGCCCCTCAATCCCCATTTGTCATGAGGGTGTCAAAGGTGATAATCGCGCCAGTGGCAACAAGCAGCCATTCGCATTCTCGAATGTTGGAATTCAATACATGAAATTCAAATTAAGTGTGGAGAAAAGAGAGAAACATGGAAACCCGCGAAGCCTTCCTTCAATGCCAAGGCGCCAGCGCCACCTCGTCGTAGACGACTCCATTGCGGTTGAGAACAAACTGAATGCGCATCTCCTGCTCCGTGGACGCCACCCGTAGGTAGCCCCAGTCGTTCACGTGGCTCACACTCCACTCACCCAGGTCTCGCGAGAAGCCCCGAGTCTCAAGACCCGCACCTGCCGAGCCGACAACAATGTGCACCGGCCCGACTCCGTCCGACGTGCACTTGCCGTCACGCACCGCACAGCTTCGCTCGTACGAGTGTTGATGGCCGACGAGCACGAGATTGACCTTGTACTTCCAAAGCAGAGCCTCCATGTGCTTCCGGAAATGCACCGACACGAGCAGATCGGCCCCTTCGCCCAGCTGAGTCGTGTACATCATGCGGTGGGCGGTGAGCACGACCCACGGCGTTTTTGAGCGATCGACCTTCGCCAGGTCTGCCTCGATCCACCTGTACTGCTTCGACCCTTGCGTCCAATCATGTTCCGAAGACATCTGAATGACGTGAACGCCACCATAGTCAAACGAGTACCAGTAAATGCCGTTGCCATTGTCAGGTGCATGCCATCGATGGTACATCGGCACTGAGCACTCGCCCGAGGAGTCTTCGCCGTAGTTTGCCCACCACGGATGAAACGCCATACGTCCATCGTGTCCTACACCACCGCTGGGATCGTGGCCTTCGCCTCCAGACATGTAGTCGTACTCGTGGTTTCCAATACTGATCATGTAAGGTACTCGAGTAGCGTACGGCTCAATAATGTGGAAAAACTGGTCCCAGCGAAAGGCTTGACCGCGCGCGTAGCTCACGTCACCAAAATGAAGGAGGAAGTTGTCGTAGCCCCGACTCTCGACATCTTGATACACCCGCTCCGCCGTCGACGTTGATGCTGGGGCGTCTTGTACATCCATATCAGCGTACGCGATGAACTTGGCACTCTTGGTCGAAGCGTTAGGCCGCGACAGGAACGAATACACATCACTCCAGCCATCGTGGTCGTTTCCATAGCGATAGAAGTACCGTGTGCTCGTGTTTAACCCCTTCAGAATGACCTTGTGCATGAAGCCAGGGTCACGAAAGAACGTCTGACTGATCGTTGTTGCTGGCTCGTGGCACATGTCTGCGGCATGGTAAGTTGTCGATTGGCCTGACACCACCGTGCTAAGCTTGTCCCGTGTTCCGCCAAACTGCACCTGTGGCGTTCGGTTCGATGCGGAGTTGAACATGACTGCCATCTCATCGATGCGACCCGTGAACGCGATGTGGCCATGCTTGGGGGCATTCGGTGAGTCAACCATCTTGACCTCGAGCCGAGCAATCTCCCGATGGTCGTTCAAGTCGGCGACGTAGTTGAGATAGGAGACAACGTAGTTGCAGCGCATCATGTACAGCGACGAGAAGCGCACTGAGTCGGGGGAAAGCGACTCGTCGATCTTAACCAAGTCCAGGAAATCTCTCGCATTGGCGCGTGGCCCACAGCTCAGCGCGATCTTGTCTTTCGGATGGGGCGACGGCACGCCACTCCACGAGACCACGAGATCTTGACCATCCTGTAACTGCGCTGGTGACGCACGCAGCTGCGCGCGGGGGTCCAGCGCCACGAATCCATCGTCGAAGTCGGCACTCAGTCGGCCCCATCGCAACGATGGCGGCACCGCCTCCGCTTTCCACACGCGCGAGCGCGCGGCGGCCTCGAAGAACGCGATGGCGTCAGCGTGCACGAAGGACATGTGCGGGCGCTGAGCGACGGCGCCCTCGAGGGCGGCGAGCAGCGTGAGGCCGCCCACTGCGCACGCGAACGGGGACGGCGTCATGGCGCGATCGCGAGAACGAGCGAATGCCGTCTTCCTTCAACGACGGAGTCCAGTCCGAGCGACAGGGCGGACAATCTATCCGATTTCAGAGGTTTTCGTTGAGGTCGTTTCTCTCCGCGACAGAAAAAACAAGGGAGCGAGTAGATTTTCTACCATTTCCAAAAGTAAATGTAGATGTTATTGTGAGATTCAGGAAGAATGCCACTTGTGTTTGGCTCAAACAGAACAGGCAGAAACCCCAATAAAACGGAGTGGCGAAAAACC
The DNA here is from genome assembly GCA_022836835.1 of Pythium insidiosum. NCBI lineage: Eukaryota > Oomycota > Peronosporomycetes > Pythiales > Pythiaceae > Pythium > Pythium insidiosum. The sequence goes on along the minus strand of JAKVDI010000045.1, from coordinate 212,332 downwards.
CATATCAGAGTGAGAAAGGTGGGTTTTTATGTAGACGCTGCAGACGCGAACCTGTGGTGCCCGACCATCGTTCAAGATGTTCTCGAGTGATTTTCGCTGGCGCGCGGTGGCGCTCGTGTACGTGTACGGTGTGGCGATCCCGGAGGTGTCGCTCATCCTGGGTGTGTCTGTGCGAACTCTACGGCGTTGGTACAACTCGTTCGAAAAGAGCGGCAACGTTCTCGCTAAGACACGCGGCCGTCGTACTACGTACCCAGCTATCGTCCTGTCTTTCATATCGAGCTACATCAAGTCGTTTCCGTGCTCCTACATCGAAGAGCTACGTTCAGCTCTGAAGACTGAGTTTCCGGAGCTGAAACACGTTTCTCATGCAGCGATTCTGCGCGCGTTGCACTTAGATCTCCGTATCACTCGCAAGGTACTAGAGCGACGCGCTCGTGAGGCACTACCCATTGAAGTAGCTGTGTACAAAGCGAAGATGAAGGCGTTCTACTCGTATCCCGAGCAGCTCGTGTTTGTGGATGAGACGAGCAAAAATGGCACCGACGCCGTGCGAAAGTACGCATGGTCTCGTCGTGGAACGCGTGCCGTGGCATCTGTTCCGTTCAGCAGAGGTATGTGGAATGTGTGGTGGGCTTGTCGAACTATCTGATGTAGTCGTTGCGTGTAGGTAACCGAGTATCAGTTCTCGCAGCGTGCGACTCCGCCGGATTCTTTGCGTGGACCGTTATTCCATTTGTTTCTGTTTCGGGTCGGATAGTATATTTTCTTCATTTTTGAAAGATTTGGTATAACATCTACATTTACTTTTGGAAATGGTAGAAAATCTACTCGCTCCCAAAAAAAACGAAACAAACATACATTTACAATGGTCTATTGCAAAAGGGGATTTTAGACCAAGCCTACCGAAATCGGTGCTAAGAGCCTGGTCGCTAACGGGTTTTGATCGGATCGGATCTGTAACATTTTTGAAAGGGTACAGGATCGGAGCAAAGAGTGGTCGGTAGTCACTTTGTTGGTGCCCCGATCAAAATCCCATCGGCCTCATGGGCGAGCGTTTTGAGTGAACGTTGCGGGAGCAGTTTTGACAGCGCTCAGTGCCAAACGAAGGTACGCTCTTGTAGACCCTGTGCTCCTCTATGTATCGCGGTTCTGACTACTTCTTGGACGTAGATCAAAGCTCTGAAGAAGCGTTGGTCTGAGCAAGTTTCCGACAGCAAAAGCACTGGCAACACCCCCAGCACACCGATGCTCGCGGAGGATCCTCTCTTTGTCGCGATGAACGAAGTCTGGGGAGACAAAGAAGGCATGGCTTTTGAGCCTCTATTCTCCTCAGACGTCGTTCACCAAGGGTCTGCCGGCGACGATGAGGGCGACACCGGCGACGACAACAACGGCAGTGATGCAGCGTCGATGGGGACCTCGGAGAGCGCACTAGAGACGGGCAGTGAAGAGAATGGGGACGTCGGCCACGAGATGAAGTCTCCTGCCGCGTCGAAGAGGACGTCGGTCAATGCACTGGTGCAATCGACCGCCGACGACGTCGACATTCCAAACGCATTTCCCGCTTCTCGGTAGCCACGTTGGCTGCCGAGGGAATACAGCATGACTCCCACCTTTTTTTCAAACGAATGAGCGACGGGAGCTTGGCGGCTGGGCGCTGCGCGAGCCTGGACGATGGAACAGAAGCGCCGAAACGTGGTCTGGCTGCACCGAAGATTCGTTCTAAACCACGAGTCGTGAACGGGGTCTGACAACATGCTGTCGAAGTCGAGGGCGGTCGCCGTGAGCACACTTTCCGTCGGGGCTCGCACCGATGAACACGCCGCGAGCGCCGAAGTTGCCGCTGCTACAGCTGCGCCGACGGCAGCGCAGGATACGGCCGTAGCATCACTGTCCATTTTGGCGTCTGACAGAGACCCGATCCGATCCCTATCCCATCGCTCCTGGCTGGGCGTCAGGAGTAGTGTTGTGCAGCGTATAGCTCTGTACGTACAGCGTACGTACAGCGCTATTCGTACAGCGTACGTACCTGTACGTACCTTGTAACGGGGTTTCCCCGTTACAGGGAATGTCCTGCAATTCAGCGTTGTGAATTGCAGTTGTATTGACTTTGCCCTTGACAGGCAGAGTCCCATCGAGTGGGTCGCGTCCCAAAGTTCGCAGGTACTTTGTGACTAAGTACCTGGGTGCAGTCAAGAGGCAACTTAGTCCCATTGGCTAGAATACCAAAGATCGCTTTGGTATCCTGTCCAATCAAAGGACGACTGCGTCCTTTGAGTGGTAGAGTGAAGAGTCACTGCGACCCTCCAGCAGGACAGAATGTAGCTCATGCAGCAAGAAAGTAACCACTCAATGACACTTTGGAATTTGCATTCTAATACACATTAGACCCCAAAATCAATACCACACATCAAGGGTTTTTACACGTGGAAAACATATTTCTGGCAGCCTTTAAACCAGTACACTCCTAGTTTGGGCTCTGACTGTTTATTTGGGTTATTGCCCGATATACACATGTGCGTTGGATGATGCGCAGTCACTTGCCTGCAGCTCAATGGAGCGTGAATGCACAATGTGACAGACTCAAAGACGCCTGACGCATTATGCGCGAGAGCAGCATATGTGCTCAGAACGTGAAAGTATAACGCCCGCTCGACATAATGTGAATAGACAACAATACTACCCCGATGTCCCGCATCATCGCAATCATATGTTGCTGCGTCATTTGGCAATCGAAAAGCGTACATCGGGATGGTGCTGGAACGTGCGGTGAATGTGCTGTTCTCTAGATCAACACATGCTTCAAAGAAAATTTGCAAACGGCTGGTTGTGAGCAGACTCCCTGCTGTCCACAAATCATCGTGTGGTTGAGCAGCTTTCGTTGCTTGGTGTAGGAAGCAGCCCGACGTTTCCTCACACGTTCCAGCATTCTGCTTTTGGCTGGCATCAAGGCAGATGAGTGACCAAGGCATCGACAGTACTGCAGCCGCCAGCTCGAGCTCGAGCTCGTCACGCCAGCGAATCCAACCGCGCCAGGTTGTTGATCGCCTCACGGATGAGACGGCGCTCGAGCAGGTCAACCTCGATGCGAGTCAGCAGCTGTACGCCGACTACGTCGAGGAAGAAGTCCACGACGACGAAGCCCGGTTCTTCGCGATATCGTCGCCGATCTAGGCGACGACGTCTACGTTGCCATGACGAACTTCACCAAGGACGAGTTCGATATCCTCTGGGATACGCTCCGTCATGACGTGTTGTTCGCATGGCACAGGGGCAAGGGAAGGAAGCACAAGACGACGGCCAAGGATGCCTTCTTCATGACGCTTTGCGTTTTGAAGCATGGCAACGCGTGGTACAAGCATGCGGCCGACTTTCGCCTCCAGCCGTCGGCCTTCGAACGCATGATCGACAAGATGTTGGCTACGATCGATCCTGTCGTCACAAGCCTGTACATCGTTCCGCCGACCGGCATGGGGTTGAGGAAGTTCGAGAACTTTCCGTCAGCTTTGTACGCGACCGACGTCAAGTTCCAGCAAAGCAACCGACCCGGCGGAACGTTCCTCGACGCCAAGAAGTACTTTTCAGGCAAGCATCACCTGTACGGTCTCAAGGTTGAGTGCTCTGTCGGCCCAGATGGGCGAGCCGTGAACGTTACGAAGCACTATGCTGGTTCGGTCACCGACGCGGCAATCTTACTCGAGAACATCGAGACGCACCGCCGCATGCTCAAGAAGACAGCTGAAGATCGCGCGACGGCGTCCTCCGACTTCCAAGAAGGTGCTGCGCGCTTTCCGGAGCGTGTGGGCGGTGCTCGTCGACAAGGGGTATCAAGGCATGGGGACGCACATCCGGACAATTCAACCAAAGAAGCAACCGGCGCACGCGTCGCTATCGCTGGACGATGTTGACCGCAATCGACTCGTTTCGCATGACCGAGTCATCGTTGAGAACTACTTCGGCCGCGTCAACATGCTGTGGCGCGTCATGTACAAGAAGTACACGTGGAAAGAAGAGCGGTATGATCAGCTGGTGCGCGTCTGTTTCGCGCTGACAAACTTCCATGTCAGCCTCAACCCATTGCGCGGAGCTGACTCTGACTACTACAGGGCCACCCTTGCTCGCTACGCTTCGCAGGCCCATCAGCGTGCTCAGCTACGTCGGCAGCAGCATCTGGACTCGGTTGCCCGAAGGCGCGAACGTCTCGAAGATGGTGCGGCTGTGTCTGCGAGCATTCGTCGCGCGCGCGGAGCACACCGAACGTCGCCATACGGCATCACCGGAGCCAGCGGAGGTGCGTACCGTACGGGCCAGGCTTCGCCCAGCCGACTCCAGTTCGAAGAGTCGCAGGGATTCTAGAAGCTTTACAAAACATCTTCTAGCTCTAACGATGCGGTAGCACACTCAATACATTGTTGCCAGCTCAACGTTCTAGCGTTCTATGTGCCTCCCTATTTTTTTGATGCACATCCATCGCCAGCATTGCAACTTTGCTGCGCTGCATGTTCCCCCTGGCGGCGCTGACCACCATGCCGTCATATGCTCCAACAGAGGATAACTCTGCGAAAATGCTCGGAATGAACCTCGTAAACTTTATTTTGTCGTTTATACGAGAGATAAGTATGAGCAGGTATTGTAGTGACAGTATCCAAACTTCAAAATTGTGACAAGATATGGTATCTTCCATAGATCACGAAGGTATGGATTGAAAGATGTGGATACGGATAAGTACGCAGGACGAGTAACGGATGTACTTATGCAGTGCCAACACAGGTGGCATGGCATTCCATGGCATTCACCAACATGCCACGCCTTAGCCCCCGCCAGAAGCACACGCGCTCCTTCGTCCGCCGCCCTAATGGCACCCTGCTGCACAGGGTGCCGCTGCGCGAGCGCGGCGGCGATAGCGACAGCGACAGCGGCGACGACGAGCCGACCAGAGGCCTCTTCGCGCCTCCACCCGCGGAAACGACAAGCGAGTTTGTCGTCGAGCGGGTGTGGAGCAAGAAGACGGTGAACGGGATGCCGTTCTTCTTGATCCAGTGGGATGGGCACGCTGAGTTGACGTGGGAGCCACGTCACCATCTCCCATGGCAACTGGTCCTCGAGTTTGAGCGTGAGAATCACTGTACCGTCTGGTATCAGTATTCAACCCGTGGGAGACCTCGGCAGGATGCTCGACCAGAGCGTCCCACACGCAGAAGCGAGCGACTGAAAGGTACAGAAACAGACCGTGTGATTGTGTAGAATGTGAGTGCTATACTAAACCTAACCACTTCTTGCTCAGCTCTCAGGACATTGCGCAGTGTGCAGGCGCAACTGCAGTGACTCTCCATTCGCGCAGTGACAGATGTTGTCTGCTAATATTTATATATTCCTTTTTTACCCTGCATGGTCTGTTGGCATATGTTTATGCCCAAAGATGATTTGATTGTGTTGTGGCTGTGTCTTTTGCCAGCAACACAGTCAGGCGCAGTAGTGGTTGGGGTTGCGCAACAGCACCCACAAAACGGAGTTTTGGACAAAAAGCCCAGTTAGTCGGAAACACGTGTTTTGTGGGTGCTGTTGCGCGTCATGTCATGTCGAGTGCAATGACACACCCGACCGAAACAAACGTTAAATTGTAATCTAACGTTGTTGTTGTTGTTTTTTGTCGTTGCTGCACAAGGGGTCTATTCCTGTCGGTCCGTTCCGGAGCGGAACGGAACGTTAAAGCTAGTTCGCTTCCTCATACACTGCGCAGCAGTGTAAGCTGTTGTAAAGGGGAGAGCCCCATTACACCTGTTAGCACTTTGTGGTCCGTTCAGCGCCACAGAGCGAGGTCGACATGAGTGACTCACTCGCGTCGCAAGGCGAAAGAGCAATTGGTCACCCAGTTTCTCACCGCGTGTTCGAACGGGAGGCGTTCTCCCACTTGAGTGATCTTGAGTGGGCTGCCCTCGAGAGGATGGGGAGCAACATCGGCACGCAAGCCGTGGCAGCGATGTTGTTCACGCTATCTCCCGACGAGCAACACTCATGTGTTGCTCAGTTCATCCAACATGAGCTGGATGAGGCCCGACAGCGTAACTCACTGTTGGAGCAGCAGACACTGATGCTGGCCCAGCATCAGTCCTCTCCACCCGTGGTGGTGGAGAGGAGAGAACGCGTCGACTCTTTGAAGATCGACGTGTCGAAGTACAAGGGAATCGCTAACGAGTCCCTGTTACGGTGGCTGGTTGAGCTGGACACAGCCATCGAGGCGCGCCGCATCGAGGACACCTCGATGCAGGTAACGTTCGCCATGTCGAACTTGGCGCGCCAAGACGTGGGCGTATGGGCGTCGTTTGGCCGACCCCCATTGCTTCCCCACTCTTGATGACTTCAAGAGTGAGCTGCGCGAGGCGTTTGAGCCTCCGAAGACAGAATTCAGAGCTCACGCTGAATTCTTGGAGCTGAAACAAGGTAGGCGTGATATCCACGCTTACTCTCAGTACGCACGATACCTTGTGAGTTGTATCGTGAGTGACCCGGTCGATACGTCCACGCAAGTCGTGACGTATATGAAGGGCCTTGTGGATGGTCCCATCAAGACCTACCTGTTCCGAGAGTACCCTCGTACTCTCGAGGACGCTATCTCCCTGGCGATCCAGGAAGATTTCAGCCTGCGACAGGCATACATCCATTCGGCGGCGTATCGCCCGCCGAAGGGGAACGCGCAGGGCAAGGGTCTTGAGCCCATGGATCTGTCGACTGCGTCGTTCGAGTCGACAGACCTCGCAGCAGCGGATGCTTCGTCAGCGAAGCAAACGAACAAGCGCGCGGTGAAGTGTCACCGCTGCCAGAAGAACGGGCACTTTGCGTACGAGTGTCTGGCTCCGAAGCCGACACAGCGCAAAGGTGCTGGCAAGTGTGATAAAGTGTATGCAGATCTGGCGTATCTCCCAAGTCCGAGCTAGCGAAGGGGTCGCACTAGCTCAGCAAATACAACTGGAGCTAGCTTATTAACAAAGAAGCTAGCCCCGAATCGATCTGTCTACTCACGTTGTGTACCCTTTCAGTTCTTTCGAGCGACTCACTCGTATCGGAACTTACTGTGGCCAGCTATGAGTGGTAGGTATGACACCAAAGGGATACAGAACAATAGGTATCAACGACTTGTATCACTAGAGCCGGCCCTCCGGCTTCCTTAGCTTACAATCGCAACCTGGGGGACTCCGCGTCCCTCTTCTCCTAATATGAAATGCACAAGACGCCCCGGCTTGTGCAAAGCTACTCACAAATATGAAGTGCGAGCGAGTCCCTGAAACTGTCCAAGCCTCTATTCGCAGATGAGGGGATCTGTCAACCCCGAAATATACACACCAATATGCACAACTGGCCACGCACACTCGAACCCGGTAGTGCCCGAACTAGATGGTCTCACACGCACCTGAGTGTAGCACTTGATGCGCGCTGACCGATAGCGTAGGTCTGCGCGGTTTGAGCGTCGGAGCTGGCTTGTGGGCTTGGAGGTAAAATCCGAAGTTGTATTGATGGAGGGGCGCTACTCGCCCTCCTTACATGCATTCCTACTACCGGTATTACACCGGTAACCCTACTTCCTACTGAGATAGCAGAAAGTGCCTGTGTCACTAAGCTGTGTCCAGTTAGTGACACTGTGGTGTGGTCCACACGTGAACCACGGGGGTGGTCCACATAGAACCACCTGGGCCGGCCCGTGGGCCGGCTTAGAAGCCCGTTTATTGCGGAACGTTAGCGCAGCTAGCAAGTCAAAGTCCACACATCAAGTGGGCTTCTGACAGGTAAGTCGACACACTATATCACAGTAGCAAAAATCAGAGTGCAACCCCACCCGGTGTTAACGAATGCCGTGTATGTGTAACGTAGATGACGTCGGATCCACTGTATATAGCAATAGAACAACACCTTGCCAGTTGCATAGTGATGAGCAGCTGAACACACCATGGATGAATACATCAAGAGAATTCGTGGCAAAAGCGACGATAGTACTGAGGTTGGCGCTCCACACTTGATCGACGCATGATGATCTTCGATTGCTTGTTGACTCGGAAGTACATGAGGCTCTTCGCTTGCAGTAACAAACAACGAGTCCCTGGGTGCGTTCAAGTATACCTCGAAGAACCAATGTCCGTGAGATTCCTTTGCCATTTCAATTAATCCGACGATTGAGCGACCCAATGAAACTGGAGGCGCGATGTCAATATGCAGAAGATGAAGTTGCGGTGGAATAAGGCTGGTTCAGTTGGCTTGGTCACACAGGATCTTGCGTTTCTTCGAGCATTGCCTAATGACCTTCGTTGGCGCTCCACACTTGATCGACGCATGATGATCTTCGATTGCTTGTTGACTCGGAAGTACATGAGGCTCTTCGCTTGCAGTAACAAACAACGAGTCCCTGGGTGCGTTCAAGTATACCTCGAAGAACCAATGTCCGTGAGATTCCTTTGCCATTTCAATTAATCCGACGATTGAGCGACCCAATGAAACTGGAGGCGCGATGTCAATATGCAGAAGATGAAGTTGCGGTGGAATAAGGCTGGTTCAGTTGGCTTGGTCACACAGGATCTTGCGTTTCTTCGAGCATTGCCTAATGACCTTCGTTGGCGCTCCACACTTGATCGACGCATGATGATCTTCGATTGCTTGTTGACTCGGAAGTACATGAGGCTCTTCGCTTGCAGTAACAAACAACGAGTCCCTGGGTGCGTTCAAGTATACCTCGAAGAACCAATGTCCGTGAGATTCCTTTGCCATTTCAATTAATCGACGATTGAGCGACCCAATGAAACTGGAGGCGCGATGTCAATTCATGCAGAAGATGAAGTTGCGGTGGAATAAGGCTGGTCCAGTTGGCTTGGTCACACAGGATCTTGCGTTTCTTCGAGCATTGCCTAATGACTTTCCCATTGATAAGCGATGACGAAATCGAATTGCACTTATCCAGGATGAAGTTTTACGCAAACAGCGAGTTGCAGGTCACCTAAAAAATCTTTTTGAGCATGTATCTGCGCAAGAGACACGTTTGCTAGTCAGAGACATCACTGGGCATCGCATCAACGAATCGAAGAAGTCGTACGAGCTCAAGATCAGTTGGAAAGACCTTGAAGAAATTGAGCACTCTTCATCAATGTTATCAGACATGCCCAGGCTTGCCAGGCTCTTCACAGAACAGACAGAGGATGCTGACCTATACCAAGTCCATCATGACAGAAGTGACGCCATACAGCGTGTACAAAGCAGGTCCAACTGGAACAAGGTCAAGTTATCGACGAGATATGGCTCCCCTGAGTCACGACTGGTATGATACCGGTTATGGTACTACTGTATTGGTGCACCCGAGGGACAGAGATCGGAGCAATGCTTGGGAAGTCAGTGACGCGGGCTGCACCCATAGACATCACATCATGCACGGCTCCTCACCTGAAGACGCCGCTAAGAACAAGATACGAGATACGCCCCTGGACTGCCGTGGCCCAAACTACGGCAGGAGACGTGAGAGTGAGAGGCATTGTGATTTCCGACAAATACACGGAAGCTCGATCGGGAGTTCCAGCTCCCAAGAAGACGTCTTGAGATACTTCATGCGCACCATCATCGTGCTGTTTCCCGACTGGAACCGTGAGACGCCAAAGTCGCTGAGCTTGGCCTTCATCGCGTCGCCGAGCAACACGGTGCGGAACTTGAGGTCGCGATGCACCAGCAGCGGATCAAATGAGTGCACAAAAACCAGCGCCTGCAGATCGCTCTCGACGGTTCACGCGGCACCGACGAACTGCACGATACTGGGATGCTCCAGCCTTGCGACGAGCTTGATCTCGGAGACGAACGCCATGATCTTCACTCGTGGCATCTGATCGCGCACGAGCTGCTAAGCGCGAGCAAGCGCGAGTTGCGGTAGTGCACGACCCACACGACGCCGAGCCCCGCTGCCGATGAGGCGTTGGTCGTGGATGTCGTCAAAGTGGAGTTCAACGGTAGAGTCTCTTACGGGTCATATCCAGGTCAGGTCTTCTGATCAGATCACGAAACCTGACCGTGGCCGACAAACGTCACTGTCGACGTGATCTCGACTGATATGCGCGCTTTTGGTCCCAACTAAAGATTGACTAGCCCATACACATCACACGCACGCTATGTACGACTTGGAAAGATGGGAGCACCTCCTTTATACGATCTGTCGACGTTGAGCTGTATGATCAAGCCAACGTTGTCAAAGAGGACATTTTGAAGGCATTTGGGTTTCATCACCCCTATAAGCTCATTGTCAACGGATGAGGTCAATTTCTTCCACTTTTTGATTTCGCTGAAGCCCTAAACGTCGGAGGTGCTACCTTCCGTGTCAACGTCGCTCACGTCAAGCGCTTCTTCATCGCTCTCAATAGCTTCTTCGTCACCATCGGCAGCTGAGACTGAGCCATCACTATCCGTCACCCATGCCAGGTCTACAGGAGCGGGAAGGTTCAGGTGTGTGTGTCAGACTCTGGAGCTTGAACGATGCCTCGGCCGATGTCCTTCTGAAGTCGAACGTAGCGGCGCAAGATATAGTCTATTGTGTAAGCAAAGCGTGGCACCGATGGGGGGGGGGTGTTGCAAACCCAGCGTTTAGTTCTCGGTTAAAGCGCTCAAGTGGGTCGTTTGTGCTCGCCACAACTGCGCGTTGAATCCCGTGGACATTCCAGAAGCCAGGACGGAAACGATCCAACCAGAATTGGCATCACGGCTTCTTTGAAAAATCAATTGCTTGATCTCGGCAGCGCGTCCTGATCTTCCGCTGCACCAATGCCACGCCGTCAGCGGCAGTACGCGATGGGCCAATCACTGTCGAGGGCGATCTTGATCTCAGCTTGCGAGATACGATACTTGCCCATGCTGCTATGGCAAGTTTGTTTTAAGTGAAAGAAGTATCCCACGATTCGTGAATCTGGAAACCAGTCGCTGGCGGCATTAATCAATGGACCTTCGAAGTCACGAACTATTTCTTTGGGAACCATGCGGTTTCCACACGCGTCATAGACGCACTGAAATATATTCGAGTACGCTTCAAACGTCTTATGGAAAACTGGAACAAACAACTTCGTGCCCTTGTCGTGCGCCATGATGACAGCACACTGTTTGAACTTGGCGAGTGCACAACGGAATGTTCCGTCGACAACCTCCGTCATATTCTCATAGCACGAGCGAAATGAGCATTGGAAAAGCCCATCCAATGACACGGTCACATCGATTCTCATTGCTGGATGACGGATTCGTTCAGACATGATAAAACTGGGGGAAAACAGGCTGGTGTCTTTTAATCGGGACAGTGGCGGAACCTCGATCCGTCCATGTTTGTTTGATCCACAGTGAAGTGCTCAGACCCCGTGCACCCGCTTGGTTACTTGGACGCTCGACAGCACGACAACAATAACACCGTCCCCTGGATTGTAGAACTTCGCGCTCACCACATCCCAAATCTGGAGTGGCATTACAGACCCAGCAACAGCCAGCGCATCAACTGCAAAAATCGCTGCATGTCCTGTCTCACATTCACTGTCGCTTGCTCAATGGACCGGCGAGCGCCGTGACAGCTTTTTGGCCATTCTCCCGCACAAAAGCCTTGACGGCAGCTCGCACATCTTGTCGGAGCACTTAAGCAGGTTCCCACGAGTCCTTGATCGTATACCATCCACGCCAGTGAACGTTTATCTCATGGCGCTTCAGCTCAGGAACTTCTCCACCACATGACCTTGCTGTTCCTTGTCGCTGCCTCTCATGCCGGCGTGAGGGACATGGAGGCGTGAGAGGCGGCGGCAACTGTCTCTCGTCGCGTGAGGTGCGTGCGTCTCTCACGTTCTCTGGTGAGCTCTGCAGCGGCCGACAACGCGCGCGAGCTAGCGCGATGTCAGCTCATTCAGCAACTTCGAGCGTGCCAGACAAGACCCCACCGGCCTCGCCAACCTCGCTCTCAGCGCCAGCGCCGATTTCTGACAAGCCCGCGATGTCTTCGACGCCGTCGTCCCCGACTTCGCAGCCGTCATCGACATCTTCGCTCTCCACACCTCGACCGTCGTCAGCGCCAACTCGCGGCGCGCTGGCTGTCGAGTTCGGATCGGCGCCGGACGACGGTGCTACCGATAGCACGGTCCGCGACTCAACTCCGTCAGCGCCTGCGTCTGGAGGGACCCCTGAGGTGCGAGCCAGCTCCGCCAGCGACACCTTTTCTGTCGCGGCGGGATCGGCCGCATCCGCTCTGGGGGGATCCAACAGCTGTGGCGACGAGTTCGAGACGACTATGCAACTCGAGTTGCTGAAGGAGTTCGCCGAGGCACCGGTACCGCCGAGCTTGGCGACTCCCATGACTGACGACATGTTGCGGGAGTTGCTGAACTCGTTCCGGGCCGGGGACTGGGACTTGACTCTCTTCGACGTTCCCTGCAACGCATTCCCGACCAAGCCGGATGCGTTGCGGGCGTTCATGGAGGAGCCACACCGCGTATTCGCCGATCTGGCGACGTCTTATGGCGCCAGCCGACTTGACGAACGCGTTCGGAACACGGTGGAGTTGCTGCGTGACATGGCGAAGATCCTCATCGTCACGTTGCGTGACGTGGTCCGTTTGCTCGCCGCCTTACAACGCTTGCGCGGGGAACCCTCGGCTGCTGCGAAAGCAGGCCAGCTGGCTCACGCGACTGCCGATCAAGAACGACTCAAGCGTGAGCTGTCTGGTGCGTTCAGCGAGCAGGAGCAGCTGAAATGCGAGCTGACGGATCTGCGGGCGAAGTACGAGGCTGCCAAAGCGCAGCTGGGGTCTTCTGCCAGCACCCACCGCGAGGCGGTTGCCAAGCTGACGGCGTTGGTCGAGCGGCTCTCGGAAGACCGGCACCAGCTGAAGGCCGCGCAAGACCAGGTGGCATCGCTGTCGACGGAGCTGGCGGAGGCGCAGGCTTGCCTGGCGCGAACGTCGCGTGAGCTGGCAGAGACGCGTGCGTCTTTGGCCGCTAGTCCGGGATCGGTCCGCGACGTCGCCGGCTTCTGGGCTCAGCACGCGCTGGTTGGGCAAGTCTCCCGGATGCGCTGCGCTTCATCTTGGAGCTGTGTCGCTGTCGAAGCTCGGATGGTTGGGAGCGGGTTTACAGCTCGGCTGTGTTCCTGCCTGGTCAGTCGCCGGCTGAGCGCGCGCCAAGGTCGTCAGGCGAGCCGGGCTCCGGCTCTGCCCCTGCGCGCTCGCCTTCTTCGTCAGGCGGCCGCAACCGTGGGAACGTGCCCACTGCTCAAGCTCGGCGAACCACCCGCGACGATCTCCCTCGCCGGGCCATTCGCATGCGCGCTACGGCGGAGTCGGCTGACGCCCCTGATGACGAGGGCAACGAGCCAGCCTCTGAGCTCGCGAGCCGAGAGACGGTCGAAGTCTCTGTCGCCGAGCCAGCCTGTCAGCCCGTTACGGCCGGTCCGACCGAGCAGTCGGCGAACGAGTCGGTCGACGAGGTGGAATACGGCGCCGACGACCTCGCTGAAGACGCCAGCATGTCTGAGGCGTCCGGAGAGGCTTCTGACCGGGTCGGCGACGCGTCGGCCAGCGAGTTGGAAGAGGTCGAAAGTGAAGATGCCGCTGAAGTCGCTGCCAGCGCGTCGGAGGAGAAGTTGAGTGGCGACTCTGACGGCCCAGCGGTTTCCGAGCCGGCTCCTCTGTCTAAGCGGTCTGCCACGGGCGCTGGAATCTCTGCAGACGCTTCTGCTTTTGATTCTAAGCCCCAGCGGTACCTCACGTACGCTTCCGAGGATGCCGAGTCGAAGGCGGACGACCGGGTGGGTGCCGTGGCGATGCTGGATTTGGCCAGCAGCGCTGGAGCTAGCGTCGTCGCACTGCCGCCGGCCGGGGCGCCGACTCGGCCGTCTACTCCGGTCGGTCCTTCAGCAGCTGACGATGGAGGGGAGGGCCCGGTGGCTTTGCGATCTCCTGAAAGCGCCCAAGCGCCCCACGAACTACGTCTCGTACCCGTGCTACATGCCCGTTCAGGGCTCAGCACAGGGGTACCTCAGCTCGTTCGGTGATCGCGGTGAGGAGCATCTGCTCAACTTGCTGGATCACCGTCCGTGGGACGAGATGTGGGAGAACCGGGTGCGGCGCTTGTACCTTCTCGATCCGAATCTGCTGGATCTCGATGGGGTGCGGTGGCTGAAGACGTATTTGCTCTTCATGTTCACGCATCGCCAGGCCATGTGGGAGCACTACCACTGGCTCGCCGCGCCCCGCACTGATCGTGTTTCGTCGGGATGGGGCTTCGTGCTGGGTCGCCGAGACACGCTCGCGGCGTATCTCAACGCGGCTTGGCAGGCGCTGAAGGACATCCGGCCCCGCAGCTGGCCTAAGTCTTTCACTCCTCTCGTCGAGCAGGAGCCGGCGTTGTGGCATCGGCCGGCTCAACACTGCACGTGGATCGTTGATTCTTCGGGGCTGGACCGTGCCGACCCTGACGCTCTTGTCTTGCAGCTCGCCAAGGTCGACTACGAGGAGCCGCTCCGCACGCAGTTCACGAGTTGTCCCGAGCGCTTCGTCGAGTCGCTAACTGGTCGCAACCAGTTCGCGTTCCAGCTCCACCACTACGCAGGTGTGAGCTGGGAGTTGCCGTCGCCGTGGCACCGCCCCGACTACTCGCCGCTTCGACGAGTGTTCGTTTCTTGGGGACGCCAGGACCCGACTTCTATCGCGACTCGTTCCCGCCGGATCTCTATCGCGTTACGACGAGCGCGTGCACGCGCTCAAATCGATCGGGAAGCTTCTCGACGTCCCGGAGATCAGTCGCGCGCGAGGAGGTGAGAACCCGGTGCTGGAGATTCGCCGTTTGCTCTTCACGCCGCTCGACGACGTGGTCGTCGACATGGAGGCGAACATAGTGAGCGTCGTAGCGAACACGTGAGCTAGCACGAGGCGTCTGGCGTCGTGCCGAGCGTAATACATGTCTGCTTGTTCTCTGCTGAGCCTTGTGCGTTGTCTTGATCTTCTTTCTATCACCGTTGCTGGCTCAGACAGCGCACTGCCAGTCCATGAGATATTTGCTCTTGCGCCGATGTGTTAGCGCCACGCGAGCTGGCCCAAAGCTCAAACTGCTACCAGCTGGGCTCTGTCGCTCGGTTGCTGGCTACCATTACCAGCAGTGGCTCTGGAGATTCACGATGCTAGCCACTGACCGGCACGGCCGGCAGCTAGCTCGTGACTGACTTAAGGGACGTCAGAACCCTGTCGGTGGGTAGTGAGCTGCTCAGATTGAGCCACTCCCCACCTGCAGCACATAGCTGGCGCGGGCTGGCTTAGGGGCGCCAGTACCCCGTGATGGTGCTAGCCCGCACCATCTAGTGTGACGACGAACCGTCGTCGACCTGCATCGCCGCGAACCGAGCACGGCCGCGCGAGCTGTGGTCGAACTCATGCAGGAGTCGGCCACAGTTCAGCAGGTCTACTGGTTCCCACGTGGGGTCATCATAGCCACGCCACCGGACCAGATACTCCTTGACCTGGCGGCCGGCTCGGCTTCTTTGCCAGCGCACGTCGAGCAGCTCTTCCACCTCGTATTCGGCCGAGTTTTCGTCTGGGACCCAACTATCTTCAGCAGCAATGCTGCGTCGAAGTCGTCGTCGTCCGGCACCGGCGCGAGCGTACGAGTCGGCCTCTCTTGGTGTACCAGTCGGGGCTTGAGCCGGCTCACGTGTACCCACGGGAACAACCTGTACGGCGTTCCACGCACATGTAACTTGCACATGAAGTTGTCGTTCTTCTCGACGATTCGGAACGGTCCATGCCAGTGATGCGCCAGCTTACGACTGAGCCCTTCTTTCACCTTGGCCACACACACGGCGTCGCCGACTTCCAATCCGGTCTTCCGTCGATCTGGTAGGCTGGCCCACGCTTCGTTTCTCTCCGCAGCACGCGCGCGCTTAGCTCGCTCTTGAAGCTGGCGAGCGCGGTCCTGACACTCCTCATGTTGCCGTTGGATCGAGATTCGCCAGGCGTAAGCTTTCAACTTCGTCGCCCCTGCCGTTGGCTTCGGAGCTAGCATGGCTGCCATAGTCGTCTTTGCGTCCCAGCCGTGCAGCAAGAAGAATGGGGTTTCTCGTCGAGTCGCATCGACAGACGTGTTGAGCGCGAAGATGAGCCGGCGCGAGGTCTTCCCAATCTTCCTGCGCTGGCTCCGAGATGTACGACTTGACAGATCGGATAACTGTCTGCACCGAGCGCTCCTGCTGACCATTGGCCTGCGGCCTATAGGCGAGCGTGGCTCTCTGCTGGCTCTTCATCATCCGCGCGAACAGTTTGAACACGTCGCTCATGAAGCGCGGATCACGGTCGTGACGAATCTCGGAGCTGGCCCCGAACCGGCGAAACACCACTTCTTCGTACGCTTCAGCCACTGACTGGGCGGATGTGTCCTTCATGGCCTTGCACATCACATCCAGAGAACATATCTTGAAACAACAAGAGCGCGGTATTACCCTGGCGGGAGGCCGGCAGAGGGATCACAAAGTCCATAGAGACAATCTGCATCGGGTAGTCTGGCATCACGTTGCCTGGCGAGGGGCTCGCCCCTGGCGGAGCACCTTTGGATGTCACACAATCCTCGCACTGCTGTACATACCGTTCGACATCCTTGTACATCCCGCGCCAGTAGTACTCTGCACGCAGGCGCTCGTACGTGCGCGTGACACCTTGGTGCCCACCTTGCATGTCGCTGTGATGTAAGTGCATCACGTCGTTCTGCATGGTGACGGGGACAACGAGACGTGCCTTCGGCTCTCTGGGCTGGCCCGGTTGCGTTGAGGTGTTGACATACCTGAGGACGCCATCAGCATCATACATGGGTCAATAACCTTCAGCACTTCCCGCGCTTCCTCTCGGCTGAGTCGCTCCAGTTGTCCCGTGAGGAACCACTTGATCTGGCTGAGCTCGGGATCTGTGTCTTGATGTGCACGTATGCGCCTCCAACGCTCTTGTGTGACCTCCGCTGGCTGTTCGTGAGTTGGTTGGTCTGTAGCTGGGACCGTTCTTTCGCCGCCAGCTTCTGCCGGCGCGCCGGCGGGTACTCACAACGAACGCGGTTCCTGCTGGCTCTGAACCAGATTTCGGTGCCGGTATGTCTGTGCGGTTCTGGTCGACTGCGTCTGAATCATCTTGGGTGCTGGGGCAACACGTGGGATTGTCTGCTGGCTTGCTGATCTTGGACGGCAGCGTGCTGAGTTGAGCAAGTCGGCCCAGCTCGGCGTCGTCTGTTACTTCAAGCGACTCGCCGGTCCGTAGCACGACCCCTGTCAGGTAGTCGGCGGCCGCGTTGAACTCGCGCTTTACATGCACCAGACGGATGGACACGAGCTGGGACCGGAGTCGCTCGAACTCGTTCAGCAGCAATTGGAGATGCGCGGTGTTACAGTTAATGTAACCTAGACATTGCTGGATGACGATGCGAGAATCGCCCGCAATAACCAGCTCCTTTACTCGTAGTTCTTGCATCACATACCGCAGGCCATGTAACATCCCGTGATACTCTGCTTCATTCACTGTGACTCCTGTAAGGTGGAGCCCTTGAGTGTGGATTGGTTCCCACGCTGGCAGCTGCCAGACTACGAAGCTGGCGCTGCCCATGTTGGTCTTCAGCTTGGCTGCATTGTCAAAGCTGAGCAGGTAGCCTTTGTAATCAGCGTCCAGCATCTCTAGGCTCACAACAGGCAGCTTGTGCCGGCTTGCCTTGACTGGGGCTTGGCTCTTGACTGGGCTAGGCTCTCTGCGATTTCATCTAGCTTCTCCCTTGGGGTTATGCCCACCGCGAAGAGTGCCGCTAGCCCGTCTTGGTCTCGATCTAGCTTGCGTACCTCGAACGTCCATGGAGACAGGAACGTGGCCCACTTGAGCAGGCGGTCACCTAGGGTCTTCGATATCATGATCCACTTGAGCACCGAAAATCCTGTGTACACCACCAGCTCATGCCCAGCTACAAGCGTATAGAAGGTCTTGAGCACTCGTAAGAGCGCCAGTACCTCCTTCTCTGACTCATGGTACCTCAATTCGGCATCTTGCAGCGTCCGACCAGTGTAGCGGACGGGCCACAGCTGGCTGTCATGTTCTTGAGCTAGCACCGCGCTAACCGCCCACGCGTTGGCATGCAGGATGATCACGTACGGCTTGGACTTGTCAGGGTGCCGGAGCAGCGGCGGTGACTTGATCTTCTCCTTCAGCAGCTCGAAAGCTAGCTTCGGGCGTTCTAGGTCTAGACCAGCCTTGATTTGTTCGTCCGTCAGTTCATACAGGCACGATGCGATGACCGAGTAATCTTCGATGAACTTGTGATAGTAGTTGAGGCTGCCGAGAAATGACTGTACATGGTCGGGAACGCGAGCTGATCGATGCCCTTGGCTACTTTGGGCAGAGCTCGGAGTCCACGCTGGCTAACTTCGTGCGAGAGAAACTCGATGGCTCATTTTCCGAAGGAACTCTTTGGGAGACTCACAGAGAGTCCCCAGTACCGAATTCGGTAAAGGAGCCGGTCCACGACGTCGCACAGCTCGTCCCACGTTTTCGCACCCGCGGCAATGTCGTCGATATACGAACTGCGCCCCAGCACTGGTTTCATACAGGCTAGGGCCGGCAAGTTGAGCTGGAAGACCGTCGGTTTGCTAGCTGGGTCGGCGTTATCGTCGCGTGGTGCGAGGTTAGCTGACTCCAGTCGTGCATCAGGGCTACTGGATCACGCGGGAGGTCTCGAGCTTCGTCACCTGGCGTAGCGCTATCGGCGCTGGCTCCAGGCTGACTCAATCTCAATCCCACCCCCTCGAGAACTTCCGGGTCGATCTCAGCCTCGATCTCCGGCGGAAGACGGACAAAGCCCCACAAGCAGTTGTCGATGACCTGCTGATATATGAGCGGCGCATTCTTGAGGCCGAACGGCATCCTAACCCACTGGAAGTGGCCAAGTGGGCAGACGAACGCGCTGATGTGCTTGGCTCTTGCTGTCATAAGGACAGCCCAGAAGCCGCTCGCCATGTCCAAGCTGAGCAGCCACATAACCGCCTCGAAATCGTCCAGAAGCTGGTCGATAAGCGGAAGTGGATACCGCATCAGCTTGATCAACTGGTTCACCACCGGTAGTCGATGCAAAGCTTGACCGGATTCGACCCTTTCTTTTCATCACCACAACGATCGGGCTGGCCCAGTCGGAGTCCGAATACTCGATGATACCGACTTCCAGCAGTCCCTTGAGCAGCTCGTAGACCTTAGTTAGCAGTGTGACTTGATTGCCCGCGGCCGCTGGGCTATGGGCTTCGTTCCCGGTTCGATCTCAATGTCACAGACGCCACCGCGTGCTGGTGGAGGCAGGGCGTTGCCGGAGCTGATGAAGGCTGGCTGGTGCTTCTCCAGCCGGCTCCGCAGCTGGCGGATCTCTTCTGAGGTGTTCTCGTCGAGCTCGCCAACGTCAGCATCCTTCATGTCTGCGGGCGGAGCGGCCTTGGTGAACTGCGGTAGCTCGGCCAGTTGGTTCGGAGTACATCGAGATGCACGAAGTCGGTACCCTCGTGGTAATAGACTTCCGCTTCACCTTCCACTAGCTGAGCCGGTTCAGTCGAATCACACTGGGGAGCTGGAGCGGGCCGACCGGGTCAACGGCGGAGCCGGCTGACTCGTCGAAACGGCCACGTAGGTCCTTGTCAGTTCTTCAACACCTTCCATGCGTAGTTTCGGGCCTTCCACGGGCTTCGACGGCTGTGGTGCTAGCAACGGGTTGACCGGGCTGGCGACTTGAAGCCGCATCACCACCCCAGTCCTGGGGGATCGTGGCGTGACCACCCCAGACTGTGTATTCACCTCGCTTTGTTCAGCTGCCATTTCGCTGGCTTCGGTATCTGGTGTCTTGGACCCAACTCCACCCATCTTGTTTGCCGGCGAGACTACGCCCGCAGGGGCCGCTGCGTCCGCCTGTGCTAAGAAGGCTGTTGCCTTCAGTTCCGAGCTATCTCCGCGATTGCTATCGCTCGTCGGGCCTGGTGGGACCGGTGAGCCACCCCTGGCTAGGATCCTGGTTGGTGCTGGTTACGCCGACCGGGGCACTGCGGGTGGCAGGCTCGCGTTATACACGTTGTCAGCATGCTCTTGGCGGCGCTTGAACTCCCGCGAGAAAGAATTCTCGAAGACGAGATGTTGCCACTCCTCATACTTGGGGAAGCCGGCTCGCACCGCCCGGGCCTTGTGGTTCCCATCGGCAGGTGCCCTGCTTCAACGAGGTATCCAACTGGCGAGCGGCTCGGGATGATGACGGGGCGCTGACTCACATTCGTGACGCGCACGCCGGTGGGCCGGCCCGCAGCGTCATACACTAACGTCGTGAGCCAGCTAGCGCCACGGCAGACCCAGGGCACCAAGCCAGCGTCCTTGCCATATACAATAGGCACGTGAGCCGACATTCCAGGCGCGACGCTGAGGTCACTTGGTTCGCAGATTGGGGTTCGCTTGGGCAGCTTAGGGTATGGACCGGAGGTAGCGAGTCGGACGGCTTCTTCGTCAGGTAGCTTGACCATGCCGTCGTAGGCACTGAGACGCACCCCAGCTGAGACCATGAAGTCCATGCCAAGGAGACATTGGATACCTTCGCCGATGTTCCCGCACCACACGTCCATGTATACACTACACTGACGCCGAGCGTGATCTTGACTCTGGCCCTGGCGGTCACATACGTAGTGACGTCGCCAACTCCCTTCACTTTGAGCCGATCCTTGAATGACAATTCTAGCCCTAGCCGGCGGGCGAGGTCTAAGCTGACGATACTGGTGTCGGATCCGAGTCCAGCAATATGGACACGCGATGGTTGCAAATTGCGCCGTGCACGAGTGCGATGCCGACCCGGCGGGCCGGCTGTGGGTTGTCGGACCACCACCCCATCCCTCACCAGGCTGGAGGCAGAATGCTGGGGCTTGGTCTCGACTCTGTCCTCCTCCGACTTCATGAGATACGAACGCGCTTCGTTTTCTTCACATGAAATTGAGGAGTCGTTATCGGCGCTAGTCATGCTCGCGCCGACGTAGGCGTATACATGCATCACACGCGACGCCAGCTCCTGGGCTGGGTCTTGCGGTGTGCTAACTGGCTTCAGCTCGTCGCGCACCGGGTGCCTCTCTTCCGGCGAGCTTAGCCGTTTAAATGCTGGAGGACGCTGGTCGGCAGGGGCGCTTCCGCGCTCATGTTACCGGCCTTGTACCAGGCTTTGACATCTTGGAGAGCTTGGGCGAGACACATTCTTCTGGCTTGGAATGGGCCCGTCCGCAGGCCGGACACTTCCGCCAACAATACTCGACCGGGTGCTCAGAGTGCACTTCGGCATCACCGCTGGAGCCAGACGCTAAGGGCACTCGTTGGCCCAATGACCGGTTCCTCCGCAGTTGGGGTTTGCGTTCTTGTTTTGCCGGTCCCCTGGCCAGTTGGGCCTGACTTACTCGGCTGACGAGCATGCTGGGGTGCAGCGCTTGGCCACCGAGTCTCCATGTTCGACTGCGGCGGTCTCCACTTCGAGGGGCCCGCTCGACTGCCTGACGCCGGCTCTTGGGCTGAAACTTGGTATGCGGAGCCTGCGTGGGTGTACTCATCGGATTCATACCCATCCTGCGACTGAAAACGCACTCCTGTTAACCCATCGACTTGGTCATCCTCGTCGGATGAGTCATCGTGCCTTTGCGTCACATACGCTGACGCTTCCCTAGCTCTCGACGAGCTGCGTTCTCGATAGGTTCCTTCCTCACGGCTAGGCCGGCTCCGCTTCTCGTAGAGGCGGAGCTGCATCTCTAGTTGCTCGATGCTGTTGTACGTAGCGCCGAGCAGGAGCGTGCGTACTTGGGGATCTCGAAGCGAGCTCACGAAGCGCGTAACATGGCGCTCGACGGCTGCAGGCCCCTGGACTGGGATGCCTACTTCTTTCGCGGCGACATTGAGTCGCCACAGATACTGCCGGGGAGTCTCGTTCTTGGCTTGGGACATGTAGCAATACTTTTCGAATGCTGGCTCGCCCGAGTCAAGAAACTCGTCCTTGAACGCGGCAGCGAGCTTTTGCCAGGTGAGCCGCTGGACACCAAGCTTGACACTTAGCTGTTTGTACCACACGCGGGCGGACTTGGTCAGATACATCCGGAGATGTTCGCACTTCTCCTGCTCGGTCCAGCAACCGGCCTTGGCGATGTACTTGTACTCTTCCCACCATATACGCCTGTCAGCTAGTGGCTCAGCGCCAGTTAGCTTTTCAAGCGCATTGAATGGGATGAATGGGCGCATATGCGCTGGCGGCGCTGGCTCGTGCGTCGATAATCGCTCGAACTGGTGTCTGCCGCCCCTGTCATGCGCCCCTCCACCGAAAGCACGTTCGGCGGGGTACTGAGGTTCTTCCAC
The DNA here is from genome assembly GCA_022836835.1 of Pythium insidiosum. NCBI lineage: Eukaryota > Oomycota > Peronosporomycetes > Pythiales > Pythiaceae > Pythium > Pythium insidiosum. The sequence continues at coordinate 189,939 of JAKVDI010000045.1, read as the reverse complement.
CGGCTCGAACGCTGGTTGAGCTAGCGCGTAGCTGGGCACATACTCAGGCGCTTGCTCCATGGGCTCGTCGACCGTCGGAGGGCGAGCCACGGGGTAGTGGAACGTCGGAGGTTGCACTGGAGCCGTCACCGCGGATGCTACCTGTCTGGGCGTGCCAAACGGAGGTGCTGGGAGGCCGTACGGTGTCGCCGAACCGCGAGGCCGGCTCTGGGTATCGGGGCCTTTCGTAGCTCGCCGACTGCGCTCCGCATTGGCGCTTTCGCCGCCAGCGGAGACTTTCATGATGGTGGTAACGCGCTCGGACGGAGCTGCGTCACCACTGCCCGACGTATGATACTCGTCGGACTTCTGCCCGTCTTCCAAGTCGGGGAAGCCGAGCCTTGCTGAGTTAGCCGTCGGACGTGTCGAAAGCTTGCTTGATGCGTCGTGATCGCTTCCGTCGGTGTCGTCGACGAACTTGTAGGGGCCGCGAGGCGCCCTATCTGTGTCAGGCCCACTCATGTCGGGCACAGATAAGCCAGATCCTGGCATACGCACCAGTTGTGATAAAGTGTATGCAGATCTGGCGTATCTCCCAAGTCCGAGCTAGCGAAGGGGTCGCACTAGCTCGGCAAATACAACTGGAGCTAGCTTATTGGCAAAGAAGCTAGCCCCGAATCGATCTGTCTACTCACGTTGTGTACCCTTTCAGTTCTTTCGAGCGACTCACTCGTATCCGACCTTTCTGTGGCCAGCTATGAGTGGTATGACACCAAAGGAATATAGAACAATAGGTACCAACGACTTGTATTGCTAGAGCCGGCCCTCCGGCTTCCTTAGCTTACAATCGCAACCTGGGGGACTCCGCGTCCCTCTTCTCCTAATATGAAATGCACAAGACGCCCCGGCTTGTGCAAAGCTACTCACAAATATGAAGTGCGAGCGAGTTCTTGGAACTGTCCAAGCCTCTATTCGCAGATGAGGGGATCTGTCAACCCCGAAATATACACACCAATATGCACAACTGGCCACGCACACTCGAACCCGGTAGTGCCCGAACTAGATGGTCTCACACGCACCTGAGTGTAGCACTTGATGCGCGCTGACCGATAGCGTAGGTCTGCGCGGTTTGAGCGTCGGAGCTGGCTTGTGGGCTTGGAGGTAAAATCCGAAGTTGTATTGATGGAGCGGCGCTACTCGCCCTCCTTACATGCATTCCTACTACCGGTATTACACCGGTAACCCTACTTCCTACTGAGATAGCACAAAGTGCCTGTGTCACTAAGCTGTGTCCAGTTAGTGACACTGTGGTGTGGTCCACACGTGAACCACGGGGATGGTCCACATAGAACCACCTGGGCCGGCCCGTGGGCCGGCTTAGAAGCCCGTTTATTGCGGAACGTTAGCGCAGCTAGCAAGTCAAAGTCCACACATCAAGTGGGCTTCTGACAGGTAAGTCGACACACTATATCACAGTAGCAAAAATCAGAGTGCAACCCCACCCGGTGTTAACGAATGCCGTGTATGTGTAACGTAGATGACGTCGGATCCACTGTATATAGCAATAGAACAACACCTTGCCAGTTGCTTAGTGATGAGCAGCTGAACACACCATGGATGAATACATCAAGAGAATTCGTGGCAAAAGCGACGATAGTACTGAGGTTGGCGCTCCACACTTGATCGACGCATGATGATCTTCGATTGCTTGTTGACTCGGAAGTACATGAGGCTCTTCGCTTGCAGTAACAAACAACGAGTCCCTGGGTGCGTTCAAGTATACCTCGAAGAACCAATGTCCGTGAGATTCCTTTGCCATTTCAATTAATCCGACGATTGAGCGACCCAATGAAACTGGAGGCGCGATGTCAATATGCAGAAGATGAAGTTGCGGTGGAATAAGGCTGGTTCAGTTGGCTTGGTCACACAGGATCTTGCGTTTCTTCGAGCATTGCCTAATGACTTTCCCATTGATAAGCGATGACGAAATCGAATTGCACGTATCCAGGATGAAGTTTTACGCAAACCGCGAGTTGCAGGTCACCTAAAAAAATCTTTTGAGCATGTATCTGCGCAAGAGACACGTTTGCTAGTCAGAGATATCACTGGGCATCGCATCAACGAATCGAAGAAGTCGTACGAGCTCAAGATCAGTTGGAAAGACCTTGAAGAAATTGAGCACTCTTCATCAATGTTATCAGACATGCCCAGGCTTGTCAGGCTCTTCACAGAACAGACAGAGGATGCTGACCTATACCAAGTCCATCATGACAGAAGTGACGCCATACAGCGTGTACAAAGCAGGTCCAACTGGAACAAGGTCAAGTTATCGACGAGATATGGCTCCCCTGAGTCACGACTGGTATGATACCGGTTATGGTACTACTGTATTGGTGCACCCGAGGGACAGAGATCGGAGCAATGCTTGGGAAGTCAGTGACGCGGGCTGCACCCATAGACATCACATCATGCACGGCTCCTCACCTGAAGACGCCGCTAAGAACAAGATACGAGATACGCCCCTGGACTGCCGTGGCCCAAACTACGGCAGGAGACGTGAGAGTGAGAGGCATTGTGATTTCCGACAAATACACGGAAGCTCGATCGGGAGTTCCAGCTCCCAAGAAGACGTCTTGAGATACTTCATGCGCACCATCATCGTGCTGTTCTCCGACTGGAACCGTGAGACGCCAAAGTCGCTGAGCTTGGCCTTCATCGCGTCGCCGAGCAACACGGTGCGGAACTTGAGGTCGCGATGTACCAGCAGCGGATCAAATGAGTGCACAAAAACCAGCGCCTGGAGATCGCTCTCGACGGTTCACGCGGCACCGACGAACCGGACGATACTGGGATGCTCCAGCCTTGCGACGAGCTTGATCTCGGAGACGAACGCCATGATCTTCACTCGTGGTATCTGATCGCGCACGAGCTGCTAAGCGCGAGCAAGCGCGAGTTGCTGTAGTGCACGACCCACACGACGCCGAGCCCCGCTGCCGATGAGGCGTTGGTCGTGGATGTCGTCAAAGTGGAGTTCAACGGTAGAGTCTCTTACGGGTCATATCCAGGTCAGGTCTTCTGATCAGATCACGAAACCTGACCGTGGCCGACAAAGGTCACTGTCGACGTGATCTCGACTGACATGCGCGCTTTTGGTCCCAACTAAAGATTGACTAGCCCATACACATCACACGCACGCTATGTACGACTTGGAAAGATGAGAGCACCTCCTTTATACGATCTGTCGACGTTGAGCTGTATGATCAAGCCAACGTTGTCAAAGAGGACATTTTGAAGGCATTTGGGTTTCATCACCCCTATCTCTCGTACGCCTCGACTCCAGCTACTCGTGGACGTCCGCGATTAAAATCGGTTGGGAAGAACTGGGCATCAGCGTCTTACATATGGGACGCAACAAAGTTCGACAAAGAGGTCAAGGTAATATATTGGACTTTTTCAACAATCCGTCGCGCGCCACACAGTCAGTCCGTTCAAGTGCGCTGTCCACACATAGGCGAGGAGTATTCATTGACCCGTAATTTGCTTACAATGAGAAGAGCGGAACCATTGCTTGGCGCGGTATTGAAAAACTATGTTCGCCGCGCGAGAGGTTACAAGCAGCTGTTAGTTTACGGAAATCAAGGAACATGATGGGGATCGAACACTACGTCTATGATGTGCTTGTATTGTGGATAAATGTATTGCAAGCTCATTGTCAACGGATGAGGTCAATTTCTTCCACTTTTTGATTTCGCTGAAGCCCTAAACGTCGAAGGTGCTACCTTCCGTGTCAACGTCGCTCACGTCAAGCGCTTCTTCATCGCTCTCAATAGCTTCTTCGTCACCATCGGCAGCTGAGACTGAGCCATCACTATCCGTCACCCATGCCAGGTCTACAGGAGCGGGAAGGTTCAGGTGTGTGTGTCAGACTTTGGAGCTTGAACGATGCCTCGGCCGATGTCCTTCTGAAGTCGAACGTAGCGGCGCAAGATATAGTCTATTGTGTAAGCAAAGCGTGGCACCGCTGGGGGGTGTTGCAAACCCAGCGTTGAGTTCTCGGTTAAAGCGCTCAAGTGGGTCGTTTGTGCTCGCCACAACTGCGCGTTGAATCCCGTGGACATTCCAGAAGCCAGGACGGAAACGATCCAACCAGAATTGGCACCACGGCTTCTTTGAAAAATCAATTGCTTGATCTCGGCAGCGCGTCCTGATCTTCCGCTGCACCCACGCCACGCCGTCAGCGGCAGTACGCGATGGGCCAATCACTGTCGAGGGCGATCTTGATCTCAGCTTGCGGGATACGATACTTGCCCATGCTGCTATGGCAAGTTTGTTTTAAGTGAAAGAAGCATCCCACGATTCGTGAATCTGGAAACCAGTCGCTGGCGGCATTAATCAATGGACCTTCGAAGTCACGAACTATTTCTTTGGGAACCATGCGGTTTCCACACGCGTCATAGACGCACTGAAATATATTCGAGTACGCTTCAAACGTCTTATGGAAAACTGGAACAAACAACTTCGTGCCCTTGTCGTGCGCCATGATGATAACACACTGTTTGAACTTGGCGAGTGCACAACGGAATGTTCCGTCGACAACCTCCGTCATATTCGCATAGCACGAGCGAAATCAGCATTGGAAAAGCCCATCCAATGACACGGTCACATCGATTCTCATTGCTGGATGACGGATTCGTTCAGACATGATAAAACGGGGGGAAAACAGGCTGGTGTCTTTTAATCGGGACAGTGGCGGAACCTCGATCCGTCCATGTTTGTTTGATCCACAGTGAAGTGCTCAGACCCCGTGCACCCGCTTGGTTACTTGGACGCTCGACAGCACGACAACAATAACACCGTCCCCTGGATTGTAGAACTTCGCGCTCACCACATCCCAAACCTGGAGTGGCATCACAGACCCAGCAACAGCCAGCGCATCAACTGCAAAAATCGCTGCATGTCCTGTCTCACATTCACTGTCGCTTGCTCAATGGACCGGCGACCGCCGTGACAGCTTTTTGGCCATTCTCCCGCACAAAACCCTTGCCGGCAGCTCGCACATCTTGTCGGAGCACTTAAGCAGGTTCCCACGAGTCCTTGATCGTATCCCATCCACGCCAGTGACCGTTTATTTCATGGCGCTTCAGCTCAGGAACTTCTCCACCACATGACCTTTGCTGTTGAGTGCGATGTGCTACAACAAATCCTCATTGGCGTTCAGTGATTTGTCCGCATAGAACGTGAGTCAGCTGGCGTGGGCCTCCTTTTGCTCGCCGTGATTAGGTTCTGAATGCGAAAAAATCCAATTCGAGCTTGCCTCGGTGGCCTGAGCCGGTCTGCACCATTTCACCCGGAGCGTGTTGCCAGACATACAACACGCAGTCTCCTATGTCAAACTGGGCCATCTTGACACCTCGTTTTATGTTCCTCGAGCTCCTGTCGCGTGCACGAGCAGCTTTGCTAGGTCGCTTCAAGCATCTGTGACTTTCCACGAGAGCTTGTTTGAGTTTTGCGATGTTCACTGCCTTGCTCTGCTCAATATCTTCCAGCGATGTTATCGTTGCGGGCTCAGCAAGTAGAAGCTGATCGAGAGGATGCACCGTGGTAGACCAGTTATCACGGTGGAAGGTGCCTCCCCCTAACAATGATACGCGAGAATGATTCAGCACCATCTGCACCACTTTAATCACACGGGGCAAATTGCTAGTGTCGAGACACCACTCAGATAGCAACGCCCGGCAGCACCGCAACACTTCGCGCATGACGACTTCAACAGTGCCGTTCGCCAAAGGGCAGCGGACCGTCGAAAAGTGGTGGTGATCCCGAGCGTTTGCTGTAGGGCTTCAATCACCTTGTTCTTAACCCTTTCGTTGCCACTATTTTGTCTTGATTCTAGTATACTGCAATTTCCATAGTTAAAATTCTTGCCTTGGTCGCTCATCCAATGTTTGCAAACCCCAAATGATGCAAACCACTCCAAAAGGTGGTGGACGGTAGTATCAGCTGTCGCTACCTTGCATGACTGCAGCCACACAAAATGGGATGTATCATCCTTGACTCCAACCGTACTCGTCACCACTGGTGCTCTTCCCCATGTAGAGCTAGTCGCCGTGGGTTAGTTCGTTTGGGAGGTCCGGATGTGGTACCTTGCCCAACGGTCGTGCTTGTGGTCGTCCGGCGGTGACACTGGCACAGTAGAGGCACCCGCTTACAAATTGCGTGACATCTTGTGCGACATCGGTCCAAACGAAACGTTTTGTTATTTCTGCCCAAGTGGTCGCGAGGCCGCGATGTCCAGTAACATCGAATGCCGTACAATGCACACTCGAAGTGCGAAGTCAGTGGCTTCATTAGGCAACCACACCCAGTCGCACTCATCACAGAGCACGCCATCGGCGCTGAATGACACCAGTCCCAGTGGCCGAACGGGTGCCGCAGCCTGAGCCGAAGCAATGACAGCAGCGGTGGGCCACTCGAACGTCTCGTCCAATTGTGGTGAAAGAGGCATGGGTAGCTGTGTGATATAGCGGAATGCGTTTTTCCCGGTCGGGAACGACCCGGCGGGATAGTCGCTTATGCTGTGTGTGCACCACCAACTCCGGCGAAGGGGTCGCACCGGCCTGGCGAACACTCGCCTCCGAAGGGTGTAAAGGAAGATATACAGCTAGCGAGAGAGATCGACCGTTGCACGAGTTTTCCCAGGCCAGCAGCTCACGTTGTGTACCCTTTGAGTTCGAGTATGCGGTTCTTTCGGATTGGTCGCCGAGGGGGATAGAGCAGAGCCCCAGAAACGCCAGACCCAAGCACACGCCTCGTTCGTTCAGCTCGACCAAGTCAGTAGACAAGGGAGCAGAGAAGGTCTCCACAGATATGCAGTAAATATACACACCCGGTACGGATCGCCGTCGGTCCGGGCGAACAGGGGTCGGCCACCTTGGCCTACTACACTACGCACAAGCACTACCGGGTTCCCGCGGGCTAGCGCAGTAATATGGAGCCCAACCCCAACCTGGGAGACCAGGAAGATGAAGCAGTAGGTGGGGTTGAGGGGTGTCGCTGCCGACTCAACCCGCTCCGCCAAGACACACAGCCAAGACCAATACAGAGTATGCACGCCGCGGGATCACCAAAAACACAGACGTACCGCAAGGGGATCGCAGACTTGGGCAGAGGCCAGGAGACTTGAGCAGAACGAGGCAAATTCGGAAGTTTTTTTTTACGAGGTCCTGCGAGCCGCGGCCCTCTCACGCGTGTCTTCGCCCTGATTTGGACCTAACCTAACCCCGGTAACCCGGTAGGTGACCTTAGTAACCTCGGTAAGTACGCCAGACTAGTAGTACTTGAGACATCTGGGCCTCCACCTCTCTTTGGTGTGATGAGATGGTGACTCCACCAGGGCGACCGGGTCTCCCAGCTGGCAGACCCGGGAGGACTGGCCGAGCTGGCCATGATCTGACCAGACCGGGTCCACGTTCCTTTCCTGTCAAGGTTATCTGTCGCTACAGTCTCGTGCTACTCGTTGGTCGGGCTCCCCTGGCATTCGCCCCCTCAGCTGCACTTCACAATCTTCGTCTCCATACTCAGGTAAGCCGGATGTGCTGGTTAGAGTGCATGACGGGGTGGGGATGAGGGGAGCGCGGTCGCTATACCACAGCTGCTGAATGGCGTACACTGTTGCAAACGTCGATTCCCATCTCGACAAAAGATCCGCTCACACGTTATCATCTCAACCAATGTCGTGGATCGGTTGGCCATGACCAGGAGCGACCACCGGTGCAACTTGTCAGCGCGGCACAGCTGACGACACACTGTGAGCGTCGAACATCTAGCGAAGGTTGCGATGGCCCGTGTAGAGTGCAAAGCCATCGGGGCGATGAAGCGTGTAGTCAGCGCGACGCCACGTCTCCACAATCGCAAAAGCTTCTTTCTCCTCGATCGCTCCACGTTTGGCTGCTCCGGAGCTACTCAGCATCCTAAGCGGTTGATCATCTTGGTCACTAAGCGGGTGATAGCTGTGCTCGCGTGGGCTCTGGGTGATGGGTGCACCCCAATGCTTGTTTCTAGCATCCGTAAACACGCAGAGGCGTTTCTTCGGATCGGGGCGTGCCTGTTGCAACGCCTACCCAATGCCTTCCTCGCAGCGTTCGAGACACCATGTTCGCGCCCCCACCCAGCCGTGAGCAGCACTCATAGGACAGCAGCTTTCAGCCGCCCGCTGGCGAGCACATAGACTCTCTCCATGAATTTTGTGAGCGGTTCGGTGAGCTTGTTTTAGGCTGACAACGCTTGGCGCATCTAGTTGAGTGCACACAAAAAGTGCTGGAGTCCCGTTGTCGGTGGCGGCTGCTTTTGCAATGCGTCAATCCGGTTAGGATCATGCCTGACGCCGTCCCGTCAAACGACACGTCCGCAAAGAGAGCTTCACAGAGAAAAAATGAAGACTTCTCAGGGTTGAGCTTTATCCTTTTCGAGCCATATCGCGAAAAATGACCACTGTATCGTCATTTTACCGTTTACTATCGAACAATATGCGCATATAAAGTACGCACAATGACCACTTTTCGCACATTTCAGACCAATTGAAATGCACCACATGGTGAAAGATTCTCGAGCGAAGATTGAAAACTACGTCGTATACTTCGGAAAACATGGAAAACTACATGCTATCGAAGTAGGACAGCCGCGGAAGACGTTGCATAAGGTGACCAACTTGCTCCTTGAGATTTGAATCATGGAGTAACTTGCAGATTTATGTACATCGCACAAGTAGAACGAGGCGCGTGGGCAGCTGCCTGAGCACATTGACTTCAAGTAGCCAATACGATCATGCAACACCAATGCTTCAAACAGAGGATGTTCGCACCTGATAGCATGGTCATGACGCTGGAGCTGGAATGGGAAGACGGAGGTAGAGATAGAGATGAACGCAGCGGAAAGAAGATAATGAATACAAGCAAATGTGTATTGACGCTTGGAGTTGAACTATATGCACATCACATGTAGCGTCAGATGCATGCGCAATCGATTCGCGTCCCGCAGTGTATCCGCCGTCGAAGTCAGACGAGAAAATGCTGGATGCCAACTCCCGTGGACTAGATCTCTTGCAGACTTACCGATTCTTGGCCGGAGATGCTGTCATGTGCTGACGGGCTAAACCCCCTTGTTCGTCTTGCGCTGCGTTCGCTGTCAAGCCATCAAATGGGCTGAAGATGAGGGTTGGCGGGCTCTCTGGTTGGTGACTCGTCTCGAGTTGAGACGTCTCGACAACAGTGTCGAGTGCGAGTTGTCGCCTCGCTTGAGACATCTTCGACGAGCGCCGCTGATTCGACCCTTCTCGTTGAAGGCACCGCGCGGCAAGTAGTAGTCGCGGAAATTTTGCCAGCACGTCCAGTCGGAGCGAGGACAGATGACACTGGAGAGACGCTCTTGAGGTGGATAAAGCTCTGTGCAAACGCAGATGTTGTGCTGATTGCAGTTGAGCGTCTTCATGGTCCACGGTCATCCTTCAAACATGCAGACCTTGCATCCACGTTTGCCGCGCGTGCCGCTTCGAAACTTGACCTTGGACAACGTGAAGTCGCACGGCGCGACGTAAGGCGACATGACCTTGGGCGAGCTGGTAGTCGACTGTGACGGTGAATGGCTGATGTCATCGGCGAATAGTAAACCATCATCTTCGGCTGTCTCCTTCCACTTCCCGGAGATAGGTTCAGATGCGAGATCGATCATGAACTGCCGATGCTGGTTGCGTAGAATCTTGTCGGACTCGTCCACCATGCACTTCGTGACATAGGCGTTCACGCGAGCTATGTCGATGAAGGCAAGCGCAAGCTTCTTGTGCCACTTTTGCATCGAGTGTCCATCTGCCAAAGAAGTACTTCGCTTGCAGCTGATCGAGACGATCGACTCCTTGCATGTGCTTGTTGTACTCGGCGACACACCTCACTGCTGGGTAGCTGACATGGTTTTTACCAATAAGCCGAGTCACTTTACCCATTCCTGATGAGTCTGCATTCGACAAGATGTTAACAACCGAGTCATCCATCCACGACGCCGCAACCATCTGTCCCTACTTGCGCACACCTTGAAGCAGTGACCCACGCGGCTCGTAAACATGTGTGCCTTGGGAAACAGAGCGGAGTTCTCGTGGATGGTGCCTCGACCGTACATCCCGACATCACGAAAACTAAGCAGAAAAGTCACAGACGTGTAAAAATTATGGCGGGTGCTACACCACAGGATGATTTGATCCTGGATGCATTTCCACGTCCATGACAGTGACAGGATGCTTCCGGGATCGTTGGACTTATGATTTTTTTTGTGATGTCGGTAATTTAAGAGCGAAGATACTGCGTAAGGAATCGAAACGTCGTCGACGACAAAGTCAAAATTTAGGGAACTGGAAAAGACATGGATGAACGCCAATGCGAACAGGACACATCCAGGATCATCGCACGAACGCTGCATGTGAGCAGTGATTGCTTCTGCTGGTAACATGCGTCTCGTGCTCAGTCCTGCTGCGCGCTATTGAGCAGCGTCGTTGGTTGAATTCGATGGAGACTTGCCATGAAGGAGGAATCGTAGCAGCTCGGCACGCCGTATGTCGATGGCACTCGCAGTCAGATCTTGTGACACAGACGGATCGACGCAGCGCCAGAACTTCATGCAGACGAAGAATCCACAACTGAAGTCATCGAACTGAATTGGCGCGTTGATGCCGACAACAGTATAGCCTGGGGTAGCGTCCTTTACGATGAGCTGGGCGAGATCGTCAAGCGCAGACTTGTAGTGCGCTGACGACAGCGAGTCATAATAGCACACGCGCTTGCCTTCTACATCCACAATGATCCCACACCAGTGTGTGTTCCCGAAATTGACCGGTAGCAAGAGGGTGTTGATGTCTGGATCGTCGGCAAGGGTCTTGATGCGGTCGATCAGCGACGGTGCTACTCGTTGATTGGTTTGCATCTTTGACTTGGGCTTGCCGGTCGGCATACCGGCGTGATGTGTCTTCGGGTACAGCTGTTGGATGCGGTCGCACACAGCTCGGATGATTGCGTCGTTGAACTCGTGTGGAGGCTGGATTCTGTACAGCATCGACATGACATATTCAGAGTTGTCAAAGCCCTGCAGGTGTCGCCGTCTGGCTGTAGACTTGGTGGAACACGAATACGCAGTTGCCGGAGCCACTTGACAAAGCTGTCGCCGTCCTCACACGCATCTCTTAAGTTGGACAGCTGCATCATCACTTCGATGCGGTGCCGAGAGAAAGCGCCGACAGAGGCAATCGTGACGACTTCTTGCTTTGGATTGTCACTCGTTGTCTCGCTCTGGCTCTGGCTCTGGCTCTGGATTTGGCTCTGGCTCTGGCTGCTTTGGCTGGCAACCCAAATCGCCTCGTCAAAAGCATTTCGCAGCGGCAGTACCTTCATGGATGCCTACAACAGCTTTTTTGGTAACAGGTAAAATGCATCTTCATTTAGAACAGGTCGCTGAAGGACGTCGTACTTGGGTCGCCTGGATTCACCTTTCGCGAACTTTGTCGGAATATTCGATAGCCGTGCCAACGGTTTCGTGATTGACGGTCTTTCTTGCTGGAGACTGTTGAACACGTCTTCGAGAGTAACCTCGCCAAGGTCACGTCAAGCGGCTTCCGTTCGTCTGAACAGGATTCGCTGCGCACGCGCTTCAGCAGCCTTCTTACTCTTGTCAAGCATGGGTCGGCCCGTCTTCTTCGCGACAGGGTTGAGTCGAATGTTCAAGAGACTGTCCTCGAAGTCGGAGTCAGAGTTTGTTGTCGATGCGACTGCTGAAAAATCGTGTTGGGTGTAGACCTGTGAGCGACATGGCTCGATCATAGAAAGATCATGCGATTCCACGTACCAGCTCTAGGAGGCAAGTTCTCGCTGTTCTCTGTCTGCGTCGTGGCTTCACCTGCGTTTTTCGGCTCCACGACTTTGCCTGTCGATTTCGTTTCAATGAGGTCTGAGTGTGCGGCTGGCTTGAGCTCCTCGTCTCCGCCTGCTGACTTCGACTCTCTGCCGGCATACTTGTGTTCAGAAGTGCTGGTTTGCGTATGAGCTGGTTGCGATTGAACAGTCTGCGACTGAGATGCAACAATATGGCCTTCAACCTCTGGGAATGTAGGGGCCGTAGGGTCGTAAGCGACGTCGGACCCGATAGTCTCGTCGTACAGGCTGATCGCTTGAGACAACTCGGTCTTGTCGGTCCCGTCGTTGGTCTTCTCATTGCTATCGTCGACACCATCGTCACCAGCATTCGCGACTATGGCATCGTCCGCAATTGAAACGCGTCGGCGCTTGCGCTGTCGTATGTTGCGCCACTGGGCGGCCAGGAACGCTTGCATCTCCTTCCCGGTCTCTTCGTCGGAGTACTCAGCTATCTCTGATGCGATCGGATTTGTGAATAGAAGAGCACGCTTGTATCGCTGCTCACGCGTCAACACTGGCTCGCGATCCTGAAGCAGCGCGTCAGACGTCGACGCGAACGAGTGATACGAATATGGGCACTTGTGGAACGTTCACTGTCGAACTCGTCCATCTGTTGCATCACATCATGCAGCAATCATGTCAGAATCATGTCAGAATCCTGCACACACCTGCTCACTCACCTCGGATCGATTCTTCGCAGTGGGACTACAGAGCCGCGCCCGAGGCGGTACTTTCGCACCGCCATTGCATGACGACCCGGTAGCATCATGGCAACAGCGAAGTCGCAATCGCATCGCCAATCAATCAGACTCACGACGTGCGATCGTCGACCGACGACCGTGATTGCAGCCTCGTTGCCAACGTCTTCGTACTCGTACGTCTTCCACTTGTTCAGAGCAGCCGCATACTCGGTCGCGACGGGCTTGGAAATCCAAGGGTTAGTAAATCGGAGCACATCTTGCATCTCGTCGTCGTAATCCGCGTTTGTGTACCTGTGTCGAATAGAGCTCACAGGTCATCAAGAGAGTACATCATCACGCGTGAACACGACAAGCCACTTACTCGCCGCGCCTCTGTCGGTGTCGATATTTGTTGTAATCTCGGCGCTCTTTGCTGATCAGCTCTCTCAGCAGACTGGACATGGATACGGCACCGCCAAGTCCATCCTTCAGCTTTCCAAAAAAAAAAAAAAACTCTCAAGTCGGTTGTTGGTGTGATTCTTCATGTGAGGAAGCTTCGACCGGCAATACATCATCCACTTGTTCTTGCACGTGTTCCAGGTTTTCTCCAAATAGCTGAAAAACGCAGAAGATCACCATCGTTGATTGTACTCGTCGGCCGACCCAGCATAAACTAGACCATGCACTGCCGCATCGATAGACTCCAGATCATCCGCTGAGATCTTTCCAAATTCTGGCTTCCGTGCCATCAACCCCAAGTACTTCACCACGTGGAAATGACAGATCAAAATCTGCGCTTCTGGGGAGTGACGTTCGAGGATGCGGATTTCGTTCAGGTCTTTGTCGACCAAAATAACCCTCAGGAGCTTCCATCGTTCAGGGTGCGCACGCTTGAAGTGCTGCAGAGCGCGGTGCATGTGCCAATCGCCATTGGTTTCCATAACCGAATGTTGAACAGGTCGGCCATTCCCATCCTTGTCCATGACCATAAGCGTGAGCAATTGGTGGTTATAGCTACAATCACACGGATACAACATGTCCAGCACTTAGAAGAAAGTCATAGATCTTCGATCGTTTAGCTCCCATACGAATCATCACCTTCGTCTCTGCGTCGACGACGGGGTCCTTAATCCCTCGAGCGACAGGATACTCGAGATACGTAGTAGCTGACACTTCATGATTGTGGTAGAACTTCCCGCGACATACCTCCAGCTGCCACGCTCCGTTGCGGTAGAACAGTTGCGTGACGAAGCGAAACGGGCAATCCGTGGCTCGAACGCGTTGAAACGGTCGGGACTTCCTGCGGTCATCTTCTTCGTTTGTCCTCCTGCGCTCCACTCTTCTAGGCCATCCGTGTGTGCATATGTGGACCTTCGAGTAGAACGGAACCGATCTTCTGGGATGGTTGGAGCCTCACCACGCCGGCCTCTGTCTGTCCGAGCGATTCGCGCGTTCCGCAGACTTGAACGCAGCGTCTCAAACACGAGTAGAACCTGATACGTTTCTGCCTTGTACTGCTCGAAGTAATACTCCCAATCTTCCCAACTCGCATGTACCTTCTGTGGAGGGTCGACACCAACGAGAGCATCGGGATCCTGGGAGCAACCTGAACGCGACCTGGGTATCTTCGAATCGTCGCTAGCGCTGACGTCGCTGGTTAATGTCTCTTCCTCGCTCTTGGACGCATCTGCGTCGTCATACGCGGCGTCGCTGTCGCCCATATCGCCATTGCTCCTGTCACCGTCGCTCCCGTCACCGCCGTCATCACTCCCATCGCCACTGCCGTCAGCGCCTGCAGACGCACGGCGCTTGCGTCTTTCTCGCTCGCGTGCGTACGAATCACGTCGCGCCGCCCGCTTCGCCCGTGTCTCGCGTGGCGCATGTGGACCCTCCGAGTCGTCTGTGGCCGATGGCTCTGAAAGTGGTTGCTTCATGGACGTCTTTCGCCTTACCATTGTGTTAGTGTTTTCGGAAACGCTTACATGATACAGGCAGCAAGCAGTAGCAGCAGCAAGTAGTACCTGTCCTTTCCGACTTATCTGGAATCAGCACCGAGCTGGACACGAATGCAGATCCGGGGTGGACTAGATCACGGATCCAGCGTGGAGTCGATCGTTGATCCGGCGTGGAGTCGATCACGGATCCGGCGTGGAGTCGATCGTTGATCCAGCGTGGAGTCGATCGCGGATCCGGCGTGGAGTCGATCACGGATCCGCCGGATGATCGCGGATCCGGCGGTTGATCCTAGATTCGGCCGTTGCGAGGGGGCGATTGCACGAATGGCGTGCGTCCAACGGCAACCACCCACCTATCTTGAATTTCCCATTACGTACCGATTCTATTTTTTTGGATTTTGGTAAGGAATTTATATATTCGACCTGGGCCATATCCTGGATACGACATCCTGTTTAGAACCTGTAGGGCTAGGGTAAAAAATCCTGTGGAACAGTCGCGCCAAAAAATAATCCGTGTTTACCACCCGCTTGGTTTTATGGAGGGGCTGACTAACTTCGAGAACGATCTGACGAATGTTGGACGAGAACTGAAGGCGGTCGTCGAGATACTTGGCCTTGTCAGTGTCGATTCCCCCCTTCAATCGCTCTTCCATATCACTTGCGCAGTGGAGTCGGAAACCAACAATGAGGCAAGTTGTGGCACAACAACACGCGTAGATCTTGAAGTGGAACTTCCCGGTCGGCTTTGATGAGTTGTACACGATGAGGTGGCGACCGAACTTCGAACGACACGCGATACTTGACTCGTCGACGGCGACGTTTCTTCCCAACACGGCGTACTTGGTGCCTGTATACTTAAGCATGCTTAGGAGCGGTCGGATTCGGGCGACAGAGTCCTTCTTCAGCTGCTCTGGTGTAACCTTGTGCCTGAAGCACAGGTTCTTGCGGATAAACTGCAAGTGCTTCAACGTCATGAAGTTGTTGAGTGCAAATGTCGAGGTGACGCCAAAAATGTCGTCGAGAAGAACCTTTTCTCCGGCAATGGTCAAGGTATTCCCGCGCTCGCCCAACTTGGTCTCTCTGATGGCATTGATTTCGTCGATGGATGGTCCTACGATCATGTCGACCACTGTTTTATTCTGGAGGTGACATGAGGTGGGCAATGTGTGACGGTGCATGAGCGCGAGAATAATGGTGGCGTCGAGTTGCTGAAGCACTGGCTCAGATCGATTGCATTTGTTCGCCGTGTTCTTCCAGCTACTCAGTGAGATGAATTTATTACGATTTTTTTGTTTCTCTCTATACGCGTCAACTTTCTCGCCAAATTGAGATGAACTGGAGCTTCTTGTACAAGAGCAAGGTGATGAGCGAGTCAGTGTAAGTGACACTCACACGGATAGTCTTCTCGAGCGACCAAAACTTGCAGAAACTCTTGTCACAGCGCATGCTGTGTCTCACGCAGAATGGGCGTGAACGTGCCATTACTCGGAGACTCGGCAACCAGAATAACACCTCCAGACCGAAGTTCGCGAGTGACGTGAACGATGTTTTATGGGAGAACAGGTGAG
Source organism: Pythium insidiosum (assembly GCA_022836835.1). Lineage (NCBI taxonomy): Eukaryota > Oomycota > Peronosporomycetes > Pythiales > Pythiaceae > Pythium > Pythium insidiosum. Next base: position 173,809 of record JAKVDI010000045.1, on the reverse strand, counting down.
TGGTAGTTCGGAGGTCGGGCAACGCGCTGATGTCAGTCTCAGCGATGTCAGCATCAATGATCTCTACCTTCAACAACCGAGGTTCTTGTTCAGTATTCCTGGCAATGATGTCTTTCGTAATTCTCGTCACCTCCGGCCTCATCTCGACAGCGATACAAGTGCCGAAGTAGCTCTGAAGAGCGACTTGGATGACGACGTTTCCGATCCCGGCTCCGATCATCCTGATTCGCGCAGTCTATCGCTTCAAGGATGTTTGTCACACCGAATGGTGTCAATTCACCAACATTATACTTGCTTTTACCACGTGTTTGGCGAACATCTGACCGAGATACAGACTGCAACAACTGACTCACCATCTCGACCGCTATTGCGTCATGATTCGGTGTCAACTCAACTTCATAACCCGACGGACACGAGTAGAATTCCTCCAAAAGTGTTCGTCTTTAACCCTTTCGTTGCCGAATCGCGTATAATGACCACTTTATCGTCATTTTACGCTTCACTATCGAATTATATGCGCATATAAAGTACGCACAATGACCACTTTTCGCACATTTTAGACCAATAGAAATGCACCACATGGTGAAAGATTTCAGTTTCTCGAGCGAAGATTGAAAACTACGTCGTATACTACGGAAAACATGGAAAACTACATGCTATCGAGGTAAGGCAGCCGCGGATGACGTTGCATAAGGTGACCAACTTGCTCTTGAGATTTGAATCGTGGAGTAACTTGCAGATTTATGTACATCGCACAAGTAGAACGAGGCGCATGGACAGCTGCCTGAGCACACTGACTCCAAATATCCAACACGATCGTACAACGTCAATGCTTCAAACAGAGGATGTTCGCACCTGATAGCATGGTCATGACGCTGGAGCTGTAACAAGATGCGCGAGATGACGGAGGTAGAGATAGAGATGAACGCAGCGAAAAGAACATATGAATAAAAGCAAATGTGTATTGACGCTTAGAGTTGAACTATATACGCATCACTAGCGTCAGATGCATGCGCAATCGATTCGCGTCCCGCAGTGTATCCGCCGTCGAAGTCAGACGAGAAAATGCTGGATGCCAACTCCCGTGGACTAAAGATCTCTTGTAGACTTACCGATTCTTGGCCGAAGCTGTTGTCATGTGCTGACGGGCTGAACACCTTGTTCGTCTTGCACTGCGTTCGCTGTCAACCCATCGAATGGGCTGAAGATGAGTGTTGGCGGGCTCTCTGGTTGTGCTGACTCGACCTGAGACGTTTCGACAACGGTGTCGAGTGCGAGTTGACGTCTCGCTTGAAAAATCTTCGACGAGCGCTTGATCGACCCTTCTCGTTGAAGACACCGCGCGGCAAGTAGTATCGTGGAACTTTTGCCAGCATGTCCAGTCAGAGCGAGGACAGATGACGCTGGAGAGCTCTCTTTAGGAGGATACAGCTCTGTGCAAACGCAGATGTTGTGCTGATTGCAGTAGAGAGTCTTCATGGTCCACGGTCGTCCTTCAAACATGCACACCTTGCATCCACGTTTGCCGCGCGTGCCGCTTGGAAACTTGACCTTGGACAACGTGAAGTCGCACGGCGCGACGTATGGCGACATCACCTTGGGCGAGCTGGTAGTAGACTGTGACGATGAATGGCTGATGTCGTCTGCGAAGAGCAAACCATCATCTTCGATTGTCTCCTTCCACTTCCCGGAGATCAGTTCCGATGCGAGATCGATCATGAACTGCCGATGCTGGTTGCGGAGACTCTTGTCGGACTCGTCCACCATGCACTTCGTGACATAGGCGTTCACACGCGCGATGTCGATGAAAGCGAGCGCAAGCTTCTTGTGCCACTTTTGCATCGAGTGTCCGTCTGCCAAAGAGTACTTAGCTCGAAGCTGATCGAGACGATCAACTCCTTGCATGTGCTTGTTGTACTCGGCGACACACTTCGGTGCTGGGTAGCTGACATGGTTTTTACCAATAAGCCGAGTCACTTCACCCATTCCTGATGAGTCCGCATTCGACAGGATGTTGACGACGAGCCATCCATCCAGGACGCCGCAACCATCTGTCCCGACTTGCTCACACCTTGAAGCGATGAGCCACGCGGCTCGTTTGACTTCTTCGCAAACATGTGTGCCTTGGGAAACAGAGCGGAGTTCTCGCGGATGGTGCCTCGACCGTACATCCCAACATCACGAAGACTAAGTAGCAAAGTCACAGACGTGTAAAAATTATCCGTGTTTACCACCCGCTTGGTGTTATGGAGGGGCTGAGTAACTTCGAGAACGATCTGACGAATGTTGGACGAAAACTGAAGGCGGTCGTCGAGATACTTGGCCTTGTCGGTGTCGATCACGCCCTTCAATCGATCTTCCATGTCGCTTGCGCAGTGGAGTCGGAAACCAACCATGAGCCAAGTTGTAGCACAACAACACGCGTAGATCTTGAAGTGGAACTTCCCGGTCGGCTTCGATGAGTTGTACACGATGAGGTGGCGACCAAACTTCGAACGACACGCGATACTTGACTCGTCGACGGCGACGTTTCTTCCCAACACGACGTATTTCGTGCTTGTATACTTGAGCATGCTAGACGGTCGGATTCGGGCGACAGGATCCTTCTTCAGCTGCTCGGGTGTAACCTTGTGCCTGAAGCACAGGTTCTTGCGGATGAACTGGAAGCGCTTCAACGTCATGAAGTTCTCGAGTCCGAATGTCGAGGTGACGCCAAAAATCTCGTCTTCCGCTTGATTCCCCAATAGTTGGAGTACTCGCCCTTGTCCACGATGTCATGTAGAACATGATGCCGAAAAAGCGCAACATCTCATCTAGGTGACGAGTTTACCCTTGTCCGTAGCCGCATACGCGTTGGTCTCGTTCACCACAATCTTCCAAAACGCCAACGGCAAATACGCAAGAAAACTTGAGGAAGCTGTTGAAAAAGATGCTTCTTGTCCTTTATTACCTTAGTCTCTGTTGTCCCATCGATGAGTGTACAGATCTGAAGGCTCGCTCATCTTCTTGCCGGCTTGAAAGTCGAGCTTCGTAATCTGCTCGACCATCTGCAGATTCGATGGGAGCGGGGTCTTGGTTACGAAAAGATCCGAACTTCCATCGAGAACGACGTAGTCGTCGAGGTTCTCGCAGTCAACCATCGCTTCTGCCGACGGGACTCACAGATGTGCTTCCATGTCGCCTTGTTGAGAGTGCTTCCGCTGAGGGTTTCGTAGTTCTTGATACCACGTTCGACAACCTCACGCGAGACGCGATGCGTGTACATCTTCGACTGGAAGTTGGTGACCGTCCACCGAATCTCGTATGCCGGCCACCACGCTTCTCGCCCTTGACAGCTTCGCTACATGCACGCGACCGGAGAGAAATAGACCGCCAACATCCTTGTAGAGCTTGGTCGGCATCCACTCCTCTTTGTCGCAGCAATACGAAACCATGCGACCCACCAACGGGTCGCGGGTCTTGGCTGGCGGTGACGCTTTGGCTTGACAGGAGTACTCTTGGGCTTAGGTGGCGGCCATGCGACGCTACGAGCTCCTGAACGACGGAGGCTGGGGCGACTGATAGACTTTCTTGGTGATTTTCGAGGTGATGGAATGGGCTTGGTTGGTGTCTTCCGAGGTGACGGAACGGACTTGTTCGATGTCCTGCGCTTGGGCTGCGGCGTCGGTGGGTCATCGTCTCGAGGTCTTCAAAGTCGGAATCGCTAACGGGATCGCGAACCAACCTCTTTCGCTTGGCGGCTCGAATCGCGCCAACACGACGATTGTAGCATGCCGCGCTGCAGTAGCAAGCGTCACCTGGGAACTCGGTGATGTCGTTGCCACTTGTGTCCTTCAACGACAGGGCCTTGCAAACGTCGTTCGCACAGAAGTGATGCATCGGCTTCGCACATCGAATGCACGATCTTCCGACACCATCGGGACCCTCACCGCAGGTCGCACAGACTTGCATCTCGTCAGGCTGAGACGTGGCAACATCGGGCTCGACTCGGTCACCCTTCAACTCGTCATGATACGCCTTGACAGACTCCTCCGGCAGGTTCTCCTCAGGCTCCCACGTCTGGTCGTCGAAGCCAAGCCAAGCGACGAGATACTCGGTGACCGTGATACCTTTCTTGGAGGTCTTGCGCATCTTTAGCAGTTTCTCGACCACGTACTCGTCGGATGCTTCGGATTCACCACGAGGTGACGCGGGCACACACGACGCCAGATCGACTGTCGAGTCTTCGACAATAGTGTCTTTGACAATGTTGAGTCGGGCATCGAGTTGGATCTCGTCAGGCTGAGACGTGGCAACATCGGGCTCGACTCGGTCACCCTTCAACTCGTCATGATACGCCTTGACAGACTCCTCCGGCAGGTTCTCCTCAGGCTCCCACGTCTGGTCGTCGAAGCCAAGCCAAGCGACAAGATACTCGGTGACCGTGATACCTTTCTTGGAGGTCTTGCGCATCTTTAGCAGTTTCTCGACCACGTACTCGTCGGATGCTTCGGATTCACCACGAGGTGACGCGGGCACGCACGACGATAACGCTTCTACAGAACTGTCTTGATGGTCGGTAGGACTAGCTGACGTTCGCACGTGATGGGTTTTGCAAAACGCAGTAACGAGATCAGGCGGTAGATTGCGCTCGGGCTCCCACGTTTGATCGTCATATCCCTCCCACGAGACGAGGAACAGGCGAGAGTCTCGACCATCAACGGAGCCAATCTTCGTGTCGAGAAGTTCAGCGACGACATACTCTCGACTTCGCGACTTCTTTTTCGTCGGAGGGCGCGACACCGTGTGGGTGGTCGGACTCGTGCTCTCCCTGTTGCGAACGCGTGCGAGCGAAACTTGACCTTGTCACCATGTTGAAAAACACGAAATGATTGGCAGCTGGGTAGGTCGAAGGTCACGCGGAAAACGGTTGGTCACCCAGAATCGGCCATAAAAAGTGTCATCCAGAAATCGGTATCGCGAAAGTAATAGATCCATCAATTGAGGACAGTAAGCAGTACGACGAGACTTGTGCGAGTGGAACATGTTCGAAAATCGTTTGTTGCTTTTCAAACCGGCAGGTTGTAGCTACAGTCAACGAACATCTCGCGATCTTGTACTGTGATCATTTCAGCGCCCAGCTTGACATCAGACCGTGTAGCGGTCGTCGTCAACCGTGCAGCAGTCAGTATCGTCACACCGAACACAGCCTTGACGGCAAGACCGCACTGGAAGTTGGCGTTGTACCAACCCGTAGTGGCGACTCATACGTAGTCGGCAACGTCGCGCCGTTCGCGATCGCGCAGCATTCGACAACGTCGTCCCGATCGCAACGAGCAGCAGTCGGCAACATCGTCCCGATCGCAACCGCGCACGAGTCGGCAACGTCGTCTCGATCGATCTGGATGGTGATGTTGTGCCGACCCGTAGTGACGTCTCATATGTTAACACGATCACAAAGTGTCATCAACAAGAGACACCGACGCTTTCGCTGTCGCCATCGCCGTCGCAATAGCGATCGCCATCGCCATCGCCATCGCCGTCGCCATCGCCGTCGCCATCGCCATCGTCATCGTCATCGCCATCGCCATCGCCATCGCCATCGCCATCGCCATCGCCATCGCCATCGCCATCGCCATCGCCATCGCCATCGCCATCGCCATCGCCGTCGCCGTCGCCATCGCCATCGTCATCGTCATCGCCATCGCCATCGCCATCGCCATCGCCATCGCCATCGCCATCGCCATCGCCATCGCCATCGCCATCGCCATCGCCATCGCCATCGCCATCGCCATCGCCATCGCCATCGCCATCGCCATCGCCATCGCCATCGTCATCGGCATCGTCATCGTCAACGTCATCGCCGTTCTTGCAACAGACATGGCGCATATTATCACAGAACCAAACGGCACGCATGTGGTGTGCCTTTTTCCTGACGCACAATCGCTGGTCGGAGATTTCCGTGTGCCGCGATAGGCACTGGTACTCTCCCCAGCAAGCGGTTGGCGAAAGGAACGCACTGGCCGCCTATGCGTCACGTGCAAGGAGGGCTAGAACCTCACGGGGGAGGATCGGCGAGTCCTTGCACGTGACTGCAGGCCCCACAGGTAGACGAGTGGCATGCGAGTTCAATACACCGCTGCAACAAATAGTACTGTTAGATATACACAATGCGAAACAAACCAAAATTCTATTGAAAGAATTCCACCTGTGCTCGAGCCGGCAAAATCGTAAATGAGGAGGTGGTGCCAAAAACCAAGTGTTTCATCCTGAAAAGTCACCCCCGAATTGCAAGATTGAATTGTCATGCCGAATTGTCATGCCGAGTTGTCATGCCGAGTTGTCAGTCCGAATTGGTGGACCAAATTTTGTTTTTAGCCAATCGATTTGTGTCTGGAAAGCTGACTCTTCCATTTTCCACGAATTAGTGAATCACCTCATTGTTGCAGGTAAAACCTCACAACTGACAATCATCTGGTCACCACACGTCCATTTCCCTTTTTTCTCCCCACAGCGCAGGTACGTTGATATCGCGTTGATGCTGATGCATCGACATGCCTGTCTAACAATGTGCGGTCTCTCTTTCTCTGTGTGTGCAGGCGTCAACATCATCCACTCAAATCGCTTGCGCGTATTGAGCGCTTCTCCCCTCGCGAATTGGAGTCGGCAACAGCGCCGACACCTTCGAGCGCTCGGGTCGACTTGAGCGTGGGCCTGCCGTCACGCACGGGGACTCGCCGATCCTCCCCCGCGTGAGGATCTAGCCCTCCCTGTGCGTGGCGTAAAGGCGGCCAGTGCCTCGCTGTACCTGTCTGCCGCGTAGAAGTACAAGTGCCTTCGCGGCGCAAGGAAAAAACGCGGCATGACGTCGGGTGATAGCGGTCCTGCACAGCACGCGCGGGTCGATCCGTCAGCCTCGGACAGTCAGGCGCTGGAACCGACACCAGCATGCGCGAGACCGCCGCTGCCAGCGTCGGTGAGGGCTCTGCGCGTTCGACTACAGCCCGTGCTGCGTCTGTAGAAAGGACGACGCTCGACAAGGACGCGAGCAAGCGTAAGGACGAGCGAGACGCAAGCGTAAGACGAGCGATCAAGACGACGGGAGCGATCGTGATGCGAGTGAGCGTGATGCGAGCGACGCCAGTGATGCGGATGATCGTGACGGCGGTGCAGCCAGCGCCTCGGACGATGCCAGCGACGGTGAGGGCTCTGCGCGTTCAACTACAGCCCGTGCTGCGTCTGTAGACAAGGACGACGCTCGCACGACGCGAGCAAGCGTAAGACGAGCGATCAAGACGACGGGAGCGATCGTGATGCGAGTGAGCGTGATGCGAGCGACGCCAGTGATGCGGATGATCGTGACGACGGTGCAGCCAGCGCCTCGGACGATGCCAGCGACGGTGAGGGCTCTGCGCGTTCAACTACAGCCCGTGCTGCGTCTGTAGACAAGGACGACGCTCGGCACGACGCGAGCAAGCGTAAGACGAGCGATCAAGACGACGGGAGCGATCGTGATGCGAGTGAGCGTGATGCGAGCGACGCCAGTGATGCGGATGATCGTGACGGCGGTGCAGCCAGCGCCTCGGACGATGCCAGCGACGGTGAGGGCTCTGCGCGTTCAACTACAGCCCGTGCTGCGTCTGTAGACAAGGACGACGCTCGGCACGACGCGAGCAAGCGTAAGACGAGCGATCAAGACGACGGGAGCGATCGTGATGCGAGTGAGCGTGATGCGAGCGACGCCAGTGATGCGGATGATCGTGACGCGGTGCAGCCAGCGCCTCGGACGATGCCAGCGACGGTGAGGGCTCTGCGCGTTCAACTACAGCCCGTGCTGCGTCTGTAGACAAGGACGACGCTCGGCACGACGCGAGCAAGCGTAAGACGAGCGATCAAGACGACGGGAGCGATCGTGATGCGAGTGAGCGTGATGCGAGCGACGCCAGTGATGCGGATGATCGTGACGGCGGTGCAGCCAGCGCCTCGGACGATGCCAGCGACGGTGAGGGCTCTGCGCGTTCAACTACAGCCCGTGCTGCGTCTGTAGACAAGGACGACGCTCGCACGACGCGAGCAAGCGTAAGACGAGCGATCAAGACGACGGGAGCGATCGTGATGCGAGTGAGCGTGATGCGAGCGACGCCAGTGATGCGGATGATCGTGACGGCGGTGCAGCCAGCGCCTCGGACGATGCCAGCGACGGTGAGGGCTCTGCGCGTTCAACTACAGCCCGTGCTGCGTCTGTAGACAAGGACGACGCTCGGCACGACGCGAGCAAGCGTAAGACGAGCGATCAAGACGACGGGAGCGATCGTGATGCGAGTGAGCGTGATGCGAGCGACGCCAGTGATGGTCACGGCAATGATGCAATCGATCAGAGCGGCTCCGCTGGTGTGAATTGCAGCAATAAGAGTGGTGGCAGGGCGATCAAGCATAAGACGAGCGGTGCAATTGCTGAAGGAGGTTCAAATAGTGGGAGCGAAAGCCAGCGGAAACGCGGGCCTAAGTCCGCAACGAGAAAGGCGAAGGACAGAGCGAGTCTACGAAGGAAACGGCGCCAGCGCAGCTCAGCCGACGGCACGGCGGGGAAGGAGAAGAAGCGGAGCAAGACGGATTCGTCTTCAGCAACGGCACCCTCGACGTCGACGACTGTACCCGTAGCAAAAAAGCAGAACAGGCGCAAGTCGGCCGATTCGGCAGCGGCAACAGCTTTGCCGTCGCCTGCTGCTTCCAGTGTCAGCACCCCAGCACAGTCATCGACGTCGACAGCTGCCGTGAGTCAGTCGCGGGCGCAAGGAAGTGGCGGACCCCCCGCTGTCAACACACGCTCATGGACGGCCCCTGCTACATCGACGCCTGCTGCATCGCCCCCTGCTGCAACGAGTTCTGTTGCTGCTGGCAAGCGCCGCCGATCCCGCGTGATCGAGGACGAGGAGGATGAGGAGGACGACAACGACGATGGCGACGAGACGGAGGTCGACGAACGAGCGGCGAGTCGGGTAACGACCGGCAACAAGCGCCCACGGGCTACATCGGCATCGGTCGCCAGGCAGCCAGCTGGGAAGCAGCCACGGCCCCAGTCAACTTCGACTGCTACCGCCGCGCCGACGTCGTCCGTTGCCCCCTCACCTGCGTCGTCTACTACTGGTGGCTCCACCGCTTGGACGCCGCCAGCACGCAAGAGGCTCAAACAGCGGAACCTCCCAAAAGACTTTCACGCGGTCAAGCGAGTCGTCAACTTTCGGCGCACGGGTGCGGTCATCAGTGCGTACCAAGTCGAGTGGGAAAACCCCGCTCCTGGCGAGTTGCGCACGAGATGGGTCCCCGCATCCGACATCGCTGACACAAGTGGTTTCGCCGGTGATATTGCTGTTATCGAAGAATGGCACAAGGCTGGCGGCACGGCGGCGTATTCTACGCTTGCGGCGTTTGTCCGGTCGCCTGTGGGGAGAAAAGTCAAGAAGGCGAGTGGAGTACGGCATGGAGCTGGAGATAGCACCATGTCGTGTGGGTACGACGCGGTTGGCATCGCGCTGGATCTGCTTAGCCTTCCGAACCCAGTGTCCGACGCGTTGATTACCGCATTTCGCGAGAGGGGTGCAAAGCGTCGAAAGGTTGATGTCGCCGAGATCCAGAAGAAGGGCGTAACGTGGCCCGCACTCCGCCAATTTATCAAGTCGCTCAAGGTCATTGACGTGGATGTCGTCGATAAGAACATTTTCTGTGGCAATGGGCAAGGCATCGCCGCACTCTCGCAACTTGGTCTGTCTGACGGTGTGTATCTCGTAGGCGGCTGGTCTTACGACCAAGTCGGCCACTGTTTTGTCCTTGAGATAACGTGTGACGGTCAAGGTGTGACGGTGCATGAGCGCGACAATATTGGTGGCGTCGAGTTACTAAAGCACTGGCTCCGATCAATCACGTTTGTTCGTCGTGTGCTTCCAGCAAGACAGTAAGATTTTGTTATGTGGTAAGATCATTTTTTAAACTTATCTCTGCGCTTTGGTTTCTGCTTCGACTCCTACGCATCGCTAAACTGGAATATTCTCGGACTTCTTGTACAAGAACAAGTCGATAAGTGAGTCAGTGTAGGTCACACTGACTTGTAGCGTTCTCACAAGTGACCAAAACTTGCAGAAGCCCTTATCACAGCGCATGCTGTGTCTCGCACAGAACGGACGGGAAAGAGCGATGACTCGAAGGTTTGGCAACCAGCATAATTCTTCGAGCGCAAAGTTCGCATGTGACGTGAAGAGTGTGTTATGCGAGAACAGGTGCGTAGCACTTTGAACTTCAGCAAGCTCGCTGATATCAGTCTCTGCAATGTCAGCGTCGACGATCTGCACCTTCAACAGTCGGGGTTCTTGTTCCACATTCTTGGTAATGATGTCTCTAGTAATCCTGGTCAACTCGGTCCGCATCTCGACACCAACACAAGTACCAAAACAGCTTTGAAGTGCCGCTTGCATCACGACGTTTCCAACCCCAGCTCCAACATCCACAAAGACATCATCTCGATTCGAATCGCCAAATGCTTCGAGTAGCTTGGTCACACCGAATGGAGTCAATTCGCCAGCGTTACACTCCGATTTTCCACGCGGTTGACGAACGTCAGACTTCGACACAGTTTGCAGCAACTCGACCACCATCTCGACTGCAATCGTCTCGGCATATGGTGTCAGCTCGACTTCATCACGAGACATACACAAGTTGAACTCTTCAAGCAGTGTACGTCTTTCTCCATGCATGCGTTTTTGCAGTTTCTTCGGTCGCGTGATCTCGTTTGTCACATGCCGGTTCTCCATGGGTGTGAGCAAAAGCGACTTCGCATTGTGATTTGCCTCCGCCACGCACATCTCTAATCCTTGCGACAACGCGACGCCGGCAAGACCATCCTCCTGCTCGCCGTGTTTGTGTTTCCGAAGTTTATGCTTGACAAGCGAATTGCGCGAACGAAATGGTGGGTGCGAGCACAAGTCACAGCTCACCTCGACCTGGTCGCGACTTTTGCGCTTGTTCTGCTTCTCCTCGCACTCGTCACGTCGTGGATTTGCCTTGCAATAAATGAGATGATCTAACACGTTCTTCCACTTTGGTCCACGATATGAGCAAGACGTATCACTTGTTTTCATATAGTTTCTTGGATACTTGCGGATATCACCGACTTGTTCATCTAGGTTGTACGGGCATGGGAACACAACCGGTTGGAAGATTGCTCGTACTGTCTGGACGTCGTCTTGAATGTAAATGTAGTGACCACAGATAGCGTTTGATCGTTGGCACGAATAGATTGTGTTGTGTCGGAATACAACACCACTTCCTTGCTTTAATACGTGTTTGTTGAATTTCGCTGTCTGCTTGGCCTCTTGTGTCACAGACGTCAGAATCTCAGCTCGGTCAGACAGGCAGACAATAAGAACAATCGCGGTCTCGGAGTCCAACCAATCCTTCACCATTTGTTGGGTTGAATCGAGCCGCTGCAATGCAAGAATATGGCTAGCCAAGAGCTTGTAGCCATGAAGCCCTTTCTTATCCAAAAGTGCGTCGACGGCCATGCTGAGTGCAATAGTTGCTGGTCCATCGATGAGCGTACCCGTCATGGGTATGACTACATCGGTGCTCGCACTTGCTTGACTGTTGACTTCAGCTTGGAGCTCTTGTCTCACTTCCAGCGGAAGGAGAACATCCAATTCAAGAGCGTTGTTCATAATGTTGCCGAGAATGACGCCCTGAGACTGAAGTCGGGATGACACTGCTGTCACCGCAGTTGTTATCGCGATCAAAGTGATACACTGAGCCAGCCAACAAAACGTGGTACGAATATCTTCGCCGGACCGTTTGTGCACTTTCCGAGAAAATCCCCATCCCGAAATTTATTGCTGCACCATTTCATCCAATGACATCGCTTTCGGAAATCGCCTTAAATGACCACAATTCGGTCATTATAGAAACATCCGAGAAATATCTGCCCTGAAAAAGCAGAAGGTGCAATCGGAAATGGGCCTTAAATGACCACTTTATCGTCATTTAAGCCCTTAACTATGGAAATTGCACTATACAAAAAACAAGTCAAAACAGCGGCAACGAAAGGGTTAACTGTGCTTGCGTTGTTGAAGTTTTTTTTTTTCATCCGCGTTCTGTTGTCTGTTGCCTCTTCCATTGGCGTGAGAGATAGTGTCTCAGGATTGTCGTTGGCCTCCGACACACTAATCAGCATGCATTGTGATAATCCCAATTCAACAGATCCGTCCATGGGTTCAGATGTCTTGTGTTTCCGAAGCTTGTGCTTAACAAGGGAATTCTTGGATTGAATTGGTGCGTCTAAGCACATGTCACAGCTTACCTCGACTTGATCTCGGCTCTTGCGCTTGTTCTGCTTCTCTTCACACTCACCACGTCGCGGGTTCGCCTTGCAATAGATGAGATGATCTAAACGTTCTTCCACTTCGAAGCACGATAGGAACAAATGCTAGTGCATGTTCTAATATAGATCCTTGGATACTTATAATCTCCGACTTCTTCAATTCGATTGTAGGGGCATCGAAACATGACAGGTTGGAAGACTGCTTTGCCGCGTCAACTTCGTCCTGAAATATAATATGCTTGTTCATTCTCGCTGTTGGCTTGATGTCTTGAGTCGTCGACATCGACATCTCTCCCTCACCGTACAAGCAAACGATATTTGCCATCGCTGTCTTCGGGTCTTACCATTCCTGTACCATTCGCTGGGTTGAATCGAGCCGATGTAGTGTGATTAGACTGCTGGACACAAGCTTATATACACGCAAACCATTCGCAGCCAAAAGAGCGTCAATAGCTGTGCTTCAAGCAACTACCACAGGTCCATATATGAGCATATCCATCATTGGTGTGACCAGTTTGCCGCTTGCAGTTCCTTGAGTGTTCGCTTCAGCTTCAAGCTCATGCCGCACTTCCAACGGGAGAGAAATATCAAGATCGAGCGACGATCATGATGCTGATAACGACGATCTGAGACTGTGTGGATGATACTTTAGACAAAGCAGTTGATACCGCGATCAAAGTTACACTGTGAGCCAGCCACCAAAAAGTGGTATGAATATCTTCGCGGGACTGTTTGTGTACTTTCCGAGAACATCCCAATCCTGTTACTTATTGTTGTCGCATTTTATCCAATCACATTACTTATGGAAATCGCCAAGTAAGACCCCAATTCAGTCATTCTAAAAACGTCCGGAACAAATCTACCCTAAAAAATCAGACTATCGGGCGTTGAATAACCACTTAATCGTCATTTTAGCCATTAACCCTTTCGTTGCCGAGAGTAAGAATAATGACCACTTTATCGTCATTTTACGCTTATGTATGGGTGCGATATGGTGCCTTTTGGTTGTCAGACTGGACATTCGAAAATGAATGCAAACCTCTATGCGATAAAGAAATTCAATTCATAGAGGCTTTTATCAAAACATACGAGGCCCATTCCCTTTATACTTTATTCCGGTACGGAACCTTATACAAAAGGCTGTTTTCCATCGGGAAACGGCCCTAAATGATCACTTTATCGTCATTTAAGCCCTGAACTATAAAAATTGCAGTATAGTAGAATCAAGACAAAGTAGTGGCAACGTAAGGGTTAACTATGGAAATTCCACTATACGAAAACCGAGTCGGCAACTAAACTGTGATATAGTGTTATGCAATCTGGCGTATAACTCTCACTCACTAAGACAGCGAAGGGGTAGCGCTAGCCTTAGTGACACTAGCGGAGCACAGCTTATAGAGGAAGCTAGCTCCTGCGGTCAAGTATCTCACGTTGTGGACCCTTAGTATGTCCTTTCGAGTGCTGGCACTCGTATCCGGACTCACTGTGAAAGCCCACGAGATAGCGAGAGACGCGGAGACAATATAGAACAATAGGTCTGAACGATCTGTATTAATAGAGCCGGCCCTCCGGTTATTCTATTAACAATCGCAACCTTGGAGGCCCTTGCCTCTCTTTTCCTAATATGAAATACGTACGCCACTGCTGGCGAACGTAAGGTAACCACTGATTATGAAGTGCAGGGCAGGTATGGGACTTAGCCAATACCTTTCACACAGAGATGGAGGCGCTTTGGCTCCGAGAAATGCACACGTATACACACTAGCGCAATATACACCAATACAGACCTGGCAGTGTCCGAACGAGACCGTTCGCGTACCTGAGCACGTAGCTGAGTCCGCGGTGGTCGATAACGTAGGACTCCGCGAGATCTCCGTCGGAGGCGGCTTGTGTGGTTGGAGGCAAAACTCGAAGTCTTATTGATGGACGGGCGCTAGCCGCCCCCCCTTACATGCACTCCTACAACCGGTATTGTACCGGTACCTACTTCCTACTGTGGTACACACAAACACGAACTTAGTGTATGCCGCATACAGTGTGGACTTGTGTGGTCCACACTAAGTGCGACCCCCCCGGGAATAAGCATTCCCGTTGATCGCACGGGCCGGCTTCTTAGCCGGCCAGCCAGCTCGAAGGCTGGCACATCAACCTTCTCATTCGAAGATTATCTACCCTGACGCCAGCGCCCTCGTCGCAAGGTACGTGCACTATGTCACAAAACGGTTAACCCTTTCGTTGCCCAGGGGTAGTAATAGAGCCCCATTCCCTTTATACTCTCTATCTGGTACGGAACCTTATACAAAAATATATGTTAGAAAATGGCGTAAAATAACCACAATTCGGTCATTCTACTACTGTCCCCTAAAAGTCCGCCCCCAAAATGCAGAAAGGACGATCTGAAGACGGCCTTGAATGACCACTTTATCTTCATTCAAGCCCTTAACTATGGAAATTGTAGTGTGGTAGAAACAAGACAAAACAGTGGTTCACTAGAAACCTAAAGATATGCATCACTGTAGGTGCCCTCAAATTGTTTGACCAAAATCCCAAACTGCACACTCTTTCGATAGATCGAATGTCGACAATGATGATGCCATTGTTCGTATCTCCAAATTCCTACTGGGAAAGCTCCGCACAAATCGTCGAATGCACACGTCACATGTACTCATCTGGCTGTAAAGAATCGATAAGCTGTTGGGCAGAAAGCACACAGAAGCTTCGAATATTACGAAGCATCGGGTAAATTACTGGATATTTATCTTGCTTGTCAATGTGTCACTTCGTGCGCCTTTACCGAAGTGAAGACACGCTTCCGCTTTCGTCTACCGGCCACGTCCCTGTACGTGGAGCTGCCGACCACACTGTCTGCTCTAGCAGCGCATGCGTGCACGGGCCGCACGTACCACATTCCGGTTCTCTCTGCTCTCTTGCGCAAACTTACCGTAAAATCGTACTTGTCGCACAGGAGCTTGGCCTCCTGCTCGGGCTTGTACCTGCTGAGCGACCAACCTTGCACGAGGCTGCTGACGTGGCGCGCAAACGCCTCGACAGAGGTGTGCGTAGTCTCCGTCTCTCCCAAGATGCACGCTCCATTTCTTGTGGTGTTGACACGATGTACAAACCCTGGAGGGATGTACATCGTATCGCCACGATGTTGCGTCTGATGAAGCGTCGTCTTGTCGGGGAGGATGTACTCCCATTCCTTTTCGCCGAAAGGAGGCACATATATGTCGCGGCAGCACCTGCTCGGTTTTGCCTCGCCAGAGGTGGGCGAGAGCAACAAACGAGTGCTTCGTGAACATCTCGTCCCTTGGCGTCATTTTGTACGCATGCACCCATTCATTAGGAATGGGTAAGTTCGACACAAGATGTGGCGATTCTCCATCAGAGACATCGAAAGTGGGTGCCTTCCTTGCTGCTGAGCGGAGCGCGGCGTAGGCAGCAAGGTCCTCCATTGCAACCCCACGTGATCGCGATGTCGCGGTGAGCAGCGCAGTGAGGCCGTCACGCAGCTCCAACGCGGGGCTGCGCACGATGGTCGGCACGAGCACGTCCTCCAGCTTAGAGTGGTGTGTCTCTTTGTTCGACGGCTGTGAGCTCGCTCATCACTTCTCGAAAATGACCCTATGTTTGCTGTCATGGTGCTCATTATGCAGCTTCGTGAATGCTGAGGCAGCCCCCAAACTTCAGTAAAACACTTTGAAATCAATTTAGAGAACGGAAAAACCAACAAAATCACCCCAGATCCAGTGAGCCACTAATCGCTCCATCAAAGGACTCACGGTATCCTGGGTGGCATCGATGATTGGGCAGCAGGCCCCTAGACCTAATTGTGAGCGAGCGGAACCACTGGTGGTGGCCACGACCGCCAAACAAGTGACCATCCCTTCACTTCAGCGTGACAGCTTCACCGACGCGTCGGAGCCTGCGGTATTCCGATTCGTTGTCATTCGTCTGCATCCTTTCATCGACTTGCGGGCTAACCCTTTCCCGTACAAATGGGCATTCGTCTCTACCGACAGCTCAGAGATCCAGATGGAGGAGTTCCTGGACTCGCAGAAGCGTTGGCTGATGAAAAGTAG
Source organism: Pythium insidiosum (assembly GCA_022836835.1). Taxonomy (NCBI): domain Eukaryota; phylum Oomycota; class Peronosporomycetes; order Pythiales; family Pythiaceae; genus Pythium; species Pythium insidiosum. Next base: position 157,384 of record JAKVDI010000045.1, on the reverse strand, counting down.
TCAACACAAGAGTGCCATGTTTGCCCGGTGCGTTTCACTCTACACATGGAGCACAATGCCATCTACCGCTACACCCCCCCATCCTGCGCCGCCGCTGCTCATGATCTCGGTGTCCCCAGCTGCGCATGGTTGACGGACACTGCAACGAGACGAAGCGAGATGTCATTGGTCAGCATGGACATCATCTACCATCGATGCGAGGAGCTGCCGAAACTAATTCCAATGTAGACAGCTGTCTAGGACACAACAACGATGTGGACGAGATGGAACGACTACTTGCGAGGCGAAAGTTTCACCGGCGCTTCCAAACGACACGGCATTTGGTTTCGGTTTCTTAATGAATGAGTGTGGAGCGCCTTCGTTAACCCTTTCGTTGCTGACCACTTTATCGTCATTTTACGCTTACTTATGGGCGCGATATGGTGCCTTTTGGTTGCGAGACTGGACATTTTGTCTACCGAAAATGAATGCAAACCTCTATAATATAAAGAAATTCAATAATTCATAGACGGTTTTATCAAAACATACGAGCCCCATTGCCTTTACACTTAACCCTTTCGTTGCCAATGTTTTGTCTTGATTCTACTATACAGCAATTTCCATAGTTAAGGGCTTAAATGACGATAAAGTGGTCATTTAAGGCCGTTTTCCGATCGTCCTTTCTGCTTTTTTAGAGCGGATTTTTTGGAGATATTAGTATAATGACCGAATTGTGGTCATTTTAGGCCATTTCCGAACATACTTTTTTGTATAAGGTTCTGTACGGGAATAAAAATATAAAGGGAATGGGGCTCGTATGTTTTGATAAGAGCCTCTATGAATTGAATGTCTTTATCTTATAGAGGTTTGTATTCATTTTCGGTAGACAAAATGGCCAGTCTCGTAACCAAAAGGCACCATATGGCGCCCATACATAAGCGTAAAATGACGATAAAGTGGTCATTATACTACCTCTCGGCAACGAAAGGGTTAGTTCCGGTACGGAACCTCATACAAAATGTATGTTCGGTAAAGGCCTAAAATGACCACAATTCGGTCATTATACTAATATCTTAACCCGCCCCCCAAAAGCAGAAAGGACGATCGGAAAACGGCCTTAAATGACCACTTTATCGTCATTTAAGCCCTTAACTATGGAAATTGCTGTAAAGTATAATCAAGACAAAACAGTGCAACGAAGGGGTTAAGCACCGGTGCGAAGAAGATATGTCGTGATTGAATGCGCGACGACACATTATATTCGGACACTTTCTCTCGCTTCCGCATACCCACTTCACGTGGACCTTGAAGCTCTTCCCGGCTCGATTTCCGTCCATTGTGATCGGCATCTCGGACACTTGCTAGCGCGACTCTCCGAGCGCAAGCGTTCTTATCGCTTTTGCAAGGCCCACATCACCGCTCGGGATTACGGCGGCTACATCACATCCCACGCGTCGCGACTCCTGCTGTACGTCAAGGCATGCCTCGCAAAGCTGACTGTGGAAGCGCATTAACAATGTCAAGTCCGGCATGGTCGTGTACCACGCCTTCCGGCTCCGGTAAACACGGAGCACTGTTGATTGCGCGCCTAATTGATAGGGTTGCTAGCGATGTCGAAGTCGCAAGAAGACACGAATCCGGCCCACTGCAAGCGAGCACGAGAAGGAGGAAATGTGCGGGACACGGCAAGTTTGGAAATAAATCTAAGGAGCTGTCGGGATCCGTGCTTCCACCACCGCTGAATGCCACTGCGAGGGAGGGTTGGGGTAGCAAGTTGACCGATCTGAGAAACACCTCAGAGCGTGGAGCGTCCACGATCCCTATTCGTTGCGTTTGGATTCGTGTGGTTGCGTATGTCCGTCTAGACTTTGGGACTTCTCGAAACGATCTCGTCGTTTCGACGGGTGGCCTTCATGTGGAGGTCGAGTTCGTGCGAGAAAGGTATCTTCTTGCCCACCCATCGTCTTCTTCTTTTCAGACCCAGGGAACGCCATGATGGACGCTCGTTGAGTCTGCCAAGAAGCGAAAGCACGCAAGGTCATCCCGCCGATGGCAATATTCCGTATTGTCGATGGGTCAGCATCGTCGTCAAAGAGGGCCGTCTCTCTCTCTTATCGAATAAGTTGCCTGGCGTCGCTTGCTCGGTTGGGTCTTCTGCATCACTAATGTATGGCATTCCGTTTGACGTGGCATACTTGATTGGACAAAATGTTCGTATGTTGGTCATTCGGGTGTGCGAGTTTTTCTGTCGTTGGGTTTGTTTTCGTCGTTCGCTGTATGCTCTTCTGCCTAACTTGGACATGCAACAGATTCTAAATACTGATGGCAGCGTGTCAGTGACAGGAAGAGCACAACAGGCAATCAGTGTGGCAATCAGTGTGTATATTCAAGCCATCAAACAGCACTCTAGCCTATCGACTTCCCGCTCACCTGCCGACTCCGTCGCCGGAGACGCGGCAGGTCGAAGCCGTCCACGACATCTTTGCCGACGTGGAGCGTGCTCCAGCACCTCCCCTAGAGATGCAGCACTTCACCTCCTTTTCTTCGATTGTCGCTCCATACCGGCCCTGGTGGGTCCGGTGCCTGCGTTGTTCACATACGTATGCGGCTTCGACCCAGGGCAAGTGGAGTTATGAGCCTCGCTGCCCCAACGACCACAAACAACCAAGCGGAGTACTTCGGGCTGGTTGGTGATCGGGTCTGAGGGGCATTCAGCTGATAGGAGACAGCGCGTTGATCATCCGGAACTTCCGAAACCTCAGGCCCCCACGGAACGCGCACCTTTCCTGTTAATACCGGCAAGCTCGCCGGATAGGCAACATGCTCGGCGTAACAAAATCTCCTCCGCAAAGCAGATTGGTTCCAACACCTCCGAGCTCACTGCCGAATGGCCGACGCGCTCGCCAACCTCACCATGGACGCATCGGCGAGTTACCAAGTTCGTCACCAGACTACGAGAGCGGCCCTCGCGGTGGTTGTTGCTCACGTTCTCAATGGCTTAACATCCCTGGCTCCTCGCCCCCTCCATGGGCCCGGTTGCGCATTCTACAGAGTAGGAGGCTTTACAGCTATCTGGTACGCCTGACACGCATAGTATACTTCGTATGCAGTCACTTGCGTCCAAGCAGAAGCACGAGGCTGAGTCTGTGATGAAGGTAACAGCCAGTGACTGACGACCGTGATCGCTGTTGACAACTGGCTGGGACAATATCGTTTACTATTGATTGGAATCGATGGAACAAAGAAATCAATAATTGGCAAAAATTTCACTGAGTCAAACAATCACATGAGAACCACCCAGGAAATTCGAGGCGACACTACGTTTCGTTCTACTCCACACGATGGTTTTTGTTGTTGGACTTCATATCCTTGTCCACCTCTGCCACAAGGGTTGCATCCCACATGTTCCTGTTGTATTCGAGAAGCATTACAGACTCGAGGGACGTTGGGTCCATTTAGCGTCATCGACTTGTCAAAACGACACCAGCACGGGAGAAGAGGCGCTCGACCTCGTCAAGGTTGCTGGAATCCATCGTAGGACTGCACCATTTTCTGGGACTCGCGGAGATCTTTTTCAGCGAAGAATAGGTCGTCCTCAGTGCGAGCAACATTCAAGCAATCACGCTCAAGCCTCAGCAGCGCATGAGCTTAGGTACCACGTAGAGCGCCCTCACATCCATCCAACACTTTGATGACCCCTGTCACAAAGTGCGGAGACGTCACTATTTTGGCAGCTCGCGCCAGATACTCCCCCATCACCGGAAACACCTTCTCTAAGCCATCCAATAGCCGTTCGACCTTCTCAAGAGATAGTTCCTGTCCCGTAGACGCGAACTGTAGATCCAGGCTCACACGCTCGATCATCTTAACTCACCCAGCGCCTTATCGTTGAAAATGGTCGATAAGATTTAACCTCAAATTCTTATCGATGATTTGCAATGATAAGTGGAGCCAATGGTTGCTCAGTAAGGACGAGCAGAAGCGCGAAATCGTGGATAATCTATTCCTTGTGAGTGCATAGAGACACGTGCACCGGGGATCTATCCGAGAATATATACAAGGTCGTACTGCAGCAGACACAACAATTCCGTGATCGTACGCGGCGACATGGCGGAGGCCGCGTCGCACGCTGCGGTCGCTCATTTTTGGCTCGGAGTAACACTAGGGCAGCAAAATCGGATTTCGTGAATGAGTGTGTAGACTGTTAGGATACCAAAATTGTGCGCGTCGCGTTTTCGCCGCAAGCACAACACACTCACTGACCGACTATTTACTGCGGATGAAGCTGTGTAGCCGCCACCGGGAATGCGGAAGCGTGCACAAAGCACACTCTGAATGGAGTGGTTGATACAGATGATCACACAACACATTTTGTGTATTTGACTTTCGGGATGGAATGCGCTGTCACCGACATCTAACACGCTAGAAGCGAATCCTGTAGGCGCTTGTTTGATTGATGTATGAGCTTGCAACTGTGTGACTGTCGACGCTCTTCAGTTGGTGATGTCAACGACGACGGAGTGATGATGGTTGGCGAGACGATCTGCATTTTTGTCACTTGCAGTCTCTTCTTTCTCCCCATCGTCATCGTCGTGCTCAACTCCTTTCAACACTGTCAGCATTGACAGCAACATTTAATCATCGCAATGCATCACATTCCGCCTGCGCTTGTCCACTTACGTGTGGTGTGTCGCGTTAGTGCTCGAGCCGAGTTCCGGACATCTTCGAGACGTAGAGCGAGAAGATCAACGATGGACGTTCACCGCCATATGGTCGAGTCGATGGATACGACCAGATTCCATGGATGCATCCTTCAGTGATTCACTAATACAGCATATACAAGGATTGGTCCACTTCTCATCGCCATTCGTTTGTCAGCAACGGACGTACCATGCTTGAGGGATCGGCCATTATGCACATGAGGGAAACTGCCACCCAGATGCGTTGCGTGTCAGTCACGCACAACGACTAGTTTGGCTGTGGTGAATTACGCCGCCGCCGCGAGAATAACTGGCATTGGGCGCAGTAAATCTGCTATTATGGATGAAATCGTGCGCCTGATCTATGCAATGATTGGCTTTTTTGGCTAGAAATTGTTATCGATGATTTTCAACGATAAGCTCGACGATTTTCATTGGCTGATCAGAACAAGGTTTTTCGGGGAATTTGCATAGTTCAGCGATTTTTGTTGGGAGGGCGCTTATCGTTGAACATCGTCGATAAGCGCGGCGCAGGGTGAGTTAAGAGACTCGAACAACTCAGAGAGACGCAGCTCTTCTCTCGCCGTCAAAAGAACATCCACCAGCGTCGGATCCGTGCGATTAACATGCTCACGTAGTTCAAAGAAGCGCTTAATCATCGCGAATGTACTGTGTCATCTCGTTGAATTGCGTAGCACAGGCATGAGAGCACCAGCAACACGAAGCATATGGCGGTATTTGACTTGAGTTCAGGCGCACGATGAGATCGTTGACTTTGTTCAGAAGAGCATTAAATGGCTCAAGCACTCAACTCACAGCGAGTTGGAGTCGATGGCAGGAGCACCCAACCATGGGGACTACGTTATTTCTTGATAGCGACGCATTGACCGCAGCATGGTGTGTAGCGGCACAAGGCTCGCTACATGTGTGTATATTTGAAGCAATGTGTTCCTCGTTGTGTCCCCTGTTTCCTGGTGACTCAACATGCGTTCCTAATTTCATTTCCACAGGTAGAAATGTCCCTGAGATTTCACCCTATCAGGGACTGCCACCTCGTACCAGTGCGGTTTAAGGGACACTAGGATTAGGTTTTAACGAAGGTCCGAATACCCAGGACCTCCCCGTTTCAATTCGTCTCAAGTGAAGAGCCCGATCGTGCGTGTTGAGATCCCTCAACACTCGAGGTAACGGATCTGCGCCCGTTACATCTGGTAGCACTTCGAAGTCCGGCCACACGGCCGAGAGTTCGAGATGAGCGAGTTTGGGACCTTTGCCCAGTTCGAGCGTACGGAGCTGTATCCGCACCTCACTGAGTACGAGTGGGAAGCCCTCAGTCGCATGACCAAGGCTGTTGGCAACGTCACGGTGGATCTCTTGCCTCGAAATGGAGATCCCGAAGCCCAACGACTCACCGCACAAGAGTTTATGGCTGTCGAACTCGCGGACGCGCACGCTCAAGCGCACCAAACTCTCGTGCGTCCATCCCGTGTCGCTCCAATCCAGATCGACACCACCAAGTACAGTGGCGACGAGAAGTTGCCGCTCCGAAGATGTTTTTGCGAATTGGACGAAGCCATTGAGGCTCGCCAGATCGCAGATGCCGAACAGCAAGCTCGGTATGCACTGTCCCAGTTATCTGAGAGAGCCTTGGGTCTTCGGACTCAAGACATCGGACCGCGGAGATCGATTGGAAGAATCGATCTCTCAAGAGCGCCAATGCGTATTGCATTGATGCGCACGACGAGACACTCACCGTTCTCGATGATGTCCTTTGGATGAACATCACCGAACCCTCACGGACAACTGCGCACACCTCTGCAGCGAGCGATGGCCCTGCAAGTGCCGCGTCCCTGTTGCCAGCGAAACAAGAGCGGCGATCCCGACAGCGGTCGGGACCTCATCCAAGTCAGAAGAGGCGCGCTCGAACAAAACAAACAAGGCATCTGTGGCCAGCCCAAGTGTGAAGAGTCAACGCAAGCTTCGCTCTGATGCCCAATCTCTCGACTCTCCGAAGGCGAGCAACAACAATGCCTATGAACTCATTGTTGAGTATCAAGATATCTTCCCCTCTGAAGTTCCGAAGGTCATCCCTCCGAAACGCCGCGTTCGCCACGAGATCGACCTCGTGCCGGGGATCAAGTATTGCGTTACACCGCAGTGGCCACTTCCCCGTGAGCAAGTGGAGGCAATTGACAAGTTCTTCGAGGCCCGCAAGATCGCAGGTCATGTGTGCGAATCTGTTTCCCCGCATTTGAGCCCGACGTTCTGTGTGAAGAAAGCAACCGGCGGATGGCGTATCGTTCACGCATTCGACAAGTTGAACGACATGACGATTCCCGCTCAAACACCGATCCCACGCAAAGATATAATCCTGGACTCAATGTCCGGGTCAGAGGCCTTCAGCGCGATCGATCTGATGGACGGGTTTTTCCAGATCTTGATGCGCGAGGAGGGTATCTCGCTCACCGCGGTTAGTACGCCAAGTGGTATGCTGTGGGAGTGGCTCGTGATGCCACAGGGGCTGAAAAACGCTCCTGCGACTTTCAGCAGAATGGTCTCACACGTGTTGGCACCTCTCAGAAGGTTCGCGCCAAGTTATATCGACGGCATCTTTGTCCACAGCAAGGATGAGGACGGTCGCACGGCTGAAGCCGTCCATCTCGATCGTTTGTGTCGAGTCTTTGATGCGATGCGTCGCAACAAGCTCAGCGCGAATCTGAAAAAGTGTGTGTTCTTCGCGCCACAAATCCCAGTGCTCGGTTGTTTTGTCAGCAAGAATGGTGTGCGTTCCGATCCCGAAAAGGCGGCCGCGATTTGTGCGTGGCCACCCCCAAGAGACCAGAGGCAGCTCCGTCAGTGGCTGGGGCTAGCAAACTACCTCCACAAGTACACGAAGGACTACGCAGCCCTCGTCCAACCTCTTTCGCAGCTATTGCGGAAGGACGTTGAATGGAAATGGGAAGACTCCCATCAGGGGCTGTTTAATGCAGTCAATGCAAGTTTGCAGAGCGCGCCCGTGCTCGCTCCCCCCCGACTATGATCGCACGTTCCACGTCGTATGCGACGCTAGCGACTATGCTATCGGCCGCGCGCTGTTACAATTTGACGAAGCCAAGCAAGAGAGAGTGATCAGTTACCAATCACACCAGCTGAAGCCGGTCGAACGGAACTACCCCGGTCACGATAAGGAACTCCTTGCGATGAAGTACGCTATGGTCAAGCTCCGAGTTTACCTGCTCGGCGAGCAACAGTTCGTGATTTACACTGACCATACGTCGTTGCGTTCAGCGACAAAGTCCCCACACCTATCACAGAGAATTCCCCGTTGGTTGTCATTCTTCGCCGAGTACAATTTCGTGGTTCACTACAAGCCTGACAAGAGCAACATACTCGCCGACGCACTCTCCCGACGACCGGACTACAATCCTCGTGCCTCGGATGCTCCGAAGCGAGTTCCCCTTGTCCGAAGTGCGTTGGGGACGACCTCAACGCAATCCAAGTGTCGGCTCATTCATCCGTCCACGATGACGTTCGTCGAGCCTATTCCGCTGACCCCGTGCGTCATGAGATCGTCCAGCATCTTTCTGACCCAGGTGAGACGAAGCTACTCCAACTCTCACCAAGTGTTCGCGCGCGTGTGCGCCGCTATCATCTCTCGGATGGTCTGTTGTTTTATGGCGTCGACCCTTCCGATTTCCGCGAGTCGTCGTCCCGCTCAATGACGACATCCGTCAACGACTGATGCACGCGTATCATGACGCCCCGGCTGGTGGACATCTCGGTCGTGAGAAGACATCCCTCTCACTCTCTCGTGGTTACTACTGGCCGCATCAATACAAGTGGGTTCGGAAGTGGGTTCTGTAGTTTTGCGCAATCTGTCCGTGTCGGAGAAACAAGAAGAGTGAATTGTATTCATGAGCGCATGCGCGCTTTACCGCCGTCCTGCACTGTGCTTCCGTTTTCCCTCTCGTAGCACCTGTCTAATCTCCCCGCGCACTCCCACTGTCGGCACGTCCCAAGACTCACGTTCGCTCCGGGATCACTGATACGATGGGTGCTTAGTGCTCAGTGCTCCCGGGCTTACTTGAGTCCCACTTGATCTCGTAGCGTTCGGAGCTTGGCGCTGGCATCCACTTCATCAACATGTCAGCTTTCATCTGCGCAGATTTGATGAACGTCAATCTCACGATCTTCTTGTTGTAATTGTAACGCAGAAACGTCAGCTTCACGTCAACGTGCTTCTGCCGACTTGACGTCGCCTCATTCTGGATCCACTTCATCGCGGCTTGGCTATCCACCACCATCTCAGCCGGTAACGACACCTCAAGACCGTTTTCGCGGGCCAGTTCGTCCAAGCCCAAGACTTCTCTTCTACCCGTAGCAGCAGCAACAGATTCCGCTTCAGCTGTGGAGAGCGCCACGGCTCCTTGCTTCCTACAAAGCCACTCACAGAATTTCAGTTGTTCTTGTCGGCCGCGTAGTCTGCGTCAGTGTAGGTTTTGACTCGTATGTCCGTGGTCCGCTCACAGTGCATGTGAAGCTTCAGTCCACTTGTGCCTGCGAGGTATCTAGCAACTCGTAATCCCCAACCGTCGGTGCATGTGTCTTGCGTGACGCTCGATGAACGCTAAAGCTATGTCCATCGAGCCACCCAAAGTAAACTTCCAACAAGGGACTGGAAACGCTGAACTGTGGGCCTCTCTGGCGTCCCCTTGTCCGTGGTCGGCAAAAGCTCTTTCCCTTCATCATCATCGCTGTCCTCGTCGGGCCCAATCGGCAATTTCTTTGCATTTGCTTTCGACAACCCGTGCCGTTTAAGGATCTCAACAATCACCTTCTCTTGATCCACAATCCATTTGCTCCGTGGCTGATTCTCATTCCTAATAAGTTCTGTGCGACCCCGAGGTCCTTCGGTTTAAGCTTTCCCATGGAAGGTATCCACCCGTGAGTTGTATGTGGCCGTGACCAACAAGTCATCGACGTACGCTCCGACCAACATCATTCCTCGAGCATCCATCTTGTAGAACCCGCACGCATCCGTGATGTATTGTGTGTATCCGACGCCGAATAGCGTTTTCACGAGCAACTGGTGCCACAGTCTCCCTGCCTGTTTCAATCCATAGAGATTCTTCTCGATTTTTAGCGCCAGTTCCTTCTTCCCGGTGACACCGTGTTCCTCAAGTGACTGTGTGATTTCCATTCCTTCAGGGATGGCCAGGTGGATCTCAAATCCTTCTCCCCTGCACGTGGATACGCGTTCGGAACATCAAAGTGTCGTGCGGGCACGCCCCAGACCTGCCCTGCCGCAAGGATGAATTTGCCGCTTGCCATCTCGAGAACTGCAGCGAATGTCATCATGTAGTCGACACCCACGATCTGTTCATTCCCACACGCGACTAGGCTTGCTTTGTTTCGCTCGATATTCCCATCCTTGTCAGTCTTCTTCTTGAGCACTCACTTGGTGTGCAGGCAGTACATGTCGCTCGTACGCTTGACTAGCTTCCACGTCTGGTTGACCCAGAGCGAGTCGAGCTCCTCCTTTCGAGTTCGATCACAAATCTCCGCATCTGCACTTTGCAATGACTCACGAAGTTCTTTGGATCCGGCAGAGCCGCATACGCGGGCTTCATTCAATCGACAGCAGTCATGGCAAAACCAGCAAAACTCTCCTCGGCTGCAGCCTTCTTGGCCGACTTCTTACTGCGCCGATTTGATCTGCACAATTGTCGCACACTTGCTGCATCATCTCTCGGCGTCTCGGACGCCGGTTCTCCTCCATTCTCGTCCACTCTTCTTGACGCTTGTCTCAGTGACCCATTTGTTCCGACTTGTCTGTCTTCAGTCTCGTCAGCCCCACACAGCGCCTGACGTCTCGTACGTTCTGCTGCAAGCTTCTCCAGTTCTCTCTCTGATTCTGTCTCGAGCACTCGTTGCAGCTGCTTGCTTGCATCTTCGGACAGCGTCTCGACGTTTTGTACGTGTCTAGGCGTCACTACGACTCGTTCGCGTGGACAGTAGACCCTAAAGCCTTTCGTCTCTTCGCTCTTTCCAACGATGATCCCTTACTTTCCTCTCGCCTCGAGCGTTCCCTTCTTCGGATCCCTGAAGACCGTGCACGGTGAGCCAAAAACCACCACGTCGACTAAGCTTGGTCTCACACCAGTCACCACGATCGGCGAACTACGCCTCGCATTGGCGCGCGTCGGCATCCTATTCAGGATGTACGCAGCATATTAGGCAGCATCCCCCCAGAAACTCAAAGGTAGAGCATAGGCAAACAACAAATACCGCACCATGTTCATGATCGTACGATGCATCCCTTTCGCTTTGCCGTTGGAAGCTTCATTGGTGCAGGTATCTGCCGTGAGGCACCGGTCTGGTTGCAAAAGAGATCAACGTTCGCGTATTCTCCTCCTCCATCCGTGCGAAGCAAGTGGATCTTGACGTTGAAACGCTGCTCAAAGAACGCCAGGAAATGTTCAAACTTCTTGGCAGCTTCAGCTTTCGTCGTCGCCAAAAACACTCGGCAGTAGTTCGAGTGGAAGTACACCAAGTTTACCATGTATCTGGTGCCGCGCCTGTCCTTCGGCATCATAGGCCCTTTCAGGTGACTGCATATAACCCCACCTACACGGTCGGTCGGTGCGCTTTGGCCGGAGTCCGAGACGTCGGTCGGTGCGCTTTGGCCGGAGTCCGAGACGTTGTTGTGTCCGTCCAACACAAGCACCTTTTGTTGCCGTCATGGCCCACCTCACCGTCTTCTTCGAGTTTGGGTGATGTTGTTCTTCCTTGCAGTCCTTGGCGAGGTGTCCGACTTTGCCGCAGAGTTAGCACGTTCGCTTCTCAGTTAATGCGTTTACTACGTCCTTTCCTGTGTTTCTGTCGGACAAGCTTTTATCTTCCATGGCCTGTGCGCAATTAACGAGCTCCTCGGCATGCGCCAGATAATCCAATCGTTGTGTATCCACACGTGCCAACAAGATTGGTCTCAGCTCTGGTGATGCATGCTTCACGATGTTCTCCAACACCAATTCTGGCCCCGACATGGTGGCTTCCATTGCCGCAACAAGATAAAGCAAATGATCGTTCCATGATCTCGAGTGTTCCTTCTTCGCCGTGATTTTAATCTATCGAGGAACACTGCGACTATAGTGATCGACTGTTTCATTGCTAGATAGATGGGCCATCGGAGACGGTCGACACAGACCATTACGCCGTCGCGACCGAGACTGACGGACGACCACACGTCGTCCGGGATGGGCAGCGGGCGCAATGGTGCGCGCGGGATAGCTTTGTGCGCTGACAGTTTTTGCATGTGCGAACCTATTGGAAATGGAGCACTAAGCACCCATCGTATCAGTGATCCCGGAGCGAACGTGAGTCTTGGGACGTGCCGACAGTGGGAGTGCGCGGGGAGATTAGACAGGTGCTACGAGAGGGAAAACGGAAGCACAGTGCAGGACGGCGGTAAAGCGCGCATGCGCTCATGAATACAATTCACTCTTCTTGTTTCTCCGACACGGACAGATTGCGCAAAACTACAGAACCCACTTCCGAACCCACTTGTATTGATGCGGCCAGTAGTAACCACGAGAGAGTGAGAGGGATGTCTTCTCACGACCGAGATGTCCACCAGCCGGGGCGTCATGATACGCGTGCATCAGTCGTTGACGGATGTCGTCATTGAGCGGGACGACGACTCGCGGAAATCGGAAGGGTCGACGCCATAAAACAACAGACCATCCGAGAGATGATAGCGGCGCACACGCGCGCGAACACTTGGTGAGAGTTGGAGTAGATTCGTCTCACCTGGGTCAGAAAGATGCTGGACGATCTCATGACACACGGGGTCAGCGGAATAGGCTCGACGAACGTCATCGTGGACGGATGAATGAGCCGACACTTGGATTGCGTTGAGGTCGTCCCCAATGCACTTCGGACAAGGGGAACTCGCTTCGGAGCATCCGAGGTACGAGGATTGTAGTCCGTTCGTCGGGAGAGTGCGTCGGCGAGTATGTTGCTCTTGTCAGGCTTGTAGTGAACCACGAAATTGTACTCGGCGAAGAATGACAACCAACGGGCAATTCTCTGTGATAGGTGTGGGGACTTTGTCGCTGAACGCAACGACGTATGGTCAGTGTAAATCACGAACTGTTGCTCGCCGAGCAGGTAAACTCGGAGCTTGACCATAGCGTACTTCATCGCAAGGAGTTCCTTATCGTGACCGGGGTAGTTCCGTTCGACCGGCTTCAGCTGGTGTGATTGGTAACTGATCACTCTCTCTTGCTTGGCTTCGTCAAATTGTAACAGCGCGCGGCCGATAGCATAGTCGCTAGCGTCGCATACGACGTGGAACGTGCGATCATAGTCAGGGGGAGCGAGCACGGGCACGCTCTGCAAACTTGCCTTGACTGCATTAAACAACCCTTGATGGGAGTCTTCCCATTTCCATTCAACGTCCTTCCGCAATAGCTGCGAAAGAGGTTGGACGAGGGCTGCGTAGTCCTTCGTGTACTTGTGGAGGTAGTTTGCTAGCCCCAGCCACTGACGGAGCTGCCTCTGGTCTCTTGGGGGTGGCCACGCACAAATCGCGGCCACTTTTTCGGGATCGGAACGCACACCATTCTTGCTGACGAAACAACCGAGCACTGGGATTTGTGGCGCGAAGAACACACACTTTTTTCAGATTCGCGCTGAGCTTGTTGCGACGCATCGCATCAAAGACTCGACACAAACGATCGAGATGGACGGCTTCAGCCGTGCGACCGTCCTCATCCTTGCTGTGGACAAAGATGTCGTCGATATAACTTGGCGCGAACCTTCTGAGAGGTACCAACACGTGTGAGACCATTCTGCTGAAAGTCGCAGGAGCGTTTTTCAGCCCCTGTGGCATCACGAGCCACTCCCACAGCATACCACTTGGCGTACTGACCGCGGTGAGCGGGATACCCTCCTCGCGCATCAAGATCTGGAAAAACCCGTCCATCAGATCGATCGCGCTGAAGGCCTCTGACCCGGACATTGAGTCCAGGATTATATCTTTGCGTGGGATCGGTGTTTGAGCGGGAATCGTCATGTCGTTCAACTTGTCGAATGCGTGAACGATACGCCATCCGCCGGTTGCTTTCTTCACACAGAACGTCGGGCTCAAATGCGGGGAAACAGATTCGCACACATGACCTGCGACCTTGCGGGCCTCGAAGAACTTGTCAATTGCCTCCACTTGCTCACGGGGAAGTGGCCACTGCGGTGTAACGCAATACTTGATCCCCGGTACGAGGTCGATCTCGATGCGAACGCGGCGTTTCGGAGGGATGACCTTCGGAACTTCAGAGGGGAAGATATCTTGATACTCAACAATGAGTTCATAGGCCTTGTTGTTGCTCGCCTTCGGAGAGTCGAGAGATTGGGCATCAGAGCGAAGCTTGCGTTGACTCTTCACACTTGGGCCGGCCACAGATGCCGATGCCGCATGGGCGCCTGCTCGTCTTGTTCGAGCGCGCCTCTTCTGACTTGGATGAGGTCCCGACCGCTGTCGGGATCGCCGCTCTTGTTTCGCTGGCAACAGGGACGCGGCACTTGCAGGGCCATCGCTCGCTGCAGAGGTGTGCGCAGTTGTCCGTGAGGTTTCGGTGATGTTCATCCAAAGGACATCATCGAGAACGGCGAGTGTCTCGTCGTGCGCATCAATGCAATACGCATTGGCGCTCTTGAGAGATCGATTCTCCCAATCGATCTCCGCGGTCCGATGTTATGAGTCCGAAGACCCAAGGCTCTCTCAGATAACTGGGACAGTGCATACCGAGCTTGCTGTTCGGCATCTGCGATCTGGCGAGCCTCAATGGCTTCGTCCAATTCGCAAAAACATCTTCGGGGCGGCAACTTCTCGTCGCCACTGTACTTGGTGGTGTCGATCTGGATTGGATCGACACGGGATGGACGCGAGAGAGTTTGGTGCGCTTGAGCGCGCGCGTCCGCGAGTTCGACAGCCATAAACGCTTGTGCGGTGAGTCGTTGGGCTTCGGGATCTCCATTTCGAGGCAAGAGATCAACCGTGACGTTGCCGACAGCCTTGGTCATGCGACTGAGGGCTTCCCACTCGTACTCAGTGAGGTGCGGATACAGCTCCGTACGCTCGAACTGGGCAAAGGTCCCAAACTCGCTCATCTCGATGTCTTGGCCGTGTGGCCGGACTTCGAAGTGCTACCAGATGTAACGGGCGCAGATCCGTTACCTCGAGTGTTGAGGGATCTCAACACGCACGATCGGGCTCTTCACTTGAGACGAATTGAAACTCTGATTATGGGAAGGTCCTGGGTATTCGGACCTTCGTTAAAACCTAATCCTAGTGTCTCTTAACCCTTTCGTTGCCGAATCGCGTATAATGACCACTTTATCGTCATTTTACGCTTCACTATCGAATTATATGCGCATATAAAGTACGCACAATGACCACTTTTCGCACATTTTAGACCAATAGAAATGCACCACATGGCGAAAGATTTCAGTTTCTCGAGCGAAGATTGAAAACTACGTCGTATACTACGGAAAACACGGAAAACTACATGCTATCGAGGTAAGGCAGCCGGAGATGACGTTGCATAGGCTGGCCAACTCGCTCCCCGTGATTTGAATCGTGGAGTTACTTGCGGCTTTATGTACATGGTCCAAGTAGAACGAGGCGCATGGGCAGCTGGCTGAGCACGCTGACTCCAAATATCCGACACGATCGTACAACGTCAATGCTTCAAACAGAGGATGTTCACACCTGATTGCATGGTCATGCCGCTGGAGCTGTAACAAGATGCGCGAGATGACGGAGGCAGAGATAGAGATGAACGCAGCGAAAAGAAGGTCATGAATAAAAGCAATTGTATATTGACGCTTAGAGTTGAACTATATACGCATCACTAGTGTCAGATGCATGTGCAATCGATTCGCGTCCCGCAGTGTATCCGCCGTCGAAGTCAGACGAGAAGATGCTGGATGCCAACTCCCGTGGACTAAAGATCTCTTGTAGACTTACCGATTCTTGGCCGAAGCTGTTGTCATGTGCTGACGGGCTGAACATACCTTGTTCGTCTTGCACTGCGTTCGCTGTCAACCCATCGAATGGGCTGAAGATGAGTGTTGGCGGGCTCTCTGGTTGCTGGCTTGACTCGACCTGACTGGTTTCGACAACGGTGTCGAGTGCGAGTTGACGTCTCGCTTGAAAAATCTTCGACGAGCGCTTGATTCGACCCTTCTCGTTGAAGACACCGCGCGGCAAGTAGTAGTCGTGGAACTTTTGCCAGCATGTCCAGTCAGAGCGAGGACAGATGACGCTGGAGAGGCTCTCTTTTGGAGGATACAGCTCCGTGCAAACGCAGATGTTGTGCTGAATGCAGTAGAGCGTCTTCATGGTCCACGGTCGTCCTTCAAACATGCACACCTTGCATCCACGTTTGCCGCGCGTGCCGCTTGGAAACTTGACCTTGGACAACGTGCAGTCGCACGGCGCGACGTAAGGCGACATGACCTTGGGCGAGCTGGTAGTCGACTGTGACGGTGAATGGCTGATGTCATCGGCGAAGAGTAAACCATCATCTTCGGCTGTCTCCTTCCACTTCCCGGAGATAGGTTCAGATGCGAGATCGATCATGAACTGCCGATGCTGGTTGCGTAGAATCTTGTCGGACTCGTCCACCATGCACTTCGTGACATAGGCGTTTACGCGAGCTATGTCGATGAAGGCAAGCGCAAGCTGCTTGTGCCACTTTTGCATCGAGTGTCCGTCTGCCAAAGAGTACTTAGCTCGAAGCTGATCGAGACGATCAACTCCTTGCATGTGCTTGTTGTACTCGGCGACACACTTCGGTGCTGGGTAGCTGACATGCTTTTTACCAATAAGCCGAGTCACTTCACCCATTCCTGATGAGTCCGCATTCGACAGGATGTTGACGACCGAGCCATCCATCCAGGACGCCGCAACCATCTGTCCCGACTTGCTTACACCTTGAAGCGATGAGCCACGCGGCTCGTTTGACTTCTTCGCAAACATGTGTGCCTTGGGAAACAGAGCGGAGTTCTCGCGGATGGTGCCTCGACCGTACATCCCAACATCACGAAGACTAAGTAGCGTCACAGACGTGTAAAAATTATCCGTGTTTACCACCCGCTTGGTGTTATGGAGAGGCCGAGTAACTTCGAGAACGATCTGACGAATGTTGGACGAAAACTGAAGGCGGTCGTCGAGATACTTGGCTTTGTCGGTGTCAATCACACCCTTCAATCGATCTTCCATGTCGCTTGCGCAGTGGAGTCGGAAACCAACCATAAGCCAAGTTGTAGCACAACAACACGCGTAGATCTTGAAGTGGAACTTCCCGGTCGGCTTCGATGAGTTGTACACGATGAGGTGGCGACCGAACTTCGAACGACACGCGATACTTGACTCGTCGACGGCGACGTTTCTTCCCAACACGGCGTATTTGGTGCCTGTATACTTAAGCATGCTTAGGAGCGGTCGGATTCGGGCGACAGAGTCCTTCTTCAGCTGCTCTGGTGTAACCTTGTGCCTGAAGCACAGGTTCTTGTGGATAAACTGCAAGTGCTTCAAAGTCATGAAGTTCTCAAGTCCGAATGTCGAGCTGACGCCGAAAATCTCGGCTTCCGCTTGATTCCCCAAGTAGTTGGAGTACTCGCCTTTGTCCACGATCGTCATGTAGAACATGATGCCGAAGAAGCGCAACATCTCTTCTAGAGTGACAAGTTTACCCTTGTCCGTAGCCGCATACGCGTTGGTTTCGTTCACCACAATCTTCCAAAACGCCAACGGCAAATACGCAAGAAAACTTGAGGAAGCTGTTGAGAACAAATGCCTCTTGTCCTGTATTACCTTAGTCTCTGTTGTCCCATCGCATGAGTGTACAGATCTGAAGGCTGGCTCATCTTCTTGCCGGCTTGAAAGTCCAGCTTCGTAATCTGCTCAACCATCTGTAAATTCGATGGGAGCGGGGTCTTGGTTACAAAAAGATCCGAGCTTCCATCAAGAACCACGTAGTCATCGAGGTTCTCGCAATCAACCATTGCTTCAGCCGACGAGACTTCACAGATGTGCTTCCATGTCGCCTTGTTGAGAGTACTGCCGCTGAGGGTTTCGTAGTTCTTGATACCACGTTCGACAACCTCACGCGAGACGCGATGCGTGTACATCTTCGACTGGAAGTTGGTGACCGTCCACCGAATCTCGTATGCTGGTCCGCCTCGTTTCTCGCCTTTGGCAGACTTTGCTACATGCACGCGACCTGAGAGGAATAGACCACCGACATCCTTGTAGAGCTTGGTCGGCATCCACTCCTCTTTGTCGCAGCAATACGAAACCATGCGACCCACCAACGGGTCACGAATCTTGGCTGGTGTTGATGCTTTCGGCTTGACAGTAGTACTCTTGGGCTTTGGCGGCGGCCATGTGGCGTGAGGAACCTCCTCAACAACGGGAAGCTCCAGGCTTGGTGACTGAAGAGACCTTTTCGGTGTCTTTCGCGGCGACGGAATGGGCTTGGTCGGTGTCTTCCTAGGTGACGGAACGGGCTTGTTCGATTGCTTGCGCTTGGGCTGTGGCGTCGGTGGGTCATCGTCCTCGGTATCATCGAAGTCAGAATCGCTGATGGGATCGCGAGCCAGCCTCTTCCGCTTGGCGGCTCGACTAGCACCCACACGACGATTGTAGCATGCCGCGCTACAGTAGCAAGCGTCACCTGGGAACTCGGTGATGTCGTTTCCGCTTTCGTCCTTCAATGACATGGCCTTGCAAACGTCGTTGGAACAGAAATGATGCATCGGCTTCGCACACCGGATGCACGATCTTCCGACACCATCGGGACCCTCACCGCAGGTTGCGCAGACTTGGATCATGTCGGTCTTGGATGTGGCGGCCTCCGGCTCGACTTCGTCACGCTCCAACTCGTCATGATACGCCTTGACGGATGCCTCTGGCAGGTTCTCCTCGGGCTCCCACGTCTGATCATTGAAGCCAAGCCAAGCGACGAGATATTCGGTGACCGCGACACCCTTTTTGGTAATCGTTCGCATCTGCAACAGCTTCTCCACCTCGTACTCGTCGGATGGCTCGGATTTACCACGAGGGGACGCAGGCACGGACGGCGCCACATCGACTATCGAATCTCCAATGAGACTGTCATCGACTTGGACCTCGTCAGTTTTGGACGTGGCGGCCTCGGGCTCGACTTCGTCACGCTCCAACTCGTCATGATACGCCTTGACCGACGCGTCAGGCCTAGCTGACGTTCGCACGTGATGGGTTTTGCAAAACGCAGTAACGAGATCAGGTGGTAGATTGCGCTCGGGCTCCCACGTTTGATCGTCATATCCCTCCCACGAGACGAGGAACAGGCGAGAGTCTCGACCATCGACGGAGCCAACCTTCGTGTCGAGAAGTTCAGCGACGACATACTCTCGACTTCGCGACTTCTTTTTCGTCGGAGGGCGCGACACCGGGCGGGTGGTCGCGACTCGTCCTCTCCCCGTTTGCGAACGCGTGCGAGCGAAACTCGACCTTGTCACCATGTTGAAAAAAACGAAATGATTGGCAGCTGGGTAGGTCGAAGGTGACGCGGAAAACGGTTGGTCATCCAGAATCGGCCATAAAAAGTGTCATCCAGAAATCGGTATCGCGAAAGTAATAGATCCACCAATTGAGGACAAAAAGCGGCACGACGTGGTTTCTGCGAGTGGAACATGATCGGAAATCGATTGCTGCTTTTCGAACGCCAACGAACATCTCGCGATCTTGTACCATGATCATTTCAGCGCCCAGCTTGACATCGTGTTGCCATCGTCGTCAACCGTGTAGGCGTCAGCGTCGTCACACCGATCCCAACCTTGAAATAGCCGGCAACGTTGTCACGACCGCACGGGAAGTTGGCGTTGTACCAACCCGTAGTGGCGGCTCATACGTAGTCGGCAAAGTCGCGCCGAACGCAACCGTGCAGCAGTCAGCGACGTTAGCTGCTCCAGTCTGCAATGGCGTCAAGATCGCACTGGAAGTTGGCGTTGTACCGACCCCTAGTGCGGCTCATACGCAGTCGGCAACGTCGGCCCCATCGCAACAGGCTGCAGTCGGCAACGTCGTCCCGATCGCAACCGCGCATGAGTCGGCAACGTCGTCATCGCCATCGCCATCGCCATCGCCATCGCCATCGCCATTGCCATCGTCATCGCCATCGCCATCGCCATCGCCATCGCCATCACCATCGCCACAGCCACAGCCATCGCCATCACCATCGTCATTGCTCATTCCAACGCCATCGCTGTTCGTGTAGCAGACATGACACTTATCCTCACCAAACAAAACGGCACGCATGTGGTGTGCCCTTTTCCTGACGCACAATCGCTGGTCGGAGATTTCCTTGTGCCGCGAAAGGCACTGGTACTCTCTCCAACCAAGCAGTTGGCGAAAGAAACGCACTGGCCGCCTATGCGTCACGTGCAAGGAGGGCTAGATCCTCTCACGGGGGAGGATCGGCGAGTCCTTGCACGTGACGGCAGGCCCCACATGCAGCCGAGTCGCGAGCAAGTTCTGTGTTGTGCTGTAACAAACCGCAATGTTACAATAATGTTTCCTCAGAAACAAACAGAAAATCCACTGAAGAAATCTCACCTGTGCACGAGGTGGCAAATTCGGAAATAAAGAGGGGGTGCCAAAAATGCGTGTGTTTCATCCCGAAGAGTCACCCCGAATCGCCACTTTGAATTGTCATCCCGAATTGTCATGCCGAGTTGTCAGCCAGAATTGGTGGACAAAATGTTGTTTTTAGCCAATCACATGAGCCTTTGACCAACTGACTCTTTCTTTTCTACGAATCCGTGAAAAACCCAACTGATATTAGAAAAACCTCATACTCGTGATCACCTTGTCACCACACGTCCATTTCCGTTTTTTCTCCCCCCACCGCAGGTCCATCGACATGCGTCGATGCGGATGCACATGGCGTTCTAATGGTCTCTCTGTCTCTATGTGTATGTGTGCAGGCATCGCCATCGACGCCTCTATCGCTCGCGCGCATTCAGCGCCCTCCTCGGCTTATCGGCGTCGGCGACAGCGCCGACACGTTTGAGCGGCGGATCGACTTGCGTGGGCCTGCCGCCACGCACGGGGACTCGCCGATCCTCCCCCGTGAGAGGATCTAGCCCTCCCTGTGCGTGGCGCGAAGGCGGCCAGTGCCTCGCCTCCCCTCAGTCATCCGCGTAGGAGTACCAGTGCCTCCGCGGCACAAGAAAACTACGCGGCATGACAGAGGGTGACGGCGGCTCGGCACAACACGCTCGTGCTGATTCGTCCGCCTCCAACATGCCAGGCGCTGGCGCCAACGGAATCGCGAGGCAGAGAGGCGCTCCGCCCAGTATGCGCGGTCAGAGCAATGCTGGTGATGGGAGCAGTTGTGCGAATGTCGACAGCGCCGGTGCAAGTGCTGCGGACGGCTCCGCGCGCGTGAGCAGCAAGAGCAAGCCGTCAGCGAGCAAGAAGAGCGGCGACGATGACAGCACGCGCGATCAGAGCGATGCCGGCGATGAGAGCGGTCGTGAGGATGCCAGCAGCGACGGTGCGAGTGATGCGGACGGCTCCGCGCGCGTGAGCAGCAAGAGCAAGCCGTCAGCGAGCAAGAAGAGCGGCGACGATGACAGCACGCGCGATCAGAGCGATGCCGGCGATGAGAGCGGTCGTGAGGATGCCAGCAGCGACGGTGCGAGTGATGCGGACGGCTCCGCGCGCGTGAGCAGCAAGAGCAAGCCGTCAGCGAGCAAGAAGAGCGGCGACGATGACAGCACGCGCGATCAGAGCGATGCCGCGATCGATGAGAGCGGTCGTGAGGATGCCAGCAGCGACGGTGCGAGTGATGCGGACGGCTCCGCGCGCGTGAGCAGCAAGAGCAAGCCATCAGCGAGCAAGAAGAGCGGCGACGATGACAGCACGCGCGATCAGAGCGATGCCGGCGATGAGAGCGGTCGTGAGGATGCCAGCAGCGACGGTGCGAGTGATGCGGACGGCTCCGCGCGCGTGAGCAGCAAGAGCAAGCCATCAGCGAGCAAGAAGAGCGGCGACGATGACAGCACGCGCGATCAGAGCGATGCCGGCGATGAGAGCGGTCGTGAGGATGCCAGCAGCGACGGTGCGAGTGATGCGGACGGCTCCGCGCGCGTGAGCAGCAAGAGCAAGCCATCAGCGAGCAAGAAGAGCGGCGACGATGACAGCACGCGCGATCAGAGCGATGCCGGCGATGAGAGCGGTCGTGAGGATGCCAGCAGCGACGGTGCGAGTGATGCGGACGGCTCCGCGCGCGTGAGCAGCAAGAGCAAGCCGTCAGCGAGCAAGAAGAGCGGCGACGATGACAGCACGCGCGATCAGAGCGATGCCGGCGATGAGAGCGGTCGTGAGGATGCCAGCAGCGACGGTGCGAGTGATGCGGACGGCTCCGCGCGCGTGAGCAGCAAGAGCAAGCCATCAGCGAGCAAGAAGAGCGGCGACGATGACAGCACGCGCGATCAGAGCGATGCCGGCGATGAGAGCGGTCGTGAGGATGCCAGCAGCGACGGTGCGAGTGATGCGGACGGCTCCGCGCGCGTGAGCAGCAAGAGCAAGCCGTCAGCGAGCAAGAAGAGCGGCGACGATGACAGCACGCGCGATCAGAGCGATGCCGGCGATGAGAGCGGTCGTGAGGATGCCAGCAGCGACGGTGCGAGTGATGCGGACGGCTCCGCGCGCGTGAGCAGCAAGAGCAAGCCATCAGCGAGCAAGAAGAGCGGCGACGATGACAGCACGCGCGATCAGAGCGATGCCGGCGATGAGAGCGTCGTGAGGATGCCAGCAGCGACGGTGCGAGTGATGCGGACGGCTCCGCGCGCGTGAGCAGCAAGAGCAAGCCGTCAGCGAGCAAGAAGAGCGGCGACGATGACAGCACACGCGCGATCAGAGCGATGCCGGCGATGAGAGCGGTCGTGAGGATGCCAGCAGCGACGGTGCGAGTGATGCGGACGGCTCCGCGCGCGTGAGCGCAAGAGCAAGCCGTCAGCGAGCAAGAAGAGCGGCGACGATGACAGCACGCGCGATCAGAGCGATGCCGGCGATGAGAGCGGTCGTGAGGATGCCAGCAGCGACGGTGCGAGTGATGCGGACGGCTCCGCGCGCGTGAGCAGCAAGAGCAAGCCGTCAGCGAGCAAGAAGAGCGGCGACGATGACAGCACGCGCGATCAGAGCGATGCCGGCGATGAGAGCGGTCGTGAGGATGCCAGCAGCGACGGTGCGAGTGATGCGGACGGCTCCGCGCGCGTGAGCAGCAAGAGCAAGCCGTCAGCGAGCAAGAAGAGCGG
Organism: Pythium insidiosum; assembly: GCA_022836835.1. NCBI lineage: Eukaryota > Oomycota > Peronosporomycetes > Pythiales > Pythiaceae > Pythium > Pythium insidiosum. The sequence continues at coordinate 134,336 of JAKVDI010000045.1, read as the reverse complement.
CGACGATGACAGCACGCGCGATCAGAGCGATGCCGGCGATGAGAGCGGTCGTGAGGATGCCAGCAGCGACGGTGCGAGTGATGCGGACGGCTCCGCGCGCGTGAGCAGCAAGAGCAAGCCGTCAGCGAGCAAGAAGAGCGGCGACGATGACAGCACGCGCGATCAGAGCGATGCCGGCGATGAGAGCGGTCGTGAGGATGCCAGCAGCGACGGTGCGAGTGATGCGGACGGCTCCGCGCGCGTGAGCAGCAAGAGCAAGCCATCAGCGAGCAAGAAGAGCGGCGACGATGACAGCACGCGCGATCAGAGCGATGCCGGCGATGAGAGCGGTCGTGAGGATGCCAGCAGCGACGGTGCGAGTGATGCGGACGGCTCCGCGCGCGTGAGCAGCAAGAGCAAGCCGTCAGCGAGCAAGAAGAGCGGCGACGATGACAGCACGCGCGATCAGAGCGATGCCGGCGATGAGAGCGGTCGTGAGGATGCCAGCAGCGACGGTGCGAGTGATGCGGACGGCTCCGCGCGCGTGAGCAGCAAGAGCAAGCCATCAGCGAGCAAGAAGAGCGGCGACGATGACAGCACGCGCGATCAGAGCGATGCCGGCGATGAGAGCGGTCGTGAGGATGCCAGCAGCGACGGTGCGAGTGATGCGGACGGCTCCGCGCGCGTGAGCAGCAAGAGCAAGCCATCAGCGAGCAAGAAGAGCGGCGACGATGACAGCACGCGATCGATCAGAGCGATGCCGGCGATGAGAGCGGTCGTGAGGATGCCAGCAGCGACGGTGCGAGTGATGCGGACGGCTCCGCGCGCGTGAGCAGCAAGAGCAAGCCATCAGCGAGCAAGAAGAGCGGCGACGATGACAGCACGCGCGATCAGAGCGATGCCGGCGATGAGAGCGGTCGTGAGGATGCCAGCAGCGACGGTGCGAGTGATGCGGACGGCTCCGCGCGCGTGAGCAGCAAGAGCAAGCCATCAGCGAGCAAGAAGAGCGGCGACGATGACAGCACGCGCGATCAGAGCGATGCCGGCGATGAGAGCGGTCGTGAGGATGCCAGCAGCGACGGTGCGAGTGATGCGGACGGCTCCGCGCGCGTGAGCAGCAAGAGCAAGCCATCAGCGAGCAAGAAGAGCGGCGACGATGACAGCACGCGCGATCAGAGCGATGCCGGCGATGAGAGCGGTCGTGAGGATGCCAGCAGCGACGGTGCGAGTGATGCGGACGGCTCCGCGCGCGTGAGCAGCAAGAGCAAGCCATCAGCGAGCAAGAAGAGCGGCGACGATGACAGCACGCGCGATCAGAGCGATGCCGGCGATGAGAGCGGTCGTGAGGATGCCAGCAGCGACGGTGCGAGTGATGCGGACGGCTCCGCGCGCGTGAGCAGCAAGAGCAAGCCGTCAGCGAGCAAGAAGAGCGGCGACGATGACAGCACGCGCGATCAGAGCGATGCCGGCGATGAGAGCGGTCGTGAGGCCAGCAGCGACGGTGCGAGTGATGCGGACGGCTCCGCGCGCGTGAGCAGCAAGAGCAAGCCATCAGCGAGCAAGAAGAGCGGCGACGATGACAGCACGCGCGATCAGAGCGATGCCGGCGATGAGAGCGGTCGTGAGGATGCCAGCAGCGACGGTGCGAGTGATGCGGACGGCTCCGCGCGCGTGAGCAGCAAGAGCAAGCCATCAGCGAGCAAGAAGAGCGGCGACGATGACAGCACGCGCGATCAGAGCGATGCCGGCGATGAGAGCGGTCGTGAGGATGCCAGCAGCGACGGTGCGAGTGATGCGGACGGCTCCGCGCGCGTGAGCAGCAAGAGCAAGCCATCAGCGAGCAAGAAGAGCGGCGACGATGACAGCACGCGCGATCAGAGCGATGCCGGCGATGAGAGCGGTCGTGAGGATGCCAGCAGCGACGGTGCGAGTGATGCGGACGGCTCCGCGCGCGTGAGCAGCAAGAGCAAGCCGTCAGCGAGCAAGAAGAGCGGCGACGATGACAGCACGCGCGATCAGAGCGATGCCGGCGATGAGAGCGGTCGTGAGGATGCCAGCAGCGACGGTGCGAGTGATGCGGACGGCTCCGCGCGCGTGAGCAGCAAGAGCAAGCCGTCAGCGAGCAAGAAGAGCGGCGACGATGACAGCACGCGCGATCAGAGCGATGCCGGCGATGAGAGCGGTCGTGAGGATGCCAGCAGCGACGGTGCGAGTGATGCGGACGGCTCCGCGCGCGTGAGCAGCAAGAGCAAGCCGTCAGCGAGCAAGAAGAGCGGCGACGATGACAGCACGCGCGATCAGAGCGATGCGGCGATGAGAGCGGTCGTGAGGATGCCAGCAGCGACGGTGCGAGTGATGCGGACGGCTCCGCGCGCGTGAGCAGCAAGAGCAAGCCATCAGCGAGCAAGAAGAGCGGCGACGATGAGCACGCGCGATCAGAGCGATGCCGGCGATGAGAGCGGTCGTGAGGATGCCAGCAGCGACGGTGCGAGTGATGCGGACGGCTCCGCGCGCGTGAGCAGCAAGAGCAAGCCATCAGCGAGCAAGAAGAGCGGCGACGATGACAGCACGCGCGATCAGAGCGATGCCGGCGATGAGAGCGGTCGTGAGGATGCCAGCAGCGACGGTGCGAGTGATGCGGACGGCTCCGCGCGCGTGAGCAGCAAGAGCAAGCCATCAGCGAGCAAGAAGAGCGGCGACGATGACAGCACGCGCGATCAGAGCGATGCCGGCGATGAGAGCGGTCGTGAGGATGCCAGCAGCGACGGTGCGAGTGATGCGGACGGCTCCGCGCGCGTGAGCAGCAAGAGCAAGCCGTCAGCGAGCAAGAAGAGCGGCGACGATGACAGCACGCGCGATCAGAGCGATGCCGGCGATGAGAGCGGTCGTGAGGATGCCAGCAGCGACGGTGCGAGTGATGCGGACGGCTCCGCGCGCGTGAGCAGCAAGAGCAAGCCATCAGCGAGCAAGAAGAGCGGCGACGATGACAGCACGCGCGATCAGAGCGATGCCGGCGATGAGAGCGGTCGTGAGGATGCCAGCAGCGACGGTGCGAGTGATGCGGACGGCTCCGCGCGCGTGAGCAGCAAGAGCAAGCCATCAGCGAGCAAGAAGAGCGGCGACGATGACAGCACGCGCGATCAGAGCGATGCCGGCGATGAGAGCGGTCGTGAGGATGCCAGCAGCGACGGTGCGAGTGATGCGGACGGCTCCGCGCGCGTGCAGCAAGAGCAAGCCGTCAGCGAGCAAGAAGAGCGGCGACGATGACAGCACGCGCGATCAGAGCGATGCCGGCGATGAGAGCGGTCGTGAGGATGCCAGCAGCGACGGTGCGAGTGATGCGGACGGCTCCGCGCGCGTGAGCAGCAAGAGCAAGCCGTCAGCGAGCAAGAAGAGCGGCGACGATGACAGCACGCGCGATCAGAGCGATGCCGGCGATGAGAGCGGTCGTGAGGATGCCAGCAGCGACGGTGCGAGTGATGCGGACGGCTCCGCGCGCGTGAGCAGCAAGAGCAAGCCGTCAGCGAGCAAGAAGAGCGGCGACGATGACAGCACGCGCGATCAGAGCGATGCCGGCGATGAGAGCGGTCGTGAGGATGCCAGCAGCGACGGTGCGAGTGATGCGGACGGCTCCGCGCGCGTGAGCAGCAAGAGCAAGCCATCAGCGAGCAAGAAGAGCGGCGACGATGACAGCACGCGCGATCAGAGCGATGCGGCGATGAGAGCGGTCGTGAGGATGCCAGCAGCGACGGTGCGAGTGATGCGGACGGCTCCGCGCGCGTGAGCAGCAAGAGCAAGCCATCAGCGAGCAAGAAGAGCGGCGACGATGACAGCACGCGCGATCAGAGCGATGCCGGCGATGAGAGCGGTCGTGAGGATGCCAGCAGCGACGGTGCGAGTGATGCGGACGGCTCCGCGCGCGTGAGCAGCAAGAGCAAGCCGTCAGCGAGCAAGAAGAGCGGCGACGATGACAGCACGCGCGATCAGAGCGATGCCGGCGATGAGAGCGGTCGTGAGGATGCCAGCAGCGACGGTGCGAGTGATGCGGACGGCTCCGCGCGCGTGAGCAGCAAGAGCAAGCCGTCAGCGAGCAAGAAGAGCGGCGACGATGACAGCACGCGCGATCAGAGCGATGCCGGCGATGAGAGCGGTCGTGAGGATGCCAGCAGCGACGGTGCGAGTGATGCGGACGGCTCCGCGCGCGTGAGCAGCAAGAGCAAGCCATCAGCGAGCAAGAAGAGCGGCGACGATGACAGCACGCGCGATCAGAGCGATGCCGGCGATGAGAGCGGTCGTGAGGATGCCAGCAGCGACGGTGCGAGTGATGCGGACGGCTCCGCGCGCGTGAGCAGCAAGAGCAAGCCGTCAGCGAGCAAGAAGAGCGGCGACGATGACAGCACGCGCGATCAGAGCGATGCCGGCGATGAGAGCGGTCGTGAGGATGCCAGCAGCGACGGTGCGAGTGATGCGGACGGCTCCGCGCGCGTGAGCAGCAAGAGCAAGCCGTCAGCGAGCAAGAAGAGCGGCGACGATGACAGCACGCGCGATCAGAGCGATGCCGGCGATGAGAGCGGTCGTGAGGATGCCAGCAGCGACGGTGCGAGTGATGCGGACGGCTCCGCGCGCGTGAGCAGCAAGAGCAAGCCGTCAGCGAGCAAGAAGAGCGGCGACGATGACAGCACGCGCGATCAGAGCGATGCCGGCGATGAGAGCGGTCGTGAGGATGCCAGCAGCGACGGTGCGAGTGATGCGGACGGCTCCGCGCGCGTGAGCAGCAAGAGCAAGCCGTCAGCGAGCAAGAAGAGCGGCGACGATGACAGCACGCGCGATCAGAGCAATGCTGGTGATGGGAGCAGTCGTGCGAATGTCGACAGCGCCGGTGCAAGTGCTGCGGACGGCTCCGCGCGCGTGAGCAGCAAGAGCAAGCCATCAGCGAGCAAGAAGAGCGGCGACGATGACAGCACGCGCGATCAGAGCGATGCCGGCGATGAGAGCGGTCGTGAGGATGCCAGCAGCGACGGTGCGAGTGATGCGGACGGCTCCGCGCGGTGAGCAGCAAGAGCAAGCCGTCAGCGAGCAAGAAGAGCGGCGACGATGACAGCACGCGCGATCAGAGCGATGCGGCGATGAGAGCGGTCGTGAGGATGCCAGCAGCGACGGTGCGAGTGATGCGGACGGCTCCGCGCGCGTGAGCAGCAAGAGCAAGCCGTCAGCGAGCAAGAAGAGCGGCGACGATGACAGCACGCGCGATCAGAGCGATGCCGGCGATGAGAGCGGTCGTGAGGATGCCAGCAGCGACGGTGCGAGTGATGCGGACGGCTCCGCGCGCGTGAGCAGCAAGAGCAAGCCATCAGCGAGCAAGAAGAGCGGCGACGATGACAGCACGCGCGATCAGAGCGATGCCGGCGATGAGAGCGGTCGTGAGGATGCCAGCAGCGACGGTGCGAGTGATGCGGACGGCTCCGCGCGCGTGAGCAGCAAGAGCAAGCCGTCAGCGAGCAAGAAGAGCGGCGACGATGACAGCACGCGCGATCAGAGCGATGCGGCGATGAGAGCGGTCGTGAGGATGCCAGCAGCGACGGTGCGAGTGATGCGGACGGCTCCGCGCGCGTGAGCAGCAAGAGAAGCCATCAGCGAGCAAGAAGAGCGGCGACGATGACAGCACGCGCGATCAGAGCGATGCCGGCGATGAGAGCGGTCGTGAGGATGCCAGCAGCGACGGTGCGAGTGATGCGGACGGCTCCGCGCGCGTGAGCAGCAAGAGCAAGCCGTCAGCGAGCAAGAAGAGCGGCGACGATGACAGCACGCGCGATCAGAGCGATGCCGGCGATGAGAGCGGTCGTGAGGATGCCAGCAGCGACGGTGCGAGTGATGCGGACGGCTCCGCGCGCGTGAGCAGCAAGAGCAAGCCATCAGCGAGCAAGAAGAGCGGCGACGATGACAGCACGCGCGATCAGAGCGATGCCGGCGATGAGAGCGGTCGTGAGGATGCCAGCAGCGACGGTGCGAGTGATGCGGACGGCTCCGCGCGCGTGAGCAGCAAGAGCAAGCCATCAGCGAGCAAGAAGAGCGGCGACGATGACAGCACGCGCGATCAGAGCGATGCCGGCGATGAGAGCGGTCGTGAGGATGCCAGCAGCGACGGTGCGAGTGATGCGGACGGCTCCGCGCGCGTGAGCAGCAAGAGCAAGCCGTCAGCGAGCAAGAAGAGCGGCGACGATGACAGCACGCGCGCAGAGCGATGGAAGCACGTCAAATGGTGGCAAGCGAAGTCGTGGACCGAAGTCGGAATCGCGAAAAGCAAAGGACAGAGCGAATCTGAGGCAAAAAAGGCGCATCCGCACCTCGGCAGATCTTACGTCAGGGAAGGAAAAGCAGCGTAGCAAGCCGGATTCATCTGTGGCGTCTTCGTCTCAAAGTGGATCTGCGGCATCTAAAGGCAAGGAGAGGAAGCGGAGCAAGCGCAAGTCCTCCGATGCGTCTCCGACAACGGCTTCGACATCGACAGTCGCATCAACGTCCACGACGGCTTCAACCAGTGTCGTCATCCCGACTTCTGGTACAACCGTCACCACGGCAGCACAGCCCTTGACCACGACGACTACGAGTCAGTCGCGTGCTCAAGGAAGTGGAGGACCTCCCGCCGTAAACACGCGGTCGTGGACGGCCCCTGCTGCTCCAACGCCTGCTCCAACGCCCTCCGCTGCGACGAGTTCTGCTCCTGGCAAGCGCCGCCGATCACGAGTGATCGAGGACGAGGAAGATGAGGAAGCCGATGGCGACGAGACGGAGGTGGACGAGCGAACGGCGAGTCGAGCTACAACCAGCAATAAGCGCCCACGCTACCAGTCCACTTTGTCATCGTCCGCGGCTGCCGCGCCGTCATCGTCCGCAGCTGCCGCGCCGTCATCGTCCGCTGCCGCCTCCACGCCGTCGTCTGCCGCTGGTGCCTCTACAGCTTGGACGCCGCCAGCCCGCAAGAGACTCAAGCAGCGTAACCTCCCCAAAGACTTCCACGCGGTCAAGCGTGTTGTGAACTTCCGACGCACGGGTACGGCCATCAGCCATACCAAGTCGAGTGGGAAAACCCTGCGCCTGGCGAGTCGCGCACGAGATGGGTGCCCGCGGTCGACATCGCCGCCACGAGTGATTTTGCCGGTGACATTGCGCTGATCGAACAATGGCACAAGGCCGGCGGCACACCAGCTATCCAACACTCGCCGCGTTTATCCGATCTCCGATGGGAAGGAAGCCAAGAAGGCGACTGGGGCAAGACATGGTGCTGGTGACAGCACCATGTCAGTGTGGGTATGATGCTGTTGGCATCGCTCTCGATCTGCTTTCTCTGCCGAACCCTGTGACCGCCTCCATGATCACCGCCTTTCGCGAGAATGGTGCAAAGCGACGGAAGATGGATCTATCTGAGATCGTAAAGAAGGGCGTAACGTGGGCCGCGCTCCGCAATTTTATCAAGTCACTCAAGAGTATAAACATGGATATCGTCGAGAAGAACCTTTTCTCTCCGGCAATGGTCAAGGCATCAGCGCGCTCGCCCTCCTCGGCCTTTCTGATGGTATCTACCTTGTCGGCGGATGGTCTTACGACCAAGTCGGCCACTGTTTTGTTCTCGAGTGACATGTGGTGGCCAAGGTGTGACAGTGTATGAGCGCGACAATATTGGTGGCGTCGAGTTGTTACAGCATTGGCTCCGATCGATCACATTTGTATGTCGTGTGCTACCAGCAAGTCAGTAAGATTTTGATATTTGGAAGATCAATCATTTTATTTGTCTGTTTGCATCTTCGAATCCTGTGCATACCTAGACTGGAATGTTCTCGGACTTCTTGTACACAAACAAATCGATAAGTGAGTCTGTGTAGGTCACACTGACTTGTACCGTTTTCTCAAGCGACCAAAACTTGCAGAAGCTCTTATCACAGCGCATGCTGTGTCTCGCGCAGAACGGACTTGATAAAACAGTGACTCGAAGGTTCGGCAACCAGGACAATTCTTCAAGCGCGAAGTTCGCAAGTGACGTGAAAAGTGTGTTATGCGAGAACAGGTGTGTGGCACTCCGGATATCAGCAATCTCGCTTACATCAATCTCTGCAATGTCAGCATCCACAACCTTCACCTTTAACAGTCGGGGTTCTTGTTCACCGTTCCTCAAGATGATGTCTCTAACAATTCTTGTCAACTCTGCGCTCATCTCCACACAAACACAAGTGCCAAAAGAGCTTTGGAGTGCTGCTTGCAGAACAACGTTGCCAACCCCAGCTCCGACATCAACAACGACATCATCAGAACTTGAATCACCCATTGCGTCGAGAAGCTTCGTGACACCGAATGGGGTCAATTCGCCAGCGTTATACTCGACTTTACCACGAGGTTGACGAACATCAGACTTCGACACCGTTTGCAGCAACTCCGTCACATACTCGACTGCAGTCGACGCAGTATACGGTGTCAACTCGACTTCACCCGGTGCCATACACATGTTGAACTCTTCAAGAAGTGTACGTCTCTCTGTGTGTTTGCGTTTATGTAATTTCTTCGGTCGCTTTGTATCGTTAACCAGATAAGTCTTCTCCATAGGTGTTAGTGATAGCGTCTTCGCATCGTCATTTGCCGCACACACACGTAACTCGAAGTTTTGCAACAATGCCACTTCGATACCATCGTCATGATCACCGCTCTTGTGCTTCCGGAGTTTATGCTTCACGAGCGAATTCCGCGAACGAAATGGTGGGTGCGAACACAAGTCACAGCTCACCTCAACCTGGTCGCGACTTTTGCGCTTGTTCTGCTTCTTCTCGCACTCATCACGTCGCGGATTTGCCTTGCAATAGATGAGATGATCTAACACATTTTTCCACTTAGATCCACGATATGAGCAGCGCATTTTGCTTGTTTGAATATAGTTTCTTAGATACTTGCGAATATCACCGACGTGTTCAACTGGGTTGTACAGGAATGGAAACATAACCGTTCGAAAAATTGCTTGCACCGCATGAACGTCGTCTTGGATGTGGATGTAGTGACCACAGATAACGTTCGATCGTTGACAGGAATAGATCGTGTTGCGTCGGAATAGAACTCCACTCCATTGCTTCAATATATGCTTGTCCATTTTAGCTGTCGGCTTCGCATCTTCCGTCACAGACGTCAGGATTTCAACTTGGTCAGACAAGCAGACAATCAGAATAATCGCTGTCTCCGAGTCCAACCAATCCTTCACTATTTGTTGGGCCGAAACGTGTCGCTGCAATGAGAGAATATGGCTCGACAAGAGCTTGTAGCCATGGAGTCCTTTCTCAGTCAAAAGTGCGTCGACGGCCATGCTGAAAGCAATCGGTGCTGGTCCATCGATGAGCGTACCCGTCATGGGTATGACTACATCGGTGCGCGCAGTCGCTTGACTGATGACTTCAGCTTCGATCTCTTGTCTCACTTCCAGCGCAAGGAGAACATCCAATGCAAGAGCGTTGTTCATAATGTTGCCGAGAATGACGATATGAGACTGAAGTCGGGATGACACTTCTGTCAGAGCAGTTGTTATCGCAATCAAAGTGTCACACTGGGCCAACCAACAAAACGTGGTACGAATATCTTCGCCGGACCGTTTGTGCACTTTCCGAGAAAATCCCCATCCCGAAATTTATTGCTGCACTATTTTATCCAATCACATCGCTTTCGGAAATCGCCTAAAATGACCACAATTCAGTTATTATAGAAACATCCGGAAAATATCTGCCCTGAAAAAGCAGAAGGTGCAATCGGAAATGGGCCTTAAATGACCACTTTATCGTCATTTTAGCCCTTAACTATGGAAATTGCACTATACAAAAAACAAGTCAAAAATGCGGCAACGAAAGGGTTAAACCGCACTGGTACGAGGTGGCAGTCCCTGATAGGGTGAAATCTCAGGGACATTTCTACCTGTGGAAATGTAATTAGGAACGCATGTTGAGTCACTTGAGGGCTTTGAGTCACTGGAGGGCTTCCCACTCGTACTCAGTGAGGTGCGGATACAGCTCCGTACGCTCGAACTGGGCAAAGGTCCCACACTCGCTCATCTCGATGTCTTGGCCGTGTGGCCGGACTTCGAAGTGCTACCAGATGTAACGGGCGCAGATCCGTTACCTCGAGTGTTGAGGGATCTCAACACGCACGATCGGGCTCTTCACTTGAGACGAATTGAAACTCTGATTATGGGAAGGTCCTGGGTATTCGGACCTTCGTTAACCCTTTCGTTGCCACTATTTTGTCTTGATTCTAGTATACTGCAATTTCCATAGTTAAGGGCTTAAATGACGATAAAGTGGTCATTTAAGGCCGTTTTCCGATCGTCCTTTCTGCTTTTTTGGGGCGGATTTTTCGGAGATATTAGTATAATGACCGAATTGTGGTCATTTTAGGCCATTTCCGAACATACTTTTTTGTATAAGGTTCGCTACTGGAATAAAAGTATAAAGGGAATGGGGCTCGTATGTTTTGATAAAAGCCTCTATGAGTTGAATTTCTTTATCTTATAGAGGTTTGTATTCATTTTCGGTAGACAAAATGCCCAGTCTCGCAACCAAAAGGCACCATATGGCGCCCATACATAAGCGTAAAATGACGATAAAGTGGTCATTATACTACCTCTCGGCAACGAAAGGGTTAAAACCTAATCCTAGTGTCCCTTAACCCTTTCGTTGCCGAATCGCGTATAATGACCACTTTATCGTCATTTTACGCTTCACTATCGAATTATATGCGCATATAAAGTACGCACAATGACCACTTTTCGCACATTTTAGACCAATAGAAATGCACCACATGGTGAAAGATTTCAGTTTCTCGAGCGAAGATTGAAAACTACGTCGTATACTACGGAAAACATGGAAAACTACATGCTATCGAGGTAAGGCAGCCGGGATGACGTTGCATAGGCTGGCCAACTCGCTCCGTGATTTGAATCGTGGAGTTACTTGCGGCTTTATGTACATCGCAAGTAGAACGAGGCGCATGGGCAGCTGCTGAGCACTGACTCCAAATATCCAACACGATCGTACAACGTCAATGCTTCAAACAGAGGATGTTCGCACCTGATGCATGGTCATGCCGCTGGAGCTGTAACAAGATGCGCGAGATGACGGAGGCAGAGATAGAGATGAACGCAGCGAAAAGAAGTCATGAATAAAAGCAATGTATATTGACGCTTAGAGTTGAACTATATACGCATCACTAGCGTCAGATGCATGCGCAATCGATTCGCGTCCCGCAGTGTATCCGCCGTCGAAGTCAGACGAGAAATGCTGGATGCCAACTCCCGTGGACTAAAGATCTCTTGTAGACTTACCGATTCTTGGCCGAAGCTGTTGTCATGTGCTGACGGGCTGAACATACCTTGTTCGTCTTGCACTGCGTTCGCTGTCAACCCATCGAATGGGCTGAAGATGAGTGTTGGCGGGCTCTCTGGTTGCTGGCTTGACTCGACCTGACTGGTTTCGACAACGGTGTCGAGTGCGAGTTGACGTCTCGCTTGAAAAATCTTCGACGAGCGCTTGATTCGACCCTTCTCGTTGAAGACACCGCGCGGCAAGTAGTAGTCGTGGAACTTTTGCCAGCATGTCCAGTCAGAGCGAGGACAGATGACGCTGGAGAGGCTCTCTTTAGGAGGATACAGCTCGTGCAAACGCAGATGTTGTGCTGATGCAGTAGAGCGTCTTCATGGTCCACGGTCGTCCTTCAAACATGCACACCTTGCATCCACGTTTGCCGCGCGTGCCGCTTGGAAACTTGACCTTGGACAACGTGAAGTCGCACGGCGCGACGTATGGCGACATCACCTTGGGCGAGCTGGTAGTCGACTGTGACGATGAATGGCTGATGTCGTCGGCGAAGAGCAAACCATCATCTTCGGCTGTCTCCTTCCACTTCCGGAGATCAGTTCCGATGCGAGATCGATCATGAACTGCCGATGCTGGTTGCGGAGCTCTTGTCGGACTCGTCCACCATGCACTTCGTGACATAGGCGTTTACACGTGCGATGTCGATGAAGCGAGCGCAAGCTTCTTGTGCCACTTTTGCATCGAGTGTCCGTCTGCCAAAGAGTACTTAGCTCGAAGCTGATCGAGACGATCAACTCCTTGCATGTGCTTGTTGTACTCGGCGACACACTTCGGTGCTGGGTAGCTGACATGCTTTTTACCAATAAGCCGAGTCACTTCACCCATTCCTGATGAGTCCGCATTCGACAGGATGTTGACGACCGAGCCATCCATCCAGGACGCCGCAACCATCTGTCCCGACTTGCTTACACCTTGAAGCGATGAGCCACGCGGCTCGTTTGACTTCTTCGCAAACATGTGTGCCTTGGGAAACAGAGCGGAGTTCTCGCGGATGGTGCCTCGACCGTACATCCCAACATCACGAAGACTAAGCAGCAAAGTCACAGATGTGTAAAAATTATCCGTGTTTACCACCCGCTTGGTGTTATGGAGGGGCTGAGTAACTTCGAGAACGATCTGACGAATGTTGGACGAGAACTGAAGGCGGTCGTCGAGATACTTGGCTTTGTCGGTGTCGATCACACCCTTCAATCGGTCTTCCATGTCGCTTGCGCAGTGGAGTCGGAAACCAACCATAAGCCAAGTTGTAGCACAACAACACGCGTAGATCTTGAAGTGGAACTTCCCGGTCGGCTTCGATGAGTTGTATACGATGAGGTGGCGACCGAACTTCGAACGACACGCGATACTTGACTCGTCGACGGCGACGTTTCTTCCCAACACGACGTATTTCGTGCTTGTATACTTGAGCATGCTTAGGAGCGGTCGGATTCGGGCGACAGGGTCCTTCTTCAGTTGCTCGGGTGTAACCTTGTGCCTAAAGCACAGGTTCTTGCGGATAAACTGAAAGCGCTTCAACGTCATGAAGTTCTCGAGTCCGAATGTCGAGGTGACGCCAAAAATCTCGTCTTCCGCTTGATTCCCCCAGTAGTTGGAGTACTCGCCTTTGTCCACGATCGTCATGTAGAACATGATGCCGAAGAAGCGCGCGCGAGGAAGCTCCTGAACTAACGGAGGCTCCAGGGGCGACTGAAGAGACTTTCTTGGTGATTTTCGAGGCGATGGAATGGGCTTGGTTGGTGTCTTCCGAGGCGACGGAACGGACTTGTTCGATGTCCTGCGCTTGGGCTGCGGTGTCGGTGGGTCATCAACCTCGAGGTCTTCAAAGTCGGAATCGCTCACGGGGTCGCGAACCAATCTCTTTCGCTTGGCGGCTCGAATCGCGCCAACACGACGATTGTAGCATGCCGCGCTGCAGTAGCAAGCATCGCCTGGGAACTCGGTGATGTCGTTACCACTTGCGTCCTTCAATGACAGGGCCTTGCAAACGTCGTTCGCACAGAAGTGATGCATCGGCTTCGCACATCGAATGCACGATCTTCCGGCACCATCGGGACCCTCGCCGCAGGTTGCGCATACTTGCATCTCGTCAGGCTTGGATGCGGCAACATTGGGCTCGACTCGGTCACCCACCAACTCGTCATGATACGCCTTGACCGACTCCTCCGGCAGGTTCGCCTCAGGCTCCCACGTCTGGTCGTCGAAGCCAAGCCAAGCGACGAGATACTCGGTGACCGAGATACCTTTCTTGGAGGTCTTGCGCATCTTTAGCAGTTTCTCGACCACGTACTCGTCGGGTGCTTCGGATTCACCACGAGGTGACGCGGGCACGGACGACGATAACGCTTCTGCAGAACTGTCTTGGTGATCGATAGCACTAGCTGACGTTCGAACGTGGTGGTTTTTGCAAAACGCAGTAACGAGATCAGGTGGTAGATTGCGCTCGGGCTCCCACGTTTGATCGTCATATCCCTCCCACGAGACGAGGAACAGGCGAGAGTCTCGACCATCAACGGAGCCGACCTTGGTGTCCAGAAGTTCGGCGACGACATACTCTCGACTTCGCGGCTTCTTTTTCGTCGGAGGGCGCGACACCGGGTGGGTGGTCGGGACACGTGCTCTCCCTGTTTGTGAACGCGTGCGAGCGAAACTTGACCTTGTCACCATGTTGAAAAACACGAAATGACTGGCAGCTGGGTAGGTCGAGGGTCACGCGGAAAACGGTTGGTCACCCAGAATCGGCCATAAAAGTGTCACCCAGAATTAGGTCGACAGCGATACAATGACTCACTTGGCCCAAGTAAAACATCGCCGATAAAGTCCGCACGGTTGTCGTCGTCGCATTGGTCAAATAATTCTGAAAACTGTGTCGCGCTGTCGTGTAGCAAGTCTCCACACTTGACGTCGCGTCGCGCGGCCACGACCAGAATCGCAACTGAACATGTCACCGGCGCATTCGATGCTGCCGTCGTACCAACACGTTATGGTGACGTCTGACACGTCAGCGACGACACCACTATCGTAAAGTGATCGCCGTCTCTGTTGCCATCGGTTCGCCGTCGCGCGTCGCCGTCGCCATCACCATAGCCATTGTCGTCGATAGGGAGGTCGCCGTCACCACGCCATCACCGTCACCAGTGCCGTGATATTGACATCGCCAGTTGCCATCGACACTGACATAGGCATTGCCGTCGACACTTTATTCGACATTCGCCAGACTCGTGCATGCCATCATCATCCCAAATCGCAACCGACGATGAATGTGCTGTGCCTTCTTCCCGACATTTATGCTGATCGGGGCTTTCCTTGTGCTGACGAGGCAGCACTGGTACTCGCTCCATCACAGCATAAATGGACAGAAAGACACACTGGCCGCCTTATGTCACGCACAGGGAGGGCTAGATCCTCTCACGGGGGAGGATCGGCGAGTCCCTGTGCGTGACGGCAGACCCCACACCAATGCCAGCACGGATGGCGAAGTCTGATGAGCTGTTCAAAAAAAAAGTCCAGTCAGACACAATTACAAGCCGTAGGAAGACAAAACCCAAAATGATAAAGCCAAAGACCCACCTGCGCACTTGCTGGCAAATTCGGAAATGATTTGCTTGTCCAGAAATCCTTAGTATTTGATCCACAAAAGTCATGCCGAATTGCAACCATGAATAGTCACCCCGAATTGTTCGCATGAATTGTCACCCAGAATTGAATGGGTTCGAAAACCTGTTTTAGCCAATCATATGTTATCCGGGTTTAACTGGCTGTTTGCTTTTCAGCCAATTCCATTTTCACCTCAGTTGTCTGAAAAACCTCATCGGTCTTGATCACCTGGTTGCCACACGTCCATTTCCATTTTTCTCCCCTCCAGCTCAGGTGCGTTTGTGTCGTTTCTCTGTTGTATGATGATTCGCATTGATGTCGCCTCCCTGTATGTTCAGCCGCGCAACCTCCAACGCCCACTTGCGCGGAGATCACGCGAGAGCAGGTCGATTGCTCTCGCGCCAGCTGCAGGTCGATTGCTCTCGCGCCAGCTGCAGGTCGCTGTCGGCGTCAGCACCGACGCATCCGAGTGCTTGGGGCGACGTCGGCGTGGGGCCTGCCGTCACGCACGGGGACTCGCCGATCCTCCCCCGTGAGAGGATCTAGCCCTCCCTGTGCGTGACTCAAGGTGGCCAGTGCTGCGCTATCCCTGCGTTGCCTGCGTGTGAGTACCAGCGCCTAGTTGCGCAAGGAAATCACGCAGGATGACGACAGGCGACGGCGATTGTGCGCACCACGCTGGTGTTGTTCCGTCAGCCTCTGATGTGTCAAGCGCTGGCGCAGGTGGCAGCAGCACGAGCGGCGCAGGTGGCAACAGCATGAGCAGCAAGGCCAGCGGCAGCACGAGCGGCGCAAGTGGCAGCAGCACGAGCGGCGCTGGTGGCGGCAGGACGAGCGGCAATGTCAGCAGCGGCACGAGCAGCAATGCCAGCAGCAGCACAAGCGGCGCAAGCAGCAGCAAGCCAAGCGGCGCAGGTGGCAACAGCACGAGTCCACGAGTCACCAGCAGTACGACCGGCGCTGTTGGTAGCAGAACGAGCGACAAGGCCAGCAGCAGGACGAGCGGCAAGGCCAGCGGCAGCACGAGCGGCGTTGGTACTTCGACCACGCCAAAACAAACGACGAGCGACTCGACTGATGCAAGTGGCGACGACGCCGACAGCGATGAAGGTGCGACTGCAGCGAGCAAGCCTGCGAAGAAAAAGAGCGACGCCAGCGACGCAAGCAGCGGCAAGGCATCCGATGCGAGCGATGCAAGTGGCGACGACGCCGACAGCGATGAAGGTGCGACTGCTGCGAGCAAGCCTGCGAAGAAAAAGAGCGACGCCAGCGACGCAAGCAGCGGCAAGGCATCCGATGCGAGCGATGCAAGTGGCGACGACGCCGACAGCGATGAAGGTGCGACTGCTGCGAGCAAGCCTGCGAAGAAAAAGAGCGACGCCAGCCACTCCAGCGACGCGAGCAGCGGCAAAGACAAGCCAATACGCAAGCCAAAGTCTAAGGACAAAATCGCGAGGGATCGCGTAAAGCTCAGGCAAAAGAGACGCCGCCGCGCAATAGCTGACGTTGCAGCGGATCTGCCAAAGAAGAAGCGAAGTCAGCGCAAGTTGAGTGAAGTTGCTATAGCGACGTTGGCAGTTGGATCTACGTCCACGACGGCTCCCACCAGCATCGATACCGCCAGCAGTGTCAGTACACCAGCCCTGCCGTCTAGCGCGACGGCTGCTGTCAGCGGCTCGCGAGCACAGGGGAGTGGCGGACCCCCAGCAGCTAACACCCGATCGTGGACGGCCCCTGCTACCCCGACGCCTGCTGCATCTCCACCTGCAGCACCGCCCCCTGTTGCGAAGAGTTCTGCTGCTGGCAAGCGCCGCCGATCTCGAGTGATCGAGGACGAGGAAGATGAGGAAGATGATGGCGACGAGACGGAGGTGGACGAGCGAGCGGCAAGTCGTGCTACAACCAGCAATAAGCGCCCACGGTACCAGTCGACTTCGGCATCCGCAGTTGCCGCGCCGGCGTCGTCCGCTGCCGCCTCCACGCCATCGTCTGCTGCTGGTACCTCCACTGCTTGGACGCCGCCAGCCCGCAAGAGGCTCAAGCAGCGTAACCTCCCCAAAGACTTCCACGCAGTCAAGCGTGTTGTCAACTTCCGACGCACGGGTACAGCCATCACCGCGTATGAAGTCGAGTGGGAGAACCCCGGACCAGGCGAGTCACGGACAAGATGGGTGCCCGCGGTTGACCTTGCTGACACGAGTGGTTTTGCCGGCGACATCGCGCTCATTGAAGAGTGGCACAGAGCTGGTGGCACGGCGGCGTATTCCACTCTCGCCGCGTTCGTCAGGTCACCGGTTGGACGACGTGCAAAGAAGGCGACTGGGACTCGACATGGTGCCGGTGACAGCACCATGTCGTGTGGGTATGACGCTGTTGGCATCGCACTTGAGTTGCTGAGTCTGCCAAAACCAGTGACCGACGTTATGATCACCGCCTTTCGCGAGAATGGTGCGAAGCGACGAAAGGTTGATCCCGCTGAGATCCAGAAGAAGGGCGTGACGTGGGCTGCACTCCGCCAATTTATCAAGTCGCTCAAGCATATTAGCATGGATGTCGTCGATAAGAACCTTTTCACCGGCAATGGTCAAGGTATTCCCGCGCTCGCCCGACTTGGTCTCTCTGATGGCATTGATCTCGTCGATGGATGGTCCTACGATCATGTCGACCACTGTTTTATTCTGGAGGTGCCATGAGGTGTGACGGTGCATGAGCGCGACAATATTGGTGGCGTCGAGTTGCTGAAGCACTGGCTCAGATCGATTACATTTGTTCGACGTGTTCTTCCAGCTACTCAGTGAGATTTTGATTGTGGTAAGACGAATTTATTATGATTTTTTATTTCTCTGCAAACGCTTCAACGTTCTCGCTAAATTGAGATGAACTGGGACTTCTTATACAAGAACAAGTCGATGAGCGAGTCAGTGTAAGTGACACTCACACGTATAGTTTTCTCAAGCGACCAGAATTTGCAGAAACTCTTGTCACAGCGCATGCTGTGTCGCACGCAGAATGGACGTGAAAGTGCAATTACTCGAAGACTCGGCAACCAGCATAACTCCTCAAGAGCGAAGTTCGCGAGGGACGTAAACAGCGTGTTATGGGAGAACAGGTGAGTGGTAGTTCGGAGGTCGGGCAACGCGCTGATGTCAGTCTCACCGATGTCAGCATCAATGATCTTTACCTTCAACAATCGAGGTTCTTGCTCAATATTCCTGGCAATGATGTCGCTTGTAATTCTCGTCAGCTCAGGCCTCATCTCGACAGCGATACAAGTGCCGAAATTGCTCTGAAGAGCGACTTGAATGACGACGTTTCCGATCCCGGCGCCGACATCCAAGAATACATCATCCTGATTCGCAGAGTCTACCGCTTCAAGGAGATTTGTCACACCGCATGGTGTCAATTCACCAGCATTATACTCGGTTTTACCACGTGGTTGGCGAACGTCTGACCGAGACACAGACTGCAACAACTCGGTGACCATCTCAACCGCGATCGCGTCAGAATACGGCGTTAACTCAACTTCATCACCCGACAAACACGCGTTGAACTCCTCCAAAAGTGTTAGTCTTTCACAGTGCTTGCGTTTTTGAAGTTTTCTTACTCGCGGTTTGTTCTCCGTAGCAATATTCTCTTCCATTGGCGTGAGCGACAAGGTTTCAGCATTGTCGTTGGCCTCCGACACTCTAATCAGCATGCCTTGCGATAATCCCAATTCAATAGATCCATCCATGGTTTCAGAGGTCTTGTGTTTTCGAAGCTTGTGCTTAACAAGGGAATTCTTGGATCGAAATGGTGCGTGTGAGCACATGTCACAGCTTACTTCGACTTGGTCTCGGCTCTTGCGCTTGTTCTGTTTCTCTTCACACTCATCACGCCGCGGGTTCGCCTTGCAATAGATGAGATGATCTAAGACGTTCTTCCACTTCGGAGCACGATAGGAACAAGTGCGAGCGCATGTTCTAAGATAGCTTCTTGGATACTTGCGAATATCTCCAACCTTTTCAATTGGATTGTAGGGGCAAGGAAACATAACAGGTTCAAAGACTGCTTTTGCCGCGTCAGCTTCGTCCTGAATGTAGATGAAGTGGCCACAGATAGCTTGTGATCTTCGACAAGAATAAATTGAGTTGCACCGGAAAATTACACCTCTTCCTCGCTGCAAAACATGCCTGTTCATCTTCGCTGTTGGCTTGATGTCTTTAGTCGTCGACGTTGACATCTCTCCCTCACCGTACAGGCAAACCATAATTGCCATTGCTGTATTCGAGTCTAACCAGTCCTGAGCCATAAGTTCGGTTGAATCGAGCCGATGGAGTGCGATTAGATTGCTCGACAGAAGCTTATATCCATGCAAACCATTCGCAGCCAAAAGAGCCTCAATAGCTGTGCTCAAAGCAATTGCCACAGGCCCATCTTTAAGCATATCCATCATTGGTGTGACCAGTTTGCCGCTTGCAGTTGCCTGAGCGTTCGCTCAATCTTCAAGTTCATGCCACACTTCCAGCGGGAGAGGAATATCAAGATCGTGAGCGACAATCATGATGCTGATAACGACGATCTGAGACTATTTGAAGTCGGGATGACACTTCTGTCAGAGCAGTTGTTATCGCAATCAAAGTGTCACACTGGGCCAACCAACAAAACGTGGTACGAATATCTTCGCCGGACCGTTTGTGCACTTTCCGAGAAAATCCCCATCCCGAAATTTATTGCTGCACTATTTTATCCAATCACATCGCTTTCGGAAATCGCCCAAAATGACCACAATTCAGTTATTATAGAAACATCCGGAAAATATCTGCCCTGAAAAAGCAGAAGGTGCAATCGGAAATGGGCCTTAAATGACCACTTTATCGTCATTTTAGCCCTTAACTATGGAAATTGCACTATACAAAAAACAAGTCAAAAATGCGGCAACGAAAGGGTTAAACCGCACTGGTACGAGGTGGCAGTCCCTGATAGGGAAAAATCTCAGGGACATTATACCTTGTGGAAATGTAATTAGGAACGCATGTTGAGTCACTTGAGGGCTTTGAGTCACTGGAGGGCTTCCCACTCGTACTCAGTGAGGTGCGGATACAGCTCCGTACGCTCGAACTGGGCAAAGGTCCCACACTCGCTCATCTCGATGTCTTGGCCGTGTGGCCGGACTTCGAAGTGCTACCAGATGTAACGGGCGCAGATCCGTTACCTCGAGTGTTGAGGGATCTCAACACGCACGATCGGGCTCTTCACTTGAGACGAATTGAAACTCTGATTATGGGAAGGTCCTGGGTATTCGGACCTTCGTTAAAACCTAATCCTAGTGTCCCTTAAACCGCACTGGTACGAGGTGGCAGTCCCTGATAGGGTGAAATCTCAGGGACATTTCTACCTGTGGAAATGTAATTAGGAACGCATGTTGAGTCACCAAGGAACAGGGGACACAACGAGGAACAAAATATACACACATGTAGCGAGTCTTGTGCCGCTACACACCATGCTGCGGTCAATGCGTCGCTATCAAGAAATAACGTAGTCCCCATGGTTGGGTGCTCCTGCCATCAACTCCAACTCGCTGTGAGTTGAGTGCTTGAGCCATTTAATGCTGTTCTGAACAAGGTCAACGATCTCATCGTGCGCCTGAACTCAAGTCAAATACCGCCATATGCTTCGTGTTGCTGGTGCTCTCATGCCTGTGCTACGCAATTCAACGAGATGACACAGTACATTCGCGATGATTAAGCGCTTCTTTGAACTACGTGATCATGTTAATCGCACGGATCCGACCTGTGTGGATGTTCTTGTGACGGCGAGAGAAGCGCGCGTCTCTCGATTGTTCGAGTCTCTTAACTCACCCAGCGCCGCGCTTATCGACGATGTTCAACGATAAGCGCCCCCAACAAAAATCGCTGAACTATGCAAATTCCCCGAAAAACTTGTTCTGATCACCAATGAAATCGTCGAGCTTATCGTTGAAAATCGTCGATAACAATTTCTAGCCAAAAAACCAATCATTGCATAGATCAGGCGCACGATTTCATCCATAATTAGCAGATTTACTGCGCCCAATGCCAGTTATTCTCGCGCGGCGGCGTAATTCACCACAGCCAAACTATCGTTGTGCGTGACTGACACGCAACGCATCTGGGGGCAGTTTCCCTCATGTGCATAATGGCCGATACCTCAAGCATGGTACGTCCGTTGCTGACAAACGAATGGCGATGAGAAGTGGACCAATCCTTGTATATGCTGTATTAGTGAATCACTGAAGGATGCATCCATGGAATCTGGTCGTATCCATCGACTCGACCATATGGCGGTGAACGTCCATCGTTGATCTTCTCGCTCTACGTCTCGAAGATGTCCGGAACTCGGCTCGAGCACTAACGCGACACACCACGCGTAAGTGGACAAGCGCAGGTGGAATGTGATGCATTGCGATGATTAAATGTTGCTGTCAATGCTGACAGTGTTGAAAGGAGTTGAGCACGACGATGACGATGGGGAGAAAGAAGCGACTGCAAGTGACAAAAATGCAGATCGTCTCGCCAACCATCATCACTCCGTCGTCGTTGACATCACCAACTGAAGAGCGTCGACAGTCACACAGTTGCAAGCTCATACATTAATCAACCTTCGTTAGGTCTAAACCCACAGCTGTCGGTTAACCCTTTCGTTGCCACTCTTTTGTCTTGATTCTACTATACTGCAATTTCCATAGTTGAGGGCTTAAATGACGATAAAGTGGTCATTTAAGGTCGTTTTCCGATCGTCTTTTCTGCTTTTTGGCGGATTTTTCGGAGATATTAGTATAATGACCGAATTGTGGTCATTTTAGGCCATTTCCAAACATACTTTTTTGTATAAGGTTCTTTACCGGAATAAAAGTATAAAGGGAATGGGGTTCGTATGTTTTGATAAAAGCCTCTACGTTCTTGCGGAAGCGCACGAGAGAGATAGTCATAGTGGAAACCAGGGATGCAAGGGCGCACTCGCACACAAATGGAAGGTTGGTTGGGACAGCACCAAACGCTGCCTGCATTCCAAGTCGAACCGCGTCGTCCGCCCTCGCGAAACGCGGTGGGAAAGTCGCGAAAAGCTCGCTGTTAGGTGGCAAGCCCGACACTGTGAGGCCAACGTGCATGTCACCGGCCTCTTGGATCCGTAGATGGGTGTTTTGTACACCGCCGAGTGACCATCCAGCGCGCAGGATAACCGCAGTGGTGGACGGGCAAGCGGTTGAACCTGAAGAGCAATATGTCGCGGAGCCTTTTCGGATTGAGTGAGTCCCGATGTCGTGCGGATCAATGCCACGGCGGGCCATCGCCGTGTACCCGTTTGATCGTTCTTCATATAAGCAAAGAAGACGCACATAGCATCGCCTCGCCAGGTGATATGGCTGTTTATAATCGAGACGGTGTTCGACGACCGAAACATGAGGTTCCATGTGATGATTAGAAACGAACGGGCGAAAGCCATGTCCTTGGAACACGAGACCAGCATCTGCCTGCACAAATACTCGGACACTTCAGGGTCAATTGGATCTTTGCTGACCTTGATGGGGACTCGACCCTTGGCAGTCTGCTCCGCCACGCTGCGCTTGATGCCACGAAACATAGTCGTCAGGTCACTCTGGAGCTCCGCCATCATGGTGACGCGGTACTCGCGGAACGAATAAAACAGAGCAGCGCGATGATTGTTGAATGTAGAGAACCCAGGCGATTCTCCATTGCTTATCTGCAGCGTCACGAGCCACTCCACAAAGTCTACCCGCAGCTCGTCGAATTTCAGCGGTGGCACGACATGCTCTCTGTCCTGACCATGATCGACAAACGGTCTCGCCGCGGGTCACGATTTGGTGTCTGTAGCCGGTCTGTCTCTCTGTCCTCGTTCATCATCGACAAAATTGCTCGCCGCGGGTGACGATTTGGTGTCTGTAGCCGGTCAGTAAACGGAGGGTGGAGGAGGTGTGGCTTGTGTTCCAGCAGCCACACCAAGAATCGCGACCACGTCGCGCGATATGAACGGCGCGACGTCACCGATATTGTGTTCGCACGAATGGCAGCGACACGGCCACATAGTTGATCCGCTTCCGCTGGTAACATCGCAGCGTGGGACGGATGTTCCTCTGATTCCTTCGAACCGCGTCAAATTTCGTTTGTACTGGATTTTGTATGGTCAACAGTTTGGTTGGTCGGGAAATGTGGGACACCTGTCCCACACGGCGTGTTTTTAGCGGTCGACGGCCCACAGAAGTCTGGTAATGTGGTTCGCATCGCTTTAGTCTGTCGTACCAGGGCCACGCCCTTGACAATGCATTGTTCAATATCAGTCAATCATATGCCCTACAAAGCGTCACATGCCTTACTATTATGTACCTTGGTTGCAAGGTAGGTCAGGGACACGGGTTGGCGAAGAAGGGGCCACATGTTTGACTTGGCCCACAGTCACTCAAAAGGATAGTGTCATTGTTACGTGTCTGTCACAAGACGCGCTTCTTCGTGCATCGCGCGCCTGGAGTACTGAGTTTGAATGATCTTCCCGCCCACTCTGATGTGGCTCTAATCAAGACTTTCTTCTTTCATGTCGTCGAGTTTCTCAAGTATGCACGCGAACGAACACTCGGCTTCACTCAACAACTCTACGAAAGCAGCCACATCGGCGACGAGATTGACACCTGCCCCATGCTTCCGGAGTACATTGAACTCCCTCTCACGTTCGTCGAGGACGTCATCCTGCCGGCCAGAGCGGCACTCGAGGTGTAACGGGGTTTCCCCGTTACAGGGAATGTCCTGCAATTCAGCGTTGTGAATTGCAGTTGTATTGACTTTGCCCTTGACAGGCAAAGTCCCATCGACAGCGACAGAGTGGGTCGCGTCCCAAAGTTCGCAGGTACTTTGTGACTAAGTACCTGGGTGCAGTCAAGAGGGAACTTAGTCCCATTGGCTAGAATACCAAAGATCGCTTTGGTATTCTGTCCAATCAAAGGACGACTGCGTCCTTTGAGTGGTAGAGTGAAGAGTCACTGCGACCCTCCAGCAGGACAGAATGTAGCTCATGCAGCAAGAAAGTAACCACTCAATGACACTTTGGAATTTGCATTCTAATACACATTCCTGTCGGTCCGTTCCGGGGCGGAACGGAACGTTAAAGCTAGTTCGCTTCCTCATACACTGCGCAGCAGTGTAAGCTGTTGTAAAGGGGAGAGCCCCATTACACCTGGTAGCACTTTGTGGTCCGTTCAGCGCCACAGAGCGAGGTCGACATGAGTGACTCACTCGCGTCGCAAGCGAAAGAGCAACTGGTCACCCAGTTGCTCACCGCGTGTTCGAACGGGAGGCGTTCTCCCACTTGAGTGATCTCGAGTGGGCTGCCCTCGAGAGGATGGGGAGCAACATCGGCACGCAAGCCGTGGCAGCGATGTTGTTCACGCTATCTCCCGACGAGCAACACTCATGTGTTGCTCAGTTCATCCAGCATGAGCTGGATGAGGCCCGACAGCGTAACTCACTGTTGGAGCAGCAGGCACTGATGCTGGCCCAGCATCAGTCCTCTCCACCCGTGGTGGTGGAGAGGAGAGCGCGTCGAATCTTTGAAGATCGACGTGTCGAAGTACAAGGGAATCGCTAACGAGTCCCTGTTACGGTGGCTGGTTGAGCTGGACACAGCCATCGAGGCGCGCCGCATCGAGGACACCTCGATGCAGGTAACGTTCGCCATGTCGAACTTGGCGGGGCGCGCCAAGACGTGGGCGTATGGGCGTCGTTTGGCCGACCCCCATTGTTTCCCCACTCTTGATGCCTTCAAGAGTGAGCTGCGCGAGGCGTTTGAGCCTCCGAAGACAGAATTCAGAGCTCGCGCTGAATTCTTGGAGCTGAAACAAGGTAAGCGTGATATCCACGCTTACTCTCAGTACGCACGATACCTTGTGAGTTGTATCGTGAGTGACCCGGTCGATACGTCCACGCAAGTCGTGACGTATATGAAAGGCCTTGTGGATGGTCCCATCAAGACCTACCTGTTCCGAGAGTACCCTCGTACTCTCGAGGAGGCTATCTCCCTGGCGATCCAGGAAGATTTCAGCCTGCGACAGGCATACATCCATTCGGCGGCGTATCGCCCGCCGAAGGGGAACGCGCAGGGCGAGGGTCCTGAGCCCATGGATCTGTCGACTGCGTCGTTCGAGTCGACAGACCTCGCAGCAGCGGATGCTTCGTCAACGAAGCAAACGAACAAGCGCGCGGTGAAGTGTCACCGCTGCCAGAAGAACGGGCACTTTGCGTACGAGTGTCTGGCTCCGAAGCCGACACAGCGCAAAGGTGCTGGCAAGTCTCGTGCTGCCGGAAAGCAGCAGCACGAGAAGCAAAAAAACGACAAGAGCCAGTAGGTGCGGAGCCGCCTACTGGGCCTGGTTCGTCGAGTGTCGCGGCGGGACACTTGACGATGGCTCCAAGAGAAGCACGAAGGGTGTGCTTCACCGCCGGGGGTGATGAGGATACCCTCATCACCTTACAGCTACGCACACGGAGCAGCAATGTTGTGCTGCGTGCGCTGCTAGACTCAGGTGCGTCTAACAATTTCGTTCGACGCGAGGCACTTGAAGGTAAGACCTTCAAGTGGAAGGAGAAGCAGATCAAGCCAGCGAGACTGAAGGTCCGTCTCGCCGACGGTTCCACTGTGAGAGTGGATAAGCGCGTAGTCTCCATCGACTACGCGTACAAGAGTCAAGCCCTCAAGGACGAGTTCATCGTCCTTGATCTGGATGACAGGTTTGATGTCATCCTGGGTATGCCATGGTTGAAGGTACATCAACCACGGGTCGACTGGTCGACGAGATCAGTCGAGCTGCAATCGGACCACCGCTCGGTGAGCCCGCTCCAAGTGTTGCGAAGGAGACGCCTTCGCAAGTAAGGTCCGCGACCGCGAGCGACGGCCCGGTCAGCCCCCTTGCTTGCGATAGCATCGCAGGTGCGACAGAGTGCGAGAGCCCTGTCAGCACCGCGTGCTCTGCGTCGCTCGCCCCCGAGGCGATGGAGTGCGATGGCCCCATCAGCCTCTCGGGTGAAACGAACACGGAAGCGGCGCGCCGCCGCTCCCGATATGCAGCAAGTCGCAGTGCTGCTGCGACTTCCCACATGAGGCCCCTCGGTCGCCACCGACCGAGGTTCAAGGACGGGCGTTTGACAGCGCGGGGCTGCAGACGCCTACGCTCGCTCAGGGATTTGAGCGCAGCGGAAGAGGTTCCCATGCGAGCTCACGGCCGCATGCGGAGAAGGCATTCGATTCTGGTTTCCACCAGAACCAAGAGGAAGACCCGCTCCTTGCGAATCCGCAACGAGGGCATCAAGTTTCCGATATCGAGCGCTCTCGATATCGAAGTGACTCACGCACTGTCAGCCTGCAGTGTCGTGATCAGGTTGCGTGGGAGACGCAACCCGCCGTGGGAGACGCGACTGCTAGCATCACGCAGCAGTCTCAAGACAAGCGTCGAGGCGAACCGATCGTCCGAATCTCGAGACGATCGGACAAGTTGCCTGGCTCCACTGCGTTGAGCGATTCACGCAGTGGGCGGAGCCAAGGCGCCCGCGCGCAGGTGGCGCGTTCACTCGTGCCGAGCAGTGACACGAGTGTCGATGACAGCGACACCGAGACCTTGCAAGTCTTGGTGAACGATGGTCATAGAGTGGGCAGCACCACTCTATCCCTTCGTGCACCTCCGAAGTGCGCATCGGAGGTGATCAAGCTCCCCGTGATGGAACCCAAGCGGTTCCTTCACGAGCTGTCACGGGGCAAGATCAAGCAGATCTGCGTGCTCATCGCGGATGACGAGCACGTCGACGACATCAGGTCGTTGCTGGTCGACTCCAGCAACGAGGGTCTGCACAGCAGTTCATCGATGGACGAGAGCGTCCTCGATGACAAGACTCGGATTGAGCGATTCGACGCTCAATCCTGGGAGTCACTCAAGGGCAATCCTCTGTACGAGGATTTGCGTGAATACGAAGACGTATTCCCGGACCAAGTGCCTTGCCACTTGCCGAAGGACAAGGGCATTCGGCATGAGATCACTCTCATGCCGGGCACCAAGTATTGCGTCACGAGGCAATGGCCTCTTCCTCGTGACCAAGTGAAGGCCATCGACGACTTCTTCGAAGCTCGTCGAAAGGCAGGGCATGTGCGAGAGTCTACGTCTCCGCACAGTTCGCCCACCTTCTGTGTCCGCAAGGCCACAGGAGGATGGAGAATCGTTCACGCTTTTAACAAGCTGAACGCGGCGACGGTACCGGCGCAGACGCCGATACCGAGGAAGGATGTCATCATCGATGGCATGGCAGGCAGCAGCATCTTCTCCTGCCTGGATCTGAAGGATGGATTCTATCAGATCCTCATGCGTGAATCGGACATCCCATTCACGGCCGTCAGCACCCCGAGCGGGATGCTGTGGGAATGGTTGGTGATGCCCCAAGGCCTCACCAATGCACCAGCGACGTTCAATAGATGCGTTTCGCATCTACTGAGGCCGGTGCGAGAGTTCGCACCGAGCTACTTTGACGACGTGTTTATACACAGTCGTGCTCAAGACGGTTTAACCGATCTTGAGATGCATCGCATCCACGTTCGCAAAGTGCTCTCGCTTCTTCGAGAGCACCAGCTATACGCGAATCTGAAGAAGTGTATCTTCGCGGCTCCGGAGATACCCGTTCTTGGCTGTTTTGTCAGCAAGAACGGTGTGCGCCCTGATCCCGAGAAGATCAGAGCGATTGCAGAGTGGCCGACACCTGCGAATGTCAAGGACCTTCGCAAGTTCCTTGGCCTCGCGACGTACTTACACAAGTACTCGCGCAACTATGCCGCGCTGGCACTTCCTCTTTCTTCACTGCTGAAGAAAGATGCAGAATGGAATTGGGTTGCTGATTGTCAGCAAGCCTTTGACTCCATCAAGAAGAGCTTGATGGAGGCACCTGTGTTGGCAATCGCCAACCAGGACAAACCATTCTATGTGGTTTGCGATGCATCCGATTTCGCAATCGGATGCGCGCTGATGCAACGAGATGACGACGGCGCAGAGCGCGTCATCTCGTACCAATCCCGTCAGCTGAACTCAGCTGAGAGGAACTATCCAGTGCATGACAAGGAACTCCTTGCCATGAAGTACGCACTGGCGAAGTTTAGGGTCTATCTCTTGGGAGATAGACACTTCACGGTCTACACCGACCACGCATCCTTACGTACCGCCGTAAGGACGCCTCACATCTCGCAAAGGATGGCGAGATGGCTCTCGTTCTTCGCGGAGTACAACTTCTCCGTCGAATACAAGCCAGGACGCTTCAACGTCATCGCTGATGCGTTGTCACGTCGGCCCGATTTCGAGCCGACAAAGGAAGGCAACACCGTGAATGCAGTCACGGCGTCAAGACTCACGTCGTCACTGCTCGACGACGTGAAGGAGGCTTACGTGCATGACGCGGAGGTCATGCACGTCATCAAGCATCTCTCTGATCCATCGGATCAGACGATCAAGGCACTGTCGCCCTCGTATCGATCGAAGCTCCATCGATACGTGCTGAAGGACGGCCTGTTGTTATACAGGTCCGTACAAGATGACGACTATCGCATCGTCATCCCCGACAGTCATGATCTCAAGATGGAGATCATGTTCGAGTATCACGATGCACCGCCCAGCGGGCATCGTGGGCGTGAGAAAACCTATCTCACGCTCAGCCGTGACTTCTACTGGCCGAACCAGTATAAGTACGTGCGCAAGTACGTACGTGCTTGCGAAGTCTGCCAACGCGTGAAGCCGTCTCCGGCTTCACGAGCTCCGTTGATGCCTCTGCCTGTTCCGGCAGAGTGCTGGCAGTCCATTTCCATGGACTTCATCTTTGGTCTACCCAAAGACGACAAGGGAAACGACGGGATCCTCGTTTTCGTCGATCGTTTCAGCAAGATGGTTCATCTTGCTGCAGTCCCCGAATCGATCACAGCTGAAGGTTGTGCTCGAGTCTTCCTGGAGTCTGTCTTTCGACTCCATGGTATGCCATCCGAGATCATCTCGGATCGCGATCCGCGCTTTACGGCGACATTTTGGCAGGCTGTCTTTG
Source organism: Pythium insidiosum (assembly GCA_022836835.1). Classification (NCBI taxonomy): domain Eukaryota; phylum Oomycota; class Peronosporomycetes; order Pythiales; family Pythiaceae; genus Pythium; species Pythium insidiosum. Next base: position 105,277 of record JAKVDI010000045.1, on the reverse strand, counting down.
ACAGCCTGGGGACTCGCCTGCGGATGTCCACTTCGGACCACCCGCAGACGGACGGTCAGACCGAGCGCGCGAATCGCGTGCTCGAAGAAATACTTCGGAGCTACGCGCACTCCTTCCCTTGGAGTGCGTGTGCCGATGGCGGAGTTCGCCATTAACAATTCGGTGCATGCGTCAACCTCGCATACACCGTTCTACGTGAATGGGCTTCGCCATCCACGCGTCCCTTCCCTCCTGGGCGGTGGCCCTCGTCTGAGTGGGGGAGGGACTTCGTCGTCTCCACGCGGTGACTCGCGTGCAGATGCTGACGATGACGGTTCATCCGCCATCGAACGGGACGACGCGCCATCACCAAGTGATGACGCAGACGTCAATACTCTTGTTGGTCCATCCAACAAGCAGCAGAAAGCAGCCGATGACTTCGTGCTGCTACGCGAAGCGGTCAACCGCTTCGTGCAAGACGCTATTGCGGAGTCTGTTGACTCGCAAAAGGAAAAAGCGGACAGATATGGGAGAGCAAACGTTCTTTCATTTAGTGAAGGGGACTTAGTGTTGCTATCAACAACTAACCTCCCTGAACATGCAGTGTCATGTCTCGGAAGCAGCAAGCTGCTACCGCGGTTTGTTGGCCCCTTCACGGTGCTCAAGAAGCACGGGAATGCTTACACCCTGCTTCTTCCACGTAGGATGCGGACGCATCCTACCTTTTACGTGGGCCGTCTCCGTCCGTATCATCGGCACGGCGCTTCCGACCCACGTCAGGAATTCCCTGCCTCTCGAGTACCCCGAGAAGCCGTTGTAGTCCGCCAGGAGCTTCTCATGCTCCTGACGCTGGTCCTCGAGACTCTCCTCAAGGTCCGCGCATCGGGCCTCGAGGGCGGAGAGTCTCGCTGCAGAGACAGCAGGACGACGAGAGTGATCACTCGTCGCCACGTCCGGCTCGAACGTCGAGCCGGGCAGTCATCTGAACAGGCTGCGGAGCGACCACGCTCGCAGCCGAGATCGTCTGGAAGCCGCCCCCGGCTTCCACCGCCGCCACCCCCGTTGATTGACTCAACGGGATCGCCCCACTATGGGGTGGCGAATCGTCGACCATGATGATCGGGTCGACGATGTTGGAAACCGAATGCGGTACTACCGCGTTCGTTGGATTGGGTATCCTCCAGAGGAGGATACGTGGGAGCCGGCCGAGCCGATCCGCGAGGACGTGCCTGGCTTGGTGGAGCTCTACGAGCGGCAGCGCTCGTAGAGATGGCATGATCTGCATGCATCCCCTCCACCACGTTGGAGACGATCGCATGCAGATCTCGGATCTCACTTGGAATGAGATCCGCCCAAGGTGGCTGCCACTCATCGATGGCCCGAGTGTCCATCCTCGGGGCTCACCGACGCAGCAAGGGCAGTCCACGCCCTCTGGAACGCAGCAAGGAATCCTTGCTGTGCGCGAAAGCTGGTGGAGATACACCAGCTTCCCGAGGAGTGAGTACTGGCGATGGCGCAGTCTCGACTCCTCGAACTTGCGGTACCAGGCCGCAGGATCCCTCGTGTAGTTCAACACGAAGGCATTCCAAGCCTGAAGAAGAGCATCTTCTTCAGTCCCGCGCTTGGGTTTCTTGTTTCTTCCTTCGAAGAAACGGTGCATCAAGAACAGTGCTATGAAGTACTGTTGCTTGTGTTCGGGTCGCACCGCCCCGAACGAAGGAATCAGCGGCAACGCCGCTGAATCAAAGAGAGCCACCGGGTGCATCTGAGTGCTTACCCGGTGATGCGAGCGATGATACCCGGGCAATTCCCACGGGTACTGCTCAGGCAAGCGCGCAATAGCATTGCGCACTGAGGCCAACTCCTCCGACTCATCGGTGGAGTTGTTGATCATGCTTGGTGCTGCTACAGCACCAACGCCCGACGCTGCAACATTCGTCGCAGTCGTCTCGAGCTGGGGCAAAGCCCTCTGCTCGGCAGCATGAGGCTGCATATTCGCGCGCGATGGCGCGGCACACGCCATCTCGAGATCGGGTTCCGCGATCTCGCCCTCCTCAGCAGCAGCGCTCTGCTGCTGAGGCACGGGAGCCTTGCACTCCAGGTCGGGATCCAATCGGGCGAGCTCTTCCTCATCGTCGAGGTAGCTCGCGCTGCGATTGATCATGAGGGACAGCGACTGTCCCTCCATAGCAGGAGCTTGCGGCATCTCCGCATCCTCTTCGGCAGCGAGCGTTGTCGCTGCCGTCACACCACTGACGCCGTCGGCTCCCGGCGACGTCACAGCGCTTGAGCTGGCACCAGCAGGTGCTGGTGCTGCATGCGCAGCCAGCGCGGGACCGCCCGTGCTGGCAGGAGCCGTATCATCTCGACGCTCGCTCATGTTGGAGCGAGCGGCCTTGTACTCGGCGATCGACAGTGTGCGCACCACGCTCTCGATCAGGGCGATCTCGGAATGACCGAGATCGAGGACAGCACTGGGCGGAACGAACGATGCGTTCGTTCCGTTGACAACCGTCAAGTCGCTGTCAATCACTTCGGCCCGATGAGCGGGTCGAGCCTTGTCGCGCTGAGAGAATCGTCTCTCAGCGAAGCCGTCAGTTAGAAATGATCCCAACGACATCGTGGGCAGTGAGGGTATCTCACTGTCCTCCCCTCAAGTTCCAATCCGTGACTGGATGCACTTGTCTTGAGGGAGGGGTGATGTAACGGGGTTTCCCCGTTACAGGGAATGTCCTGCAATTCAGCGTTGTGAATTGCAGTTGTATCGACTTTGCCCTTGACAGGCAAAGTCCCGTCGACAGCGACAGAGTGGGTCGCGTCCCAAAGTTCGCAGGTACTTTGTGACTAAGTACCTGCGTGCAGTCAAGAGGGAACTTAGTCCCATTGGCTAGAATACCAAAGATCGCTTTGGTATTCTGTCCAATCAAAGGACGACTGCGTCCTTTGAGTGGTAGAGTGAAGAGTCACTGCGACCCTCCAGCAGGACAGAATGTAGGTCATGCAGCAAGAAAGTAACCACTCAATGACACTTTGGAATTTGCATTCTAATACACATTCCTGTCGGTCCGTTCCGGAGCGGAACGGAACGTTAAAGCTAGTTCGCTTCCTCATACACTGCGCAGCAGTGTAAGCTGTTGTAAAGGGGAGAGCCCCATTACACGAGGACTCGGATCACACTTTTAAATTGCTTAAGCAAGTCAGCGATAGAAGAATGCAATGATTTGGACTGGAATGAGCCTCGAACATAAGCGTTACAAACTGGAACGGGCCAAGTCAAACCTGTGGCCCGTTCTTCGCCGACCCGTGTATCGGGCAAATATCTAATATTGACTTATTCAATTTCGGTATTTGAAAAGCATATTGATTTTTCCCAGGCACTGGCTGTTGTTCTCAATGCCACGAGTGCCGCGTTCATGACGCGATGCGAAGATCCTCCAAGTTGTGAGTCAGTTGTCGTGAGTATGGCGACAGCAGCGAGGGACGCATGGATCGCAAGCAAAGCATGATCTCTGCTTGATTGAGTGACAATGATGCTTCTGCTTTTTTTTCACGTGTAGGCGTGGTCATGGCCACTTGAGTATCCAAATCTGACCTCTTGCGTCTGCTCCTCAAACCCAAGTGTAGAAAGGCAAATTGGTCGGACGCAGAGCTGTGAATGGGAACTTTTCCGCACTCTCCTGCACACGAATGTGTTCGTCAATGTCTCCCATCGCCTTCTCGAAGTCTGCGACTGCGGGCTGAAGAGCGTCCACATCCTTCCACGGGGAGCCGCGATACGCCACTGGCAGTGACTCGCTGATCGGTGGCGGGCGCAAGAAGATCGCGAAAAGACCAGCCACCACGTGGAGCTTCGAGATCGGCGCCGTGTACTCGAGCAGGTTGAGCGTCTCGCCAGCGCGGAGCTTCTTGGTTGGCATAGCTTTCCAAAGCGCGGGTGGAGCGTAAGGCACAGTCGACGCTGTGGTGCCGTGCCGGGAGCACGGCGTGATGCCAGACTTGCTTCAACGACAACGCGCGTCGCAGGCGAGTTGTTGGACGACTCGGCGCTCGCGTCGCAGACAGCGAGTTGTTGGGCGACTCGGCGCGTTTCCACGCCGTCATTTGTTGGACGACTTCGTCGGCACGGTGACTGCGAGCTGGCGCGCGTCGCAGAGCAACCGTGCGAACGGCGCGCCGTCGAGACGGCGCCATGAGGGTGTCGCCCCCGACGTCTGTGGGGACGCTGCTGGGGTCATCTTGGTTCGTAGGGATGCATTTTAAGGACGGTAATGAAGCTCACTTTGCAATCTACCCTGCAACCAGCACAAAGATCTTTTAGCTAGAAGACTCCAAGCAACGAACCCGACATGGACCACGACGGCGACATCGACATGGTCGCACCGCCGGTGTTCGAGTTCATCAAGGCGCCGCGGCTCGCGGCTTGGAGCCAGCAGGCACTGGTGGCGTTCCAGCGGGAGCGCCGCCAGTACGAAGAGAAGATGCGCGAGCGATGCGTGGCCACCGGCGAAGTCCCCGAGCGGGTGGTGGCCAGTGTCAAGAGCACGATCGATGCGCGAGTGATGGAACATCTCTCGCGCTACGTGTTCAAGCGAAGCGTGTATGAGATCACAGACCCGGAAATCTGCGCTGCCATCAGCCAGAAGACGGGCTCCCTCATGAACAACCACGTGCCTGACGTCGAGCAACTCGTCAAGTCTAAGCTCAAGATGGACCTGCGAGAGCCCGACATCGAGGCCCGTGCGCTCAAGTTGTACCTCGACCTCGACGAGATCATCGAGGACCATGGACTGGGGACCATCATCGGGTCAGGCCCGGTCTATGACGAAGATGGGCGCTTGCGTATGAAGATGCGATGCAAGATGATTGTGCAGCAGCTTCAACCTGAGGCACTCAGGCTGGACGTTGAGCGAGCGGTCTCGCTGACACATCGCCATGCCAAGTCGGATGATGTTGCACTCTACGATCTGATCGTCGAGCTCGGTCGTCACCAGCAGCATTTCCACCTGATCTCGGCCGAGGTCAAGCGTGAGCCGGCGGCCGGCAAGAAGTCGCGTGGGCCTGGCGAGAAGCCGAACAAGGACAAGGGCGCGGAGCGAACGGGTGCGACTCCAGCTGTCGGAGCCAGTGCAAGTGGCGGTGGCGGTCCTGCCAAGCAGCCACCGCGGGACGGATGTCTCCACTGCGGCGGCGCTCATTGGCTGAGTGACTGTAAGGCAGCGACGGTGGAGCAGAAGGAGGAAGCTCGTCGCCGTTGGAAGAACAAGAAGGAAGCGAAGCCCGACAAGGTCAAGATGATGCGGGCGGCCGACGGAGCGTCAAGCTCGCGCATGGTCAACATCAACGACGTACTCGAGGTGCCTCTATGCATCGACAACGGTGCCGACTGCAACGTGGTGTCCAGCAGCGTGGTCGCCGAGCTTGCCGACTTGGACTCAGGTGTTATTCGCGTCATGATCGAGCCACCGATGGTCGTGGAGCTGGCCGGCGGTAAGCGCACGGAGTGCCGTGAGTCTATCACAGTGGATTTGCGCATAAGCACGGCGGCTGGACCGCTCCATCTCTGCAATGTTCGCTGTCTCGTGCTCGAGAACCACGACGACGAGGTGCTTCTGGGTCGGTCGACACTGCGCGAGATCGGTATTGATGTCGAGAACATCATGGATCAACTCGCTGGTACGGAACGCGTGGCCGCCGCCGACCAGGACGACTTGGACGATGACTATGTGGTGGTGGCCGCGGAGTCTGGGGCCGACGTTGCTGAACTGCTAGAGCGTATGCTGGACGACGCAGAGGCTGAGGGCTTCGATGCCGCGCACATGGAGCCAATGCGACGACTGGTGCGCGAGTATGAAGACGTGTGGCGCACTCGCCTTGGTGTGGATGAGCCCGCAGACGTCGAGCCCCTCCGCGTTCAGCTGCGCGACGGTGCGAAGCCGTATCGCTCAGCCACGCGGAAGTACCCTGAGGCCCAGCGCGATTTCCTTCGACGCTACGTGAAGGAGCTCGAGGCTAGTGGCCTGATCTATCGTAACAATGCAAGCCGCTGGGCGTGCGCGGCGCATCCTGTGAAGAAGCAAGGCAGCGATGGCTACCGCATCACCGTCGACTACCGCCCAGTGAACCAGTGCACGGTGCCGCTCGCCGGGGCGACGCCTAACCTCCGCGCTGTGACGCAAGCTGTGCGCGGCGCGTACGGTTTTGGTCAGTTTGATCTTTTCAAGGGCTTCTGGCAACTGCCTCTGGCCTCGGAGTGCCAGGAACTGTTCAGCTTTCTGACTGAAGACGGCGTGTTCACCCCGACACGTGTGCCACAGGGGGCAGCAGACTCCGCGCTGCACTTTCAGCTGCAGATGCACGCTGTGTTTCGCGAGCTGCTCTACGAATCCGTGCTCGTCTGGATCGACGACGTGCTCTTGTTCGCGTCCAGCCCGGCTGATTTCATCGATCGGCTGAGGGTTTTCTTCCAGATCCTCAGACAACACAAGCTCAAGCTGAACGCGTCCAAGTGTAAGCTGTTCGCGCCGCAGGTGATCTGGTGTGGGAAGATGATCGACGGTGAGGGTGTGCGCCATGACCCAGCCAGGCTCGAGGCGCTCCGTAGCATGCCGCTACCCCCAACTGCGGCCGCACTCCAGAACTTCCTATGCGCTGTTAATTGGCTGCGCGAGTCCATGGTGGACTACGCGCGCGTGGTCGGACCGCTTCAGTTCAAGCTTGAGGAAGTCATGCGAACCCGAGGACGCAAGAAGAAGCAGCTCGAGGGTGTTGATCTCCCATGGAGCAAGGACGAAGAGGCCGCGTTCAAGAGGGTGTTGAGTCTCTTGATGACGTCGACCAAGACCTACTTCGCGGAGCCTACTGCCGACGTGTGCTTGTTTACGGACGCATCCAACACCGGGTGGGCTGTCGTGCTAACCCAAGTGAAGAACTGGGTGCCCACTGCCTCCGTGGTCGACCAGTCGCACGAGATGCTGGTCTGCCTCTCGGGTTTGTTCAAGGGGGCAGAAGCTAACTGGTCGGTGATCGAGAAGGAAGCGTACCCCGTCGTCAGGGCCTGTTCGGACCTGGCCTATCTGCTCGAGCGAGAGAGAGGCTTTCGTATCTACTGTGACCATGCCAATCTGGTTGAGATATTCGCACCCCACAAGGACATCAAAGCACATGTGCGGGGCAAGCTGCAGCGCTGGGCGCTTAAGATCGTCGGTGCCCGCTACACGATAGAGCACATCAAGGGCGAGGACAACGTTTGGGCGGACATCGTGTCGCGGTGGGCGCAGCCTAAGCCTACTGCTACTGTGAAAAGGACCACGGCGAGAACGGCGCCGGCGGTGTCAGACCTCCGCCCGCTGCAGGATCCGGGTTTCCGCTGGCCAAACACAGACGAGATCCGCCGGGCGCAGGCGCGTGCTCGGAGCGACGCCCCTGACGATGCGACTGAGGAAGACGGCATGCTGCTCGTCGATGGGCGTGTGTGGCTCCCGGTCGACGCCCGTGACCTGGTGAAGCGCATTATGGTGGTCGCCCACTGTGGGCTCCAGGGTCACCGCGGCGAGCATGTCATGGTCGAGACCATCAAGCAGCGTTTCTCTCTGGTGCGCCTGCGCACCACCGTGACCCGCTTCGTCCGGTCGTGCCTGCTCTGCAAGCATGTAAAGGGAGGTCTGATCATCCAACGCGAGTCGGATCCCGCAGCAGCTGCAACGGAGCGGAACGAGTGCGTGCACTACGACTACCTCTACCTAGGGGACAGCTACGGTGATTCTCAGTATGTGCTCGTGTTGAAGGACGAGTTGACCCACTATTGCGAGTTGGTGGCGGCCGACTCGCCGACGAGCCTGACGGCTGCAGAAGCGGTGCTAGACTGGCACAAGCGCTTCGGACCGCCGCGTGAGTTGGTGTCGGATCAAGGATCGCACTTTACGGCCGCGCTGCTGGCGGAGCTGACCGCCCGCGTGCACACCCGCCAGCGTTTTGTGCCCGTCTACACACCGTGGATCAACGGCACGGTGGAACGAGTCAACCGAGATATACTACAGGTGCTCCGAGTCATGCTGCTCGAGTTGCAGTTGGACACGCGCAACTGGGTCTACCTACTGCCCGTCATCCAGGCCAACCTCAACCACTCGCCGGTGCCGTCTCTCGACGGCCATGCGCCGGTCGAGCTCTTCACCGGGCTGCCGGCGCCGACGCCACTCAACAGCATCGTAGTGCCAGGTGTGCGAAAGGCCCGCATCGTCCCTGTGAACGCTGACGGCGCCTCAGCCGAGCTCGCTGCGCTGCGCGAGCACTTGCGCGAGATGCACGCGGCGGTGGTGAATCATAAGGAGCGGAAGCGCCTGCATGACATGGCGCGTGCTAAGGGCCAGGTGTGCAACTTCGAGGTCGGGGACTACGTGCTGTGGTCGCGTATCGACAAGCGCCTTCAGGGCGGCAAGCTTTTGGTGCGTTGGGTCGGCCCGTTTCAAGTCGAGCAGGCACTCCCACACTCGTTTCTCATCAAGCACCTGCTCTCGGGTGAGCAGTACGACGTCCATGGATCGCGCCTCAAGTTCTACTACGATCCGGACCTCAATGTGACCGCAGAGATCCGCCAGCACATCGCCCACCAAGGCATCATCCTGGAGATCCGCGACATCGTCCAGCACCAGAAGAACCGTGCAACTGGTGAGTGGGAGCTGTTCGTCGCGTGGCGCGGCCTTCAAGATGAAGAAAACTCGTGGGAACCCTTCGCGGAAATCTTTCGTGGTGCCCCGGAGCTCGTGCGCCGTTACGTTGGAGCCCAGAACGAACCGGCTCTCTCGGCGTTGGTCCCGTCTCAAGAGGATGCCTAGGGGCTCCGGAATTACCTTGTCGGTCCAGATGGGTACAACTTGACCTCGTTGCAGTGCTGATGGGTACAACTCAGTTCGATATGGCTACACGACGAGGTGGACCGAAGGTTGCATGAATGTATGAAGAATGAAGGTCGCTTTTCGACTCTGCATATCAAGTGTGAAACGGACCCAGTGACCAGTCGGTGCAAGTCTTGGGGGGCAGTGTGGTGCCGTGCCGGGAGCACGGCGTGATGCCAGACTTGCTTCAACGACAACGCGCGTCGCAGGCGAGTTGTTGGACGACTCGGCGCTCGCGTCGCAGACAGCGAGTTGTTGGGCGACTCGGCGCGTTTCCACGCCGTCATTTGTTGGACGACTTCGTCGGCACGGTGACTGCGAGCTGGCGCGCGTCGCAGAGCAACCGTGCGAACGGCGCGCCGTCGAGACGGCGCCATGAGGGTGTCGCCCCCGACGTCTGTGGGGACGCTGCTGGGGTCATCTTGGTTCGTAGGGATGCATTTTAAGGACGGTAATGAAGCTCACTTTGCAATCTACCCTGCAACCAGCACACGCGTGCCACGAGACGATGCCGTTCATGGCATGATGGCGCACTGCACTCTGAAAAACATAGTGCGAGAGGATGCGACGCAGCGCTGCCCGAGACTTGAAGGCGCTTGGGAAGCCTCGCAGTTGCGGCACCTGCGCGCACGCAGCGGCCCAGCTCTGAAGTTCGAAGTCGTGACAGAGAGACTGATCGCTGGCGTAGAACACGCCGACGAAGCGGCCGACAAACTGGTCGATCGCAGCGTACAGCTTGGCTCCGTACTCGACGTATCGGTTCGTCGGAATAGCGTCTATGCCTCGACCACGCACGTCCGCGGGGAAGTCGTTTTTAATGAGCTCAAGCGTGCGCGCCTGGTGGTCTGCGAAACGGATGCACCCAGCGGCGCCCCAGCCAAAGACCTGGTCGAGTGCCGTGTTCTCGGAGAAGAGCACGGAGGACCCGACCACCTCAATACCAAAGTCGACCAGCATGTGCCTCTCGAGCAACGCGCGGACCGGGTGCTGTGGTGCGAGATGCCTCATGAGCTCCACGCGCGTCGGTGTGTTGATCGCGTGAGTGTCGACCAAGTGCTGCATCTGATGGTAGGACACGCTTGCGGCGTCGAGCCCCTTCTTTGCCAGCGTCCACTCGTCGCGCGAGTCCAGCGGCGTGTACGTGAGTCCGGTGTCGGGAAAGCGGATCTCGATCGGCAGCAGTTGCTCCGTCGCGCGGTTGAAGCAGAAGTATCCGATGACGTTCGGTACATACTTCTGTGGTTGGGCAGCATCGTTCCACTGCGCGACGTCAGCAAAGTCCTCAACGAAGAGTTGGCGACGCGCGCGGACGCTATTCCACGTGACGCCGCTGCCGCAGATCTGTGCGAGCTGCGCGTTCGTTAGCACGAACGGTGAGCGGCCGCATGACTCCTCGGGGCGCACTTGGCGTAGACGCATGACCTTGATGGTGAGTCGCTGACGCCCGAAGTTCGCGTCGCTGTTGTCCATGGACATCGGCTTCTCCAGCTTGGCGCTCGCGAGGTCGTACACCCGCGCGATGCTCTCCATCGACGTAAAAGACGCGCGGTTCTGGAGGATGAGTCCCGCGATGAACTCGGGGGACTGCGTGCGATAGCTCACGAGCCGCTGCGCCTCTTGCAGCTGTAATTTCTGCGCGAGTGAGCCGTTCGTCGCCACGGGCCCCGTGTAAAACGGCAGCTTCAGCGTCCCGACGGGAAAGACACGTGCTTGATCGTTTATGATTTGCGCTGCCGTGGCCGCGATGGCGTCAGCGCGCGCTCCCGTCTTGTCACTAGGTGTCGGCGTCGAGAGCTGCTGGGCTGTAACAACAGCCACGAGCACAACAGCACGGAGAAGCCACTGGAGCATGGTTGTCTTGGGCTGTATCGGTTCCTGAGGGCGGGACCTGGAGTCTTGGGGTCGGCGTCAGAGAGAGAATGAGGAAGTGAAATGGCGTGAGAATTTGGGGCATTCAGTCACACGAAACGATCGGCCACGGGACCTCGATCCTCACAGCCGCACGCTTGGAAGACTGCAGGGCTGCAGGCAGCCAACAGGCGGCGCCTGCTCAGCTTACGGCCGTTGGATTTCAACTCGTATCGAATCTTCTGAAAGATTTCGTGCGCTTCGATGCACTCCGGGGAGTGCCAGCGCTCCTGCTGCGGCACAGCAGTCGAGAAGATGGGATATCTACTCATCTTGTAGCTCACTGTGTACGCGTGACGTCGACATTCAAGGCCAGGGAGTGAGCGACTTGCGGCAGGTGACACGTCACATGACATTGTGAAACAACGAGATACAACACAAACACCGAGACCGTCAATGGACACTTGTCGAAAGCTCACAGTCTCTTAACTTTGGATGTTGACACATTTCGTCTCGGTGTCATCGGTGTCGGGGTCTTCTATTTCTTCCAGCGCACGACGCCACGTGCGGAGCTCAAACGCGATCTCCATCGCACTCGGTCGCTCTGTCCGATCGAACGCGAGGCACCGCCGTGCCACCATGCAGACTGCGCTGGGACACGTCATCGGCAGCGTCGGCTGCAACACTCCTGTCGCGACGCGCTGCAGCAGTGCCACCTCTGCGAGACCGAGGTCCTCGTACGGCACCGCATGCGTAGCCAGCTCCGACAGCACGACGCCGAATGCGTAGACGTCACATGACTGGTCGTAGCTGCAGCTTCCCGCGATAACCTCGGGCGCGAGCCAGCGGCCCGTTCCGACGCCTGCCGTCATCGTGTCGTTCTCCGATTGGAACCGTGAGACGCCAAAGTCGCTGAGCTTGGCCTTCATCCCGTCGCCGAGCAACACGTTGCGGGACTTGAGGTCGCGATGCACCAGCGGTGGATTAAATGAGTGCACGTAAACCAGCGCTTCCGCGATGTCGATAGCGAGCGCGAGCTTGTGCCGGCGCCAGGACGACGGCGCAGTCGACTTGGGGTCGCCGCACGACGCGTCGAGGTGCGACCGCAGATCGCCGTGGGGCATGTACTCGAAAAGCGCCTGCAGATCGCTCTCGACGGTCCACGCGGCACCGACGAACTGCACGATGCTTGGGTGCTCTAGCCTTGCGACGAGCTTGATCTCGGTGACGAACGCCATGGTCTTCGCTCGTGTTATCTGGTCGCGCACGAGCCGCTTGGACGCGAGCAAGCGCGAGTTACGGTAGCGCACGAGCCACACGACGCCGAACGCCCCGCTACCGATGAGTCGTAGGTCCTGGATGTCCTCGAAGCGGAGTTGCACGGCCAGCAGCGCGTCGTCATCCCACAACGAGCCGCTGCCATAGCCACTGGACGACGAGGACGTCCGACTTGTGTGCGCTGTGCTGCTTGCAGAGACGTTGACGCCTCGCTGACGATTGTTCAGTGCGACGAAAGCTGAGGCGACGCGGTCACCTTGTTCACCTAACACCGAGTCGTCTGCTGCCCGCTTTGCCTTCGACGACGGGTCGTCGATCTCCTGCTCGAGCTCTGCGAGCGCCTGCGACTCGAGCACCTGGTGCCGCTTCTTGCGCTTGTACCAAACGACAAAGAGCACGATGGAGACTGTCGCTGTGCCCACGATGATCGCGACGATGATGGTGGTGAAGGACGACTTGCGGATCGTGACGACGTCCGTGGACTCGACGACACAGACGCGCGAGACACCGAGGATCCGCTCGAGAGACGGGTCGCAGAGCGCTGCGTTTGGTAGCGGATCGATCTCGAGCGACGAGAGGTTCGTGAGGAAGTAGTACTGCTGAGGGGTGAGCAGCGAGCCGCGCAGCGGATTCCCAGTCATGTCACTATTCACATTCAGGTGTCGTCAGTAGTCACCAACAAATGAGGAAGTGACCGGTGAACGCACAGCGAGCGCAAGTTGGAGAGAAGGAAGAGCGCGCTCGGAAACGCCTTCAAGCTGTTGTTGCTCAGGTCTCTACGCAATCGTTTTTCGTCAGCGTCGTCTCGTCCAAGGCTGCACGAAGGCTGAGGGACATACAGATGCTCGAGCTGCGGGAAGACGGCGTCGAATACGCTGAGCGCGTTGCCTCGAAGACACCTGCACAAGAGGCTTAGATACCCGTTGTCGTGCATCGCACAGCGACCACGTACAGTCGACGTAGGGTGCTGGAGCCTTCGTCGCTAGGGTACGAAACCAGCTCATTGTTCTCCAGATCTCTGCGTGTCGCCTTCGCGCGTGAGTCAACCACCCCAGCCAATACACGCGGACGACGACAGACAGCACGTACAGCTCTACGAGCGCCTTGCGCGAGGACGCTCCCACCGGAACACTCTGGAGGCGGCAGTTGAGCAGCCGCAGCGATCGCACACCTGCCGGCATCGCAGACACGACCACATTCGCGGCGGAGCGGCGCAGGTCGACGTTGGCGATGGTGACGTTGGTCACGCTCGTCGCGTTCTGCAGCCATCGCGACGGGAATGCGACGCTCGCGACGGCGCCTCTCGGGTCCCCGTGACTCGGAAGTGACGGGCCGCCAACCAGCACACTACGGCAACAACAACAGCATCAGACAGACAGACAGAGAGTGTGTGAGAGAGGGACCAGTGTTGGTTGGCGCCGCATCGCTGACACGCACACTTGAGTTACTGCAGATGAGAGCTGCAGCGGGGCGACGGCATCGACGAGGTCGTCGCGTTGCCAGGCGGTCGTTGGCACCGACGGTGTCTCGTTGCGTCCGAGCGGAAGCACGAGGCTGAGCGTGCTGTCACTGGTGGCTGGTAGACATTGCACGTCGCAAGGCGAGTGGCTACTGCTGTTGTTGCTGCTGTTGTAGTTGTCTGTGGGTGAGATCAGAGGACATCCTCGTGGCGCTGGTCCCGGGCCGTCGCAGGCACGTGTTGAGTCGTTGGAGGTCCTGTCGAACACGAGGCACGAGAGTGTCGAGCACCCAGCGGAGAGGCAGCGTGCGCCTGAAAGGAGCGTGCGTCGCGGCAACGCAGCGCAGACGTCGTCACCGGCGGTGCTGCCGCTGTCACCGAATCCAATTTCGGCGGCGTCGCACGAAGAGCAACAGCACGCTATGACCACAGCGACGACCGCCACCAAGCGGCATCGCTGCGTTGCTGAAGGCAGGAGCGACCGGAGGACTCTCATGCTCGCGTCTTGTTGTGTGAACAGAGTGCGGTGAGTTGCTGTGAAGTGCCAGGCACTGTCGCACGCGTGGAGGCGTGGTCACCACGGTGCCACCGTGACGGTGGTGCATGCATGACCTGTGCGTTGTTTGTTTGCCCTTGTCAGACACGCGCGTTGTCTGGTGGGCATCAAGACCAGGTCCAGGCGCAAGAGCAGATACATTGCCTGCTTTTAGTGACGTACTGGGATCCATTGCCTTGGAACTATAGTATTATAGCATTAGTCAGCCTACCGAGACGTTTGCATGACCTTATAGCGAGGGAGAGTTGAACCCAAGCTCCATCGTGAGGAGTCTCAAGCCGTGTGACTCACTTCAATCATGCTCCTCTTGACGTAGCATCGTGTGAAGAGTATACGCGACCTGCATTGCAGTCGGTCGGTCGGCTGACTGGAACGACATGCACTGCGTCGCCAGTGCGTGGATGGTAGGCGGGCATGTGGGCAGCAGCGTCGGTCGCAGCCGTCCAGTCGCCACGTTCTGGAGAATCGCGACCTCGGGCAGTCGGTTGCCTTGAGCGCCTCGAACGTCGTCGTACGGGAGGCGATGTGTGTCGAGCTCTGAGAGCAGCACGCCGAACGAGTAGATGTCGCACGACTGATCGTAGCTCTTGGTGCCCACGATCACCTCTGGTGCGAGCCATTTGCCAGTGCCGACCCCTGTCGTCATCGTCGAGTTTTCTGACTGAAATCGCGATACACCGAAGTCGCTCAGCTTGGCACGCATGTCCTCGGACAGCAGCACGTTGCGCGACTTGAGATCGCGGTGCACCAGTGGCGGGTTGAACGAATGCACGTACACGAGCGCTTCAATCACGTCCATCGCCATCTGCAGTTTCTCTAATGACCACGGTGTCGGCTCAGGCGCCGCCTCGAGGCTCGAACGCAGATCACCGTTGGGCATGTACTCGAAAAGGGCCTGCAGATCCGTCTCGACAGTCCACGCAACTCCAACAAACGACACGATGCTTGGGTGCTCCAGACGAGCTACAAGTTTGATCTCTGCGACGAGCTCCATGGTCTTCTGCCGGGTCACTTGGTCTCGGATCAGGCGCTTCGACGCGAGCAATCTAGACTGACGATACTTGACAAGCCAAACGACGCCGTGACCTCCGCTTCCGATGAGTCGGACGTCTTCGATGTCTTCGTATCGAAGCTGGCGTGATAGGAGGAGCTCGTCCTCCCAGAGTGAAACACTCTGTGTGCTTGCGGCTGATGATCGGACGTGACCCGAGGTGTTCGTCACCGTTTGAAAGCTGACTGCGTTACTTGATTCATAGGTGTCACCAGAGATTTTGTGGTGTCCTTGTGGGAAGTGATCTGACGATGACAGCACGTAGCCTTGAGCTGAATCCGTTGCGTTCGCTTGGCGCCGCCGCCTGTACAAGCAAAACGCAATCGCGGCGATCACAACCAGTGCTCCGCACGTTGCCCCAATAATAATCCCTGTCGATGGTGAGGAAGAGCTTGACGGTAACGGCGAGGGAGGTGAGGGTGGACTTGTCGGAGACACTGGTGGGGCCGTTGTGGGGCGTACCAGCTCATCTGCAGAGACCACGCACACTTGGCCATCTCCGAGGGACTGAACGCTTGCTTGTGGACAGTTCGTAGCATCAAACACAGCAGAATCCATCTCCAGCTCTTCTAGTTGCCGAAGAAAGGCGTGCTGATCGACGCTGAGTCGCAGGCGCTGAATGGGATTATCCTTCAGCTTGCTGCGTTAAGGCACGGGGGGGTGAGACTCGACATCATGAGGCATGAATCGACTCTATCACTTACAGCACTTTCAGAGACGATAAGTTGTAGATAGCTGGTGGGATTGTGGTGAAGTTGTTGGCCGAGAGATCTCTGCTCAGGCAAAGTTAGCTGAAAGTCGACATTCACTTCAAAGCAACTTCATTTTTACGTACAGCGTCGTGAGGGTCGTTGACGACGTGTTGAACACTCTCAGTTGGTTACCCTGTAGATTTCTGTAAACACCGCCGTGATCAGGAGAAACGAATCGTATAGCAAGCAAAAAAACGAGCCACGAGAACAGCAACGTACAGCGCTTTGAGTTTCGGAAGCTCCAAAGTAGCTGGCCATTCGGTGAGGTAGTTGTTCGAGAGGGTGCTGAAAACATATCGCATGTCAACTCAAACAGCCCATTCGTTTCGTACACGTGGATCGCTTACATCTTGTCGAGAGAGACGAGCCGGCGTAGCGATGGAGGGGCGGCGGATAACCTTGTGTTGGTGAGATCCAGCACTTCTAGGTTTTCAGGGAAGAGGGAAGCTACGTCGCTCAGACGGTCACCGATGTTGATGTTGAGCAGCGCGACACCAGTGACTTGCGGTGATTGCACGAGAAAGTCGGGATCGATATCCAGATCAATCACTCTGCCTTTCGTTGCTGAGTTCGCATCTCGCCCACCAGCGATGATACTGTTTGGAGCAGGCGCACAACACATATTTGAGCAATAGACGCTTCCAGGTAGGAGGGAACTGGAGGACGTACAGTTTGGTGACAGCAGACGACAACGCGAGTGGTGCTATACGTCGCACTAACTCATTTGATTCGTACGGCGCGGCGTCCGTCGTATCTACTTCAGCACCAACAAGCGGAGCAGATCGAGAGACGTTGAATGGCACGAGGAACTTGAACGTCGAGCGCTCTGCGTAAGCAGTGAAGCACTGGAATAGGCACGGATTCGTGGTGGATGACGGGGACACGCAGCGGCTCATCGGACTCGAGGTCCCGCTCCTGTTGTTGTCGCACGGAGTGCTGCTACTGCCGCTGTGATCGTACACGACGCAGGACGATGACAGCGACGAGCATTGACCCTGGCAGTCGAGTGTCAAAGCGTTAAACGCGCGGACGTTGGCGCATGGGTCGGTGGTGGCCGCCAGCACTGGCGCATGAAGCAGCGCGAACGGGAGCAAGACGAGCGCGGAGATGAGCCTCATGGCGGCGTCAATCTACGGCACACTCTGTCGGCGTCGTTTTGGCAATACAGCAGCAGAGAGCGCAGAAGAAGACGGTGGGAGATGGTTGCGGTCCATGGTGGACGCCATCAACAGTTGAAGTGCGATGTGTTCCTGTGCGACACACTGGAATGACTGGGTTCCGCTGGAGAAGTCAGAGCACACCTAGACCTATTCAGGCGGATACCGGTATTGAGCCGGTACATTGTCCAGGAGTTGCGGACACAACTCTTGTGCCTGTAGCATGGCGTGAATGGAGCGAGAGGCAAATGACAGCAAGAGAGGTGAGGTATGTAGGGGTCCATATATTACTACAACGAGCTCATGAGAGTCCTAGAGTCGTCTATTTCTTGTCCTTCTTGGCCGCACGGTACGAGCCGACCACGACAGCGTGGTCACGCTCATACGGCTCAAGCGTCAGCTGCTCAGCCGGCTTGAACTGCTCCGCCTGGAGCTTCTTGATCTCACGGGCGAAGACAGCCTCAGCAGGGGCAGTCGAGTCAATGCAGCTAGCCTTGATCGAGATCACAAAGTGACCGCCGTTCTTGAGGAAGTAGCTCGAGTTGAGAGCCACGATACGCGCCTGATCGGGCTGCGCGACATCGGCGAACACCGTGTCAACCATCGGCACGAGCATGCGGTACTTGAGCGGATGACGGGCATCCTCGATGATCGGGATGATGTTGGTGCGCGACTTGGCAACGTTGATGAGATCGCGACCCGAACGGTGCGAGAACTCGACGGCGTAGACGGCGCCCGAGGGACCGACAATGTCCGAGACGTGCGACACCGTCGTACCCGAAGCACCACCGAGGTAGAGCACCTTGGAGCCAGGGGCGATCCAAATGTTGTCGACACCACCGAGGATAGCAGCAGCAATCTTGGAGCGGAACGGGTTCCACACGCGGTACTCAACCTTCTCGGTACCCTCACCCGAAGCCGACGGCACATCGACCGAGATGCGCTTCTCGCCGTACACGCTCTTGCCGGGCGTTGAGTTGAGCGTGACGAGGGCATCCTCCTTGCCACGCGCGATGAAGACACCAGCGTGACGGTGTGGCTCGACGACGACCTTGGCGCCACCCTTCATGCCACCGGCGCCGCCGCGGCCACCACGGCCACCACGGCCGGCACCACGGCCACCGCCGCGACCGCCGCCACGGCCACCGCGCGGGGCACCGCCGCCACGGCCACCACCGCGGCCACCAGCACCGCGGCCGCCACCGCCACGGCCACCGCCGCCACGGCCGCCACCACGGCCACCACCACCACGTCCACCTCGGAATCCACGGCCCGACATCTCTGCGATTGCTTCTTGCTTGGTCAGTCGACTCGTCGAGAATGGGACACCAGCAGAGCAGATCCACCAACAGGCTTGCGAGGAGCCGCTGCACCAACCAACCAAACCCACGAACCAACAAAAACGCCCAGCGCGCCACCTGGGCAGTCGAGTACCGCATTCACGGCACAGTGTACCATGTGTACGGTTTAGTGTGTGACACATAACGCGTGGGCCTCGGCTGCGATCTTCGCCACCGAATGACTGGGCGCGACATCGTGCGGCGGAGACCGGCGCTCTCTGCTCTCTCGCACGCGGCTCAGTTTCCAACGCCCTGAACTCCTTCCCAAGCAAGCAACATGGCCCGCGAACGTACCTACATCATGGTCAAGCCGGATGGCGTCCAGCGCCACCTCGTCGGCGAGATCATCAAGCGCTTCGAGGCCAAGGGCTTCAAGCTCGTCGCCCTCAAGCTCACGGCCCCCGGCAAGGCCCACCTCGAGAAGCACTACGCTGACCTCGCCGGCAAGCCGTTCTTCCCGGGTCTCATCTCGTACATGGTACGTCGTTATGCGACAACGCGCTGTCTAGCTCCTTGAATGGATTGATTAATCACTTGGCTGCTCGTGGCTACAGACCTCGGGTCCGGTCGTCGCCATGGTCTGGGAGGGCGTGAACGTCGTCGCCGAGGGCCGCAAGATGCTCGGCGCCACGAAGCCGTCGGAGTCGGCGCCTGGCACGATCCGCGGTGACTTCTGCGTTGAGGTCGGCCGCAACGTCTGCCACGGTTCGGACTCGGTTGAGTCGGCCAACAAGGAGATCGCGCTCTGGTTCCCGGAGGGCATCACCGAGTGGAACGCCAGCGACGACGACTGGGTGCACGAGAACTAGACGACATCGTCCTTCCGTTGTACGCCGCTTCATAGCGCGGGCGTTGTGACCATGTCACTCGCCTGCGGTCCCCTGTCGTGAATACATCCACCTCGCTTTCCTTTCCTTCCAACTCTCCTTCGTCTCGCTTTCACATCAAACACACACACGCACACACACACAAACACACGAACGAATGCACCAAGCGGCGCCATAGAGAGCCGGTCGCGCGTGCTCATTCATGTCCGTTTGGCGCACGTTCGCAGCAGACGCGCACGGCCTCATGAGAGTAACGCGGGTCGTATAATTAGCCGCAACAGCAGCAGTCGCAGGCAGCACCATGCGCCGCCCGAGCGATTACGCTGACAGTTGGGTGGTGCCGGACCCCGTCGTCGGGATAAGAAGGGACGACGAGCTCCGCCGTTGCCGCCGCCCGCACGCGCGCATCTGAGTCAGTCTCGCACTCGAGGTTTCGAGAGCGCCATGAGCTCCTCGCACGCGCACCAGCAGCTCGTGAATGCGTCGCATCGACCGTTCTACTGGATCTTCGCCGGCGTCGGCGTCGTGCTGCTCTTCTACTCAAGCGGCTACGCACGCAAGTACCGCACAACCGCGGCGTTCGTGTTGCCGGTACGTGGGATACGTCATGCTTGCAAGGTGCCCGTTGACTCATCGCAACTTGGGTGTCGTGTTGATGCAGCCCTTCATCTGCATCTGCACCATCTTCGACAATGCCATCATGGCTACAACGGGGCTCCAGGACCGCAGCCGCGCCGCCGTGCGTGCTATGCTCGCGTTCCACGCCTGCGTCGTGCCGCTGATCCTCGTCGTTTGCTACGAGCTCGCGTACCTCGTGCACAAGCAGAAGTCGGTCAACTTCTGCGGCATCTCGTTCGAAAGCGGCCACCGCCGCATTCTCGGGCGCAACGCGCTTTCCACGTGCCAGCGCTTCGCCGTGTGGCTCGTCGGACTCGCACTGCTGGTTCTCAACCTCTTCGCTGCCTACCGCTGGAGCGACGAAGACGTCGAGATCCGCAGTCTCTACGACCTGCATGGCGACTCGACGACGCACGCGGTGCTCTCGGTGCTGCCGGCGCTCGTGCTCGTCGCGCTGTCGCTCTACATCGGCTTGCAGCTCTGGAACTACGGCACCTTCTACTCATACATGGTTCACGCGACGTGCTTCAACCCGTGGATCTGGATGCTCGTCGGCTCCGTCTCACTTCTCGCTGGGTACCTCATGCCCACGTCGGTGTATGCGCTCACCTCCAACGCCGGAGAGCTCGTGATGCTCGCTACCATCGTGCGCATGTTCCGCGAGGTACATCACGACATGCAGCAGGGCCAGCAGATGCGCAGCTTCATCGACCCGTTGCCCACGGTGTCTCCCCAAAGCCAGAGTCGCAGCGGCGGGCTCTCCGTACCCGACAGCGCAGGCAAATATTCTCCGCTCAGCCTCAGTGGCGCCAGCGCAGTGCACGTCGCAGTCGGCGGCGCGGCAGCGGCAGCGTTTCTCGAGGTGCATACGCCAAAGCAGACGACAGAGCTGCACATGGAGCCGCCAGAGCTATCGAGTACCCACGCCCACTGTCTACCACTCGTATCCTCGGGCTCTAGGCCAGCGGAAACGTCCCCATCGTCGATGTTCTCGTCCCTCGTCGTCTCCTCTACACGGACAAATCCCCTCTTCAATGACTGACTGCGACGACCGACGCCTCCTACTTAATACAGACCCACATCAGTTCAATCATTGCGTGGTACATGCATTACGATTCAGCCCACTGAACGACCTGTCAGTAACACTCTCACGATCCGCCCGAGAGCACGACGAACGCTTGCTTAGCTTGCTGCTGTTTCTTCTCGAGCGCCTTCATCATCTTGGTGCTGCCCTCGCCAGAAAGAGCTTTCTGCGCAGCGAGCTCCTCGCGCACTTGTCGCAGGCGCTTCTCCTGCTTCTTCTTGCCGGGCTTGTGGCCGTGGAACTTGTACGACATTAGTCGGAACGCCTCCTTCTTCGTGAGCAGACGTCCAAACTCATCGCGATAGTCGAGCTTCACGCCGTCCTTGATGAGCAGTTCCTCTTCAACGTTGCGATCACGCGCGTCGTTGACACGACCAGCCTGTCGTTCTGCGCGCGTCTCGCGGAGCTCACCCGTGCGGCGCAACAGCGCCAGCGTAGCGCCCATGCCCACTCCAACGAGTGGTTGATCAGCTCCCCAGCCCTGCTCACTCGCCTCGTCATCGTCGTCGTCCTTCGCGTTCACCTCTTCACCTCGCATCTCCTCTGTCTTCGTCTCATCTCCCTCATCGATATCCATGTCATCGTCTTCCATTTTCGCCTCCGCCTTCACCGACACAGCAACCGTTGGGTTCGTATCGCTAGTCGATGGCGCCTGGAACAGAGACGCCCGCTGCTCCATCGCATTGCGCAGGCGAGTCTCAAAGTCCGTCGCATCGTTGAACACGACGCCTGTGCTAGCCGCATCCGTTGAGCTCATCGTTGCTGACGCGTCGTTCGGACCGTCATCTTCCTGCTTGATGCCGACAGTTTGCGACACCAACGCCGCGATTTTGTCCTCACTGCTGGGCGCAGCAGCGGTCATGGAGCTGCTCCTCGACTGAATCTGAGCGAGCTGACGCGTGCGTGCCAAAGTCGCACTGAGCTCCAGGTCCAAAGCGTCCTCCATCACGTCCTCGCCGTCCCACGCCGCAACACGCCGCTTCTTTTTGGTGGCAGGCGCTGTCTTTGACGCAGCGAGCGCGTTGGATGCGACAGCGTTCGCTTTCTCACGGGCTTCTTGGAAACGGCGCAAGTTCTCCTCTTCTTCCTCTGCCATTGCGTGATCCTCGTTGTCGTCGTCTTGGTGCCGAGTCCGTCGCCGCTTGCCTCTGTCCTTCGAGCCATCACCCGCAGCTGCCTCAAGTTCCTCCATCAACTTTGCGACATTCTCGCCATCGCCGTCGTCTGCATCATCGGCGGCAGCTGTATGCTTGCGCTTCTTCTTCTCCTTCCTCTTCTTGCGCAGCTTCTTGGTGAACATCGCATCCATCTCGTCCTTCGTGTAGTAGTCGGCCATCGCCTTTTGCTTGTCCATCGCCAGCGAGACGACTACGTCAGCGTCACGGTCTTCGGCAACATCCTTTGCCTCATCCTCCACTCCAGCCTCAGTGACACCGGCAGCACTTCCATCAGCCCCCAGTACAAACTTACGCGCTTGCTCCGCTTGCTTCTCGTCGTCGTCTTCGTCGTACTGCGCAAGAAGCTTGTTGTCCTTGCGACGTGATCGCTTCGCACCCACGACAATGAACTCATCCTCGTCGTAGCCGCTGTAAACTGGCATCTTGGCTCGCAGCGCTCGCTTCTGCTGGGCGGCGCGTCGATCCTGCTCGCTCATTTCCACGTTCACCAACTCGTCGTCAGCGTCGGCGTTCACGTCGTTGCCGTCGTCCGTGAGAACGCGTGCGTCCTTGAGCGTCAGCACCACCTCTGTCCCTTCCTCGAACGCGGTCACATCATGACCGACCGTCATCCCAGCGAGCGCACTTGCGTCGTAGGAGTCACCCGTGTCCTTCGCCGTGGTATTGGACTGTGCCGTCGCCTTGACAGTCGCTGTGCGGCTCTGTTTGACCCAATCGAGAGCGCTGCTGGGCGCTGCTGCCTTGAGCTGCTCGCCAATCGACTGTCCCGCCATCCTCTGCGTAAGCTCGCGCTTCTTCTTGGACGCCGCCAGTGCCTTCTTGATGGCCTCGCGCTCGGCTTCCTCTTCCACCTGCGCACGGCTCTTCTTTAGGTCCACCACATTTGCTGCCTTCTTCGGCCCAACGGAGAGCGGCTTGAGGCCCAACGCCGCACGCAGCTTGTTCGTCTCCTCGATGCTCATGGAGATCTCGCCGTTTTCCTCCGTGACCTTGGCGCCGCCAGCGATCGCCGGCTTCTCGGACTCGGCAGCATCGCGCGACGGTCGACGTGTGCGTCGCGCAGGACTGCGGCTTCTGCTTCTACTTCTGCTTCTACTGCGGCTGCGGCTACGACGGTCGTGGCGGTGGCGTCGACTCCGCGAACGACTCGGTGACACGCTCCGACTGCGACGCCCCATGGTGCTGCTGTCTTGCTATCGTTGGTTCCTCAGCTTCCAACTTCCAACAAAACGAGTGAACCTAGTGAGGAGAGAGCGTGACAGACGGAGCCGTGGGTGGATGTCAACTTAATTGAAACGTTCTATTTAGATTTTGTGATTCTTGCATTTTACGTTTTCTGCACTCAGGCTGTCGTGGCGACTGTGTGTGGATGTGCCGGTGGCGGGACTGGAAAGCAACGCGCAAACGACTCGGACGGTGCTGTGGCCGCAGCGTCTTCACTCAAGAGGTCCTGGAACGCGACGGCGAGGCGGAACAACTCGTCGCTGGTTAGCTTGGTCTGTCTCAAGGCGCGATCCACGAAGGCAGCGACGCGGGCGTCGACCTCGCGGGTCTCATCGTAGGTGGCGCACGCGCGCAACACATTGCGCATTATGTCGACGTGGCAAGAGTCATGAAGTTCGGACAGACGCATCAATAGTGCATCGACTGCTGTCGCACGTGGACACGAATCGCACAGACACAAGTAGTCTTGAACTCGAAGTGCTGGATCTACAATTCAGGCAGCACATTGCAACACAACCTTGGAGGGTATGGGAACGAACGCACGCATGAAATGTTGCATACCGCCTCGAGAGGACAGCACGTGACGAGAAAGCGCGATCGCTGGTGGACACAGCACACGAGATCCATCAGGAGGTTGCCTGAACAACAATTGTGTCGTCTCGCTGCACGCACACGATGATGCGGGCGAGAAGAACGGGGACTTGCTGCTGATAGAGGCGTCGTGAACGTCGAGTTTAAGGAGCGTCGAACCCCATTCAAAAGCGCTCGTGGTTGGCGTTGAGGCGGCTGCATCGCGGCTGATGACTGCACGAGAGAAGAGCGAGAGCGTCAGACCGAAGTCACTCCGGGTTGTCTGCTCACACAGAAGTACCATCGACCGCAGCGCGCGCGCAGCATAGCGCCCCCATGCTGCAGATGCGGGTGTCAATCGAGGACGTCGCACAGGAGACCGTCTTATTCCGACTGCATCGCCTTTCTCGAGCCCGCTCGAGTGAAGCCGAAGAAACGGTTCCATGAACACGAAGCTCAACATGGCTTCAGACGATCCTGTAACTGGTTTGTTACGTGGAGTGGTGTGTTCGAATATGTGGTCCACGTCATTCGGACTTCAGCGACGAATCCATTCACACAAGACACCAGCGAAACCAAAATGGACGACGACGGCACTCCGCCGAGCGTCGCGTTTGACCGCGAGAACCTGAATGAAGACGTCGAGCGCATCAAGACGCTTTGGATCAATGAGACGGTACGCAATGCGACTCAATGGGACCATGGCTGTGGTGATCTGATGACGATGCGTTGCTCAGAATGCACCCGAAATCCTCCCTTTTGACGATGATATGGTGACGGAGATGCTCGACCAGCTCAAGAACCAGGTAAACATGGACCCGCCACATCTATCAAGCAGTGATGCTGCATAGCCAAGGCTGATGATGGGATACACGTAGCAAGAGTATGTCGATTCAGTCGCCGAGGATCGTGCAGCGCTCAACGAAGAGCGCGCTTTCATCAACAAACTCTATCAGGTACGCCGAGCCGAGCAAACCACTCAGCGCCAGCCTCTCAACGCGGCTTGTACAGATGGAAATCGACCGCCTCAAGTTTGTTCTCTCTTCGTACCTCCGCACTCGACTTCGAAAGGTACGAGAGATCTCGCCGCCTGAGCCAGCGAGTGGTTGGACTGCATCTCACGCTCGTGTCTTGGACAGATCGAGCGATTCGCACCGCATATCCTGAGTGACCCGATGCTCACACAGCGTCTGTCTCAACGAGAGATCCAATTCGCCAAGCAGTACGCGGTGCTGGTTGAGAACCACGTCTCAGAGCTCGCATTGGCGCGTTTTCCTGATGAGCATCGCAACCTGAATGCCGACGGTATGGGTACGTCGGCGCCCTCATCACCAATCAATCTGTTATCTGAATGACCACGATCTCACTGGTTTCGCACTCGTTCACACAGTACTGGAGCCAGATCTTGACTGCTTTGTGTTCTGCGAAAGCAAGGCGCCGCTGCGGCAGTTGCAGTGCGACGATCGCGGTGTCGAGTTCGTGTCGATGCAGGAAGGCGACCGCCATATTCTGCGCTATCGAGCAGTCAAAGTGCATGTGGAAGAAGGGCAAATGGCGTTGTTGTGATGCCTCTGCGTACACAAGTGGAAGCGGACTTCATACGCGTGGTTCTTAAGTTACCGACTGGGTGCAACCGATCGCCGCCACCGCGTCAAGGCGGCGGCCCTGACATACTATTGATATTGAATGGACGCGATGCGCACTGCCATCGCCTTGGTATCACTCATATTGGGTTCGACATGTTGGCCGCCGCTGCGAAGACGACGCAAAACGCGGCAGGCTACATACACACAATCAGAAAACTGAGCAACAGCCAACAGCACCGGTGATGATATCTTCATGCACGTACGACGAGTGCGGCTTCTTGGACGAGGAGCGCTGCGACCTGGACCCACTCGTAGTTGGTGAACTGGTACTGCGGTATCAAGAAGCGCTCGTAGAGGTGCTGTGCGAGCAATACGTTGCGCACAAACTCGATGACGCACACCAGCATGTACTGCGTGACGCCGAGTTAGCGCACGTCTCAAGGTAAAGGCAACCACACGGTACGACGCACCACCAACGTCCAGCTCAAACGCTCCGACTTGAACGCAAGCACACCGATGCACCCGACGATGCAGCCAAACACATTCGTCCACCTGCTCGACCGTCAGTCCGTCGCTGCCGCCAACATGCTGCTATATGAATCCGTTGAGACGTACCACAGATAATTCCAGAGCGAGACAACGCTCACGAGGATCTGAGCGTACGCGATGTACCGCAGGCGATGCGAGCGCTGGTCGATGGTCGCCCACTTCCGCTTCTGTGCCTCGAAGCCGCCGTACGTTCGCGAGAAGCGGTTGGATGTCGAGTGGGACCGCACGAGAATGGGCTCGTATACGCTGTTGCTGGCGCGCGAGTCGGTGAGCATGCTGCGATCGAGGGCGCCCATGGACACGTTGGCTGGGTAGGTGGGGTAGGAAGAGGATCTGTCTGAGGCGGATGGATTCGTTCGATTTCTTCCGCCGATTCTGTTGGCCGCCGGTCGCTCTTGAGGATCGAGAAGGACGCGCGTGGCCGCTTTCACTCGCAAGTCACCCGCAGGTCGGTCGTGTTGGTGTTCTGGGTCTCGAGCGCTCGTTCGTTTACCCACCGCTGGCGATCAAGAGCGTTGGACTTTGCGCGAGCGAATGCGAAAGCGAGTGTGTGTTGATGATGATTGAGAGAGAGATCAGCTGGGCTGCACGGCACGCGGACAAGCGCGGGCGAAGTGGCACTGCGCCAGCAAGAACACGCACGGCGGTCGCTCGCTGCTTATGGAGGCCGAGCGGTCCCGCGAAACGAAGAATGAGCGAGCGATCTGCTCGCACCTCTAAGGAGATAGATGGATGGATGGATCGACCGATGGAGAGAGAGAGAGAGAGATGCAAATGTGCAGCAGCAATGCGACGGTTCTCCTCTTCAGTCCGTCCGTCGGTCCGTCCGTCTGTCAACGCATCTGCTCGGGTGGTGGATGGGCAGCTCAAGCTTCCTTTTTCTATTGTTCTGTCTCTCAGCTCTCGGCTCTGTCGGCACGGCTCAGACACAGTCTCAGATCTGAGTAGACCCATCGATCTGGCGCGAAAGAAACCCTTGTGTCGAGAAACAAGATGACGAGCCACGGTCACTCGCGCCCTCCTGATGTTGCACTCGGATGACTGCCGCGTATCATCATTGCGTAAAGAAGAAGAAGAAGGAGAAAGAGAAAGAAATGGACGCGTTCCTCCTGTTTGCAAAGGCCTTTTGGGTGCTTTGCACGGCCACCGTCGCGGTACGTTCCGTGCATTTTCATGTGTCGTGACTGGCTGACGGACGCTCTCGAGTCACGACGCAACGCGATGTCCAGGTGGCGCTCGTCGTGACATTCTGGTATCACATTCGCGACTTGGAGAATCGGGAAAAGTTTAACGACCCGGAGCTCAAGTACCTGCTGACTGCGGGGCCTCACTTATGGTCGGCAGTGTGGCTGCAGATTTTCCTCGTCACGCTTTGCACACGCAACACAGAGATGGTGCATCTTGCGCTAGTCGAGTCATGTCCACACCAAACGCTCACGGTTGGGCTCACTGCCTCGGTGATTCTCTCTACGTTCCTCGTATCGCACAGCACATGCTGCTCGATACCAGCACTCTGGTACGTCGTCGCCACTGGGTCTAGGACGTGGAAGAGATGAAGTGCTCAGCGTCGCGATGTAGCCCCGTGGATGTAGAAGACTGTCTACTGAGCGAGATTATACGTTGCCCGATACGCGTTGCAGACCACCAGCTCTACGACTTGATGCCTCGCCTTTGTCATCTGCTCATGACGTGCATTTTCCTCAGCATTATGAAGATCATTGTGCCGTTTCATCGTCTCAAGCATCTCCACATGCGCGTCCACCAAGCGGATATGAGCGTACTGAGGCCACACACAGTTTGTACTCCGTCATGAACAGCTCTCTTCATTTATCATTCCCAGACGAAAGAGTTTGGAATCATCTCAATAACGCCGTCCACGGATCGACGAGGAACGAAGGCTGGAAGAGCACGCGACCTGGCGTTGAGGGCTGCTGTTGCCGCGACGGTGTCGCGGCGACCTGCGCTCTAGGCATCAGCAACCCTTGCCAGGGATCCTGAAGAAACGACGGCATGAAGAACACAGATCCACCCGACATATCCCTACATCAGCGATCAATACTTGTCAGAAACGACAGCTCATCCACCTACAAAAACGCTGCATACCGTTTTCGTTTGTTGCCTCCGCTGTGATCAAACGGTGCAGAGTGATGCGAGTGGCCGTATCCAAATCGGCCACCTCGTCCTTCACCTCTCCCCCTTCCTCTCCCTCGTCCGCCTCCTCGACCGCGACCGCCGCGTCCTCCACCACCCCTGCCACCGCTGTTGTGATGCGGACCTCGACTGTGCCTCTGTCGGTCTCCGCTGAACTGCACGGGCAGCGCATCATCCATCCGCCCACCTGTCACCATCTGCTGCATCATGGCTTGCAAGTGCGGGGGAAGCTCCTGAGCTGCCGCGACGGACGCTCCATCGCGCGGTGGGGGAGGAGGCGGAGGTGGCGGCACCGGCATCATCACGCGTTTGGTGCGTTTGGTGTGGACGTCGGTGAGTGCTTCCATAAGTTAACGGTGCAAATGTACGGTGGACCACACCAAGTAGGTTTTGAGCGCCAAACGTTGGCTCTCGTCGCCCCAACAGAAGCAAGCAGCGCCACGCCAACACTCGCAACACTCGAACGACGGCTCAAGCACGCGACGTCCATCCTCCCCGCAAAGAGTGAGAGCCGTCTCTTGCTGCGTGACGACATCCCTCGGGTTCTAGCGCCACCCAGAGTGCAGACGTGGTGACGCTCCCTTTGTTGTGGCTCCTAGTGTCCAAGACAACCCACCGCCGCAAGCCGTAGAAGCCAGCTTGCCAAAGCACTTGCACGATGCAGCCCTTCCAGCCAGGTCGACCGCCAGCCTTCCGCGGCGCGAGCTACTACGGCCCGCCCCCACCCGGCGCCTTCGGGCAGGCCCCAGCAATGGGACCTCCACCCGCGTTCCGGGGCATGCCTCCTCCGCGAGGAGCGTTCCTGCCCCCGCACTTGATGGCCCCGCCGAGAGCCTTTCCGGTGCCAGCAGCCGTCGCACCGACGCTGCCTGCTGGATGGACTGAACACTTGACGCCTCAAGGCGTGCGGTACTACTACAACGCGGTCACGCGCGCGAGCACGTACGACCTGGCGAGCATCCAAGCCGGCTCAGCTGGCACGACGGCGCCGTCAGTCGCGCCATCCCCCGCTGGGCCAGCGGCGAGTGCCACGGGTACGTGGGTTGAGTACACGGACGATGCCAGTGGCAAGCCGTACTATTACAACACGCTCACCAAAGTGACGACATGGGAGCAGCCTGAAGAGTACCGCATGCAGCAGGCTCGCGCACAAGTCGAGAAGATGCAGTCCTCCACTGCTGCTGTGACGACGGTGGAGGCAGAGGAAACAAAGCAGAAGCAGCAGAAGAAACGCGAGGCTGAAGATCGCGCTGCAGAGGCATTCAAAAGCATGTCGAAGGAAGAGCGTGTCCTCGCGTTCAAGGCATTTCTCGAAGAAAAGGAAGTATCGCCTCAGTTCAAGTGGCAGGAAGCGCAGCGGTTCATCACGAAGGAAGGCATCGACAGTGATCCGCGTTGGAAGTTTGCACTTAGCACTGCTGGAGAGAAGAAGCAGGCGTTTGCGGAGTACTGTACGCAAGCCATCAACAAGCAAACGATTGAGCGGCGTCGACAAGCGAAACGCGTGCGTGAAGAGTTTCTAGACCTCATGTCGTCTGTCGTCGAAGAGCAGATGCGCCATCGTCGTGTGTCTTGGGATGATGTGAATCAAGGTCCGGAGTTCTATGGGCTCCGCAAGGATCCACGCTGGCTCGCAGTCGAGGAGACGAAAGATCGCAAAGATCTCTTTGACAGCTTCGTTCAAGATGTTGCGCGGAAGCGGTCTCAGGAGGAAGCCAAGTACCGTGAGGACGTGAAGTCGCGTGTCTTGGCCAAGCTGCGTGAGGCCTTCACCGACTCGAAGGCTGTGTCCTCCAGCAGCCGTCGACGTCTTGATTCCGAGACGAAGCGGAAGGCGTGGAGCGTGTTCGAAGACGTAGAGCGTGAAATGGGCGACGACAAGCGAAGCGGAGTCGTTCACAAGCAAGACGTGTACGATTGGGCTGAGGATGTGTTGGCGATTCTGAGGTCGGAGGAGCACGAGAAGTCCAAAGTGAATCGGGAGAAGCGACGTGTCGCGGAAGATGAGTTCGCTTCGACCATGGACAAGACGGCTGAGCAGTGGGTCTCGAAGGACAACGTGAGTGTATACACCTCATGGAAAGACGTCCAAGAACTGGTTAATCGGGATTTGGCACAAGACACGCATCGTGCCGTGCTGAGTGACCGTCGCCAACGACGTTTGTTTGAGAAGTCGATGAAGCGAGTTCGCGAACACGCCAAACCCGATCTCCCAGTGATCAAAACTCTCCTGTCGAAGGCATCGCTTGCGATCAGTCCAGCGACGACGTTCGAAGAGTTTGCGAAGGCGTTGCTTCAAGGCGTGAAGTCAGTGATCGATGAGAACCAACCTGAAGATGGCGAGGAACAAGTGATTCCTTCGCCAACGACAGCAGCCTCCATTGACGCTCCCACGACAGTCAATCAGCCGTTGCAACAGCAGTTAGAAGAGATTGTTCGCAGCACCACCGCCATGGAGAACGCAGTGGCTCAATTTCCTGCTTCGGTGAAGGTGATCTTCCAGATCCTCGTTCACGACACTCAGAGAGACGCTCACAGATCGGATGTAAATGGCCGAGAACGAGAGCGATCGCGCAGTCGGTCACGATCGCACTCTGCGTCGCCGTCAGCATCGTCACGGAAACGCCGACGTAGTTCGATTGAGTCGCGCTCTCGATCTCGCAGTCGGTCGCGCAGTCGCAGTGCGAGTCGCAAGCCGACTGCCAAACGCCGAGCGAGCCGGTCACGGTCGCAGGATCCACGCGCGGGAAACTCGGTTCCTTCGTACGACAATCTCCCGCGACCCTCAGCCATGTCGCACACCTTTAATCATCACACATCCTCAACGAAGCCAATCGATGAATCTGCAAAGGCAGAGGAGATCATTCGCCAAGCACGACTCAAGCTTCAAGCGAAGCAAGAAGCCAAGCAGAGAGGAGAGGCAGCAGCAGACGACAGCGAGCTTGAAGAAGGTGAGGAAGTCGAGGACGGCGAGATCTCTGAATAGACGGAGCCTACCTGCAGTTCACAGCAACCTGCATTCTAGTGTAATGGATGGGTTGATGAAAGGGACTCTGAGCCACTGCGAAGTACTCGTTTGTATGCACTGACCGCGGATGGTTACCCAGATCCATCTCGAGCCACGACTGGCTACATCATTACCCTGAGGCCATCAGGATGCGTGAAACCTGGCACGGGGTCGCTAGTGTCGCGCAGGAAAACGAGCGTGGCCTGGCTTCTACGGATTCGACGCCGCTTCATGCCGTGGAAGGTGTGCGGAGGTTTCACGCGCCTTTCCCGCCGTGCGTGCACGGTGGTGCCGATGTTCGATCCACTCGGTTACGCTCGACGGACGCCCGTGCTGTGTTGACTGTGGGCTCAAGCGCACGCTCCATCGAACGCTCTTCACGGCAGAAGCAATCACGTGCAGTCCAATCGAGCCACACGCCGTCGGAGCGTCGTTATGCTGCGGCGTCACCCGTCGCGGTCAGGAGGCAAGTCTGAAGCTGAATGCAGGCCGGATCGTCATTGGCGTACAGTGTACTGACGCGTTTCCATCCTTCCATCGAAATTCGACTGCACGCGCACCGCAGCCTCGTTGCGCGCCGACCCATCGCGACCGCGGAACGGCACGGAGACCGTGGCTGCTCGTCTGACGCCGCCCGCACCTGACGCCGTCGTCGCCCATGCAGCCCACGCAACACGTTATCGACTTCTCTCTCTCTCGTCACCGCTGCGTTCCTCCCCGTGCCACCGCATTACTGCCGCTCTCCATCCACACGAGCGCCCCGTGCTTCCCGCGGCAGGCGGTCGACGGATCCACTCATCGCGCGACGCTGAAGCCATCTCGCAGTGCTCGCCGTTTCGGCCCCAAGCGGTCCGGCGAGTCGCTTTTGCGCCAATCAGCAGTCATCACGCCAAATCCCCTACCCGCTCGGATCTGCGGTTAGGGAGCGCAGCAGGCAGAGTGTGGGTCGTGTTGGTCGTCAAATGCGACCGTTTCTCGAACTAGGTTCCTGTATGGCGCGCCACCTGATCTCGCGCTGTTGGTGCGAGCGTTGGTGCGAGCGTAGTTTGGTGTACGGTGAGGTCAGGTCATTTGCTCATTTCCACTGCGACCGACACACGTCTGCGCAGCAGTTCCAACGTTGGGAGAGCTCGACAAAGAACGGCGACCCACACGATCGGCAACAGGTGGCACTGCATCCAGAACAACACGAGGCGAGACGGCATTTCGGGACCGACGCCAACTCCAACGCCAACACCAACGCCAACGCCAACGCCAACACTGCCGCATTGAGTCACCGCCTCGCTGCGACATTATCACTCGCGTGCTCTCTCTCTCTCTCTCTTTCTCTCTCTCCGTGTGCGAGTGTGGCTGATCTCCATCTGCGACGACGCTCCGTGAGCAAACGCGACAAGATCCGCTTGCGCCCATCATCGCGTCGCATTTCCCGACGCGCCCATCACTGAAGAGCGGCCACACCTGGCACCTGCTGCCTGCCGACCAGATCAGCGGGACCGCCGACCGCTAAGCATTGCGACTGCTGCAGTACACGGTACCGTACACCAAGGAAGGACACGGACGCGCGCCACGACTGTCGCCGACACCCACGCCTCAAGACCTCATCCATTCCACGAGTTGAACCACACACAGTGAGCCGCCGCGGATTGATTGACGTTCGCCACTACCATGGAAGCCACGACGATGCTGAGCATCGCCCCCGCCGCCCCCGAACAACCGACTGCGCGGCTCGCGACACGAGCGCTGCGGAAATCCCCGACATCGTGGAAACTCTCCGACATGGACGACAACGACTCGCTGTCTGCCACCGACAGCGAGGAGGACGATGAGCGACCAAACGGCAGCGCACGCAAGCGAGCTCGATCACTCTGGATGCAGAAGCCGCCGCGGCATGGCAACATGCCGAGCTGGGTGCAGAACATTGTCGACCTTTGGCAACGCGTGCTACAGCGAGATGACATCTCGGTCATGAGCGACTTCTTTCTCGATCTCAATGGCACTGAGGAGCAGGGATGGGATCTCGTCGAGCAGATGCAGTGGAACGGAGTCAACATCTCCATCGAACAGTTCTTGTCGCTGCGGAGATGCTGCGTCTACCACGTCTTGCTCACGGCACTGTGACAGGACTTGGCTGTCGAGCATCGCGACGACGCACGCGATTTTTCACTCTCCCTCTGTCGCCTGCGGGCTCATGTTAAACTACTTATCTATTCAGTGCTTCTGACGTCAACATCGCTTCGTGTAGTCTTGCCGCCAATACACTTCTCATTTCTGTCTCTCTCATTTGCGCTCTGGTCGGAAGCGTTTGGACAGCCGACTCCGCGCGGACTTGTCCACGTCCGTCGACCGACGCGACGAAAGCCGACGAAAGCTTGCATCACCACCGACGGTGCCAGGGTCCACGTAGTGCGGGCGCGGGTACGGGATTTTGTAGTGCAGTGCCACCTCGATCTGGTCGTGGCCCTTCTGGATCAGCTGCTCGACGTCTCGCTCGGATCTCACAGCGCGATGCTCTTCAAACGCTCTTCTGCATCAATCGACGCACTCAGCCATTCCATTGCCGCCTCCAGAGGTCTGAGAGACAGACAGACAAAGTTACCTTGCCTCTGCTCGGATCCATTGCTGTTCGGTGGCGCCTCCTTCCCCTGCCCACCAGCACACACAGACGTGCTCATCAGTTGACGACCATCAATACGACGTCAAGCGGCTGTCTAATGTCCACGCACATGTCCGAGCGACGCGGAGAGCGCGTCGATAGAGCGCGAGCGCAGCGCTTCGGGTGGTCGCGCCCATGATGGTGGCTCGGCTCCGATCGGATCGGCGAAATGGACCAGCGAGTCGTTCGTTGCAGTTCCAATCGGCAGTTAGGAACGTCAGATCGCTGTTTGTAACCGATCCCAACTGGCCGATCTCTGATCTTGAAGAGCTCCAGGCAGCGAGCGAACATGGTGCGCGTCCTCGTGTGCAAGAACGATGGCGCGTTCGAGTTCGAGGCGGCAGAGCTGAGTCCCAAGGACTCGTGGACGGCCGTCAAGATGGAGCTGGCGCGCGCGCTGTATACGGAGGAGGAGCTCTTCGCGGTGGCGTCGCCCAGCGACATCTCGCTCTACAAACTGCCCGAGGGCGACGACGTCGAGATCGCCGCGCAGGGCGAACCCATCGACAGCTTCATGACTGCGGACTCGAGATGGGTGCTCGACATCTTCAGTAGTCCGCTTCGACGCACTACCGATCTGTCGCTGCAGACAGAGAGCGTCATTCGCGGCATGCGGAGAAGCAGCATGGACGGCATGCTCGGCAGGTAGGTGAGCTGGTTGCAGCGTTGCGATCAGCGATATCGATGTGTCGAACTCATCGGCGTCTGTGCAGACGGACAAGTGGGCGATCAAGTGTGCTCTTTAGCTCCCCGCTCGGAAACGCGGCGGACGGCGTTGGATCGCCCCCTACGACCGGGGGTATCCCGACGACGGCATACCACGAGCCCTACATTCATATCGGCACATGGGTGCCTATGCTCATCACGGACCGGTCACGCGCCGCTGCGAATCTTTTGAACGTGCTCAAGCCTGCTGCGAACGACTACGAAGACGTGCTCATGACGACAAACCGCGCGCGCGAGTACATCAGTCGCTTTCGTCGCATCGGACGACCCGTGACGATCATCAGTATCCAGACCATCACGCTACCGCTGGCTATCGCTTCCCCTTGCGCGATCTCTCAGCACGGCGCTCGCAGCCTCTACGACGGCGTGTACCACCTGAGCGAGGGCGACCTGCAAAAGGGCTTCGTGCAGGCCGTACGGCTTTGGTTCAGCTTTGACTGCGAGCAGACCATCAGCGTGACCAAGGTGAACGGCACGCTGGGCCTTAAGCCTCTGCGGCAGCAAGACGGCTGGATCGTTGTGCAGGCGCTTCCGGGCTCTCCTGCATTCGAGGCGGGTATGCGCAGCGACGAGGTGTTCCTCACGCACGTGAACGGCGTCGACGTGTCGCCACACGCATTCCCGTCGGTTTGTGACCGCCACGCGCCACAGATTAGCTGGAAGGACAGCGTCATCCCACTTGTCGAGAAGACAGAGACCTGCATCTTCACGTTCTTCTAAAGGGGCTAAAGATAACAACGGGTGCTCTCTTTCTCTCTCTCTTCCGCTCTGTCTATTTGTGCGGGAAGCGCCAGAGACGCCAGGTCGAGCGCATGTGCAGCACAGCGCTGCCTCACTTTGCCGGTTGACGATGCCTGCGACTGCTACCGACAGCGCATCCAATGCGCCAGCGGTCACGCGGACGTACAACAACATCCCTGCGCGTTCGCGAGAGCAGCGCATCGCCGTGAAAGACAAGGAGCAATGGGAGAAGGAACGGCTTCAGCAGCGCAAGGAAGGCCATGTGCGCATTGACACGTCCGTCACGGGCAGTGCTATGGTCGTTTACGCACCTGGTAGCCAGGGCTTCATGTCGGACGCTGATCGATTCCATACCGACACGTCTGGAGAAGAGAAAGTGAGTCGCGAGGAGCGAAATGCACGCACCAAGATCCGACAGGAGCGACGACGCTACGACAACGTGCAGCGCGAGATCCAGCGCTGGAAGGATATGGATGCCGCCACAGCGGAAGAGGAGAAGAGATGGGAGGCGCTGCGTGCCACCGGCAGCAAAGCGCGGCGGAACAAAGGCGGTGAGCCATTCAACCCGATCACGCTGCAGTACAACGACGGTAAAGACGGCGAGCGCCTGCGGCAGGCGGACGATACGATCAAGCGCCGCGCCGTCGCTCGCGCCGAGAGCCTGCAGTTCCACAACTCGCGCGCCGGCATCAACCCGATCACAGGAGAGCCGCTGCGCCGAGTGCAGGTGGAACATCTCTTGCCTCCACCACGATGAGCATGATGGATATTATTGTGCCTCCACAGTTGACGACAGCACCACTCAATAATATGTATTTTTCCACTTATTCGGCTTTAATCCAACCATGGATTTTTTTCTGGATGGGGGTTTCCGAGGTGCGGCTATTTTGAGTGGTCGTTCGTTTTGCGTCCGTTTTCTCTTGGTTTTGCGATGAGGTTTGCGGAAATTCGCAAAACCGACCCACCTGTCAGCTCATTGCATTGCTGTCGTTCCAGCTTGAAAGCCGCCACTTCGGGATCGACTCTTCATCTCTCCATCTCTCTCTCTTTCTTTCTCTCTCTCTATCGCATCCGACACACACAGTACGATGGCTGACGACGCACCGAAAGGTACGGTCTCTACTTCGTGCATCATCGGCATCAACATTTCTCTAACAAAAGCGCTTGGATATTCGCCCAGACATTGAGCCGGAGGTGGCTGCCCCTTCGGTCGAGGAATCTGCTCCTGCCCCGGTGCATGAAGAGGCACCTGCTGAGTCCAAGCAAGCTGACGCCAAGGATGAGCCTGCCGCTGAGGCTCCGGCCCCTGCTGCCGCCGAGCCATCGGATGCGAAGGCCGAAGAAGAGGTAACGTGGGCGGATGTCACAGCGCACGTCGCAATTGGCTTGATGAAATGACCTTGCCGCATCTTGCAGGTCAAAAGCGCTGAGAAGGCTGTCGAGAATGTACAGGCAAAGGTTGAAGCGCAGTCGCTACCCATCCGCGCGTATCTGGACCAGACCGTCGTCCCAATCCTGCTGCAGGGCATGTCCGCACTGGTGAAGGAGCGACCGCCGAACCCTGTGGAGTGGCTCGCCGCATATTTGATCAAGCACAACCCGCAGGGACCGAGCAACGCCAGTGACGCCAAGTAGGCTCACCACGAACTTGCCCAATTGAGGTAGACCAAGTCACAATAATCACATCACTAGTGAACGCCAACCTTCGCAGAACTTTGTGATACTCTGACAGTCAAATGTTTCTTCTCATTGACCATGGTTTCTACTGTGAGGGACCTACCCATCTGAAGACTTGTATCCGAGCTAGTTCTACTGCTGGCCACGACCGCCTGGGGCGCGACCGGGAGTGAAGCGGCCGCCACCGCGTCCCCCTCCGCGACCACCGCGGCCTCCACCTGGCGCTCCAGCGTGTCCTCCACGCCCGGCGTAGCCTCCTCGGCCACCCGCGCCATCAACAGGTCCGCGTCCACCTCGTCCACCTCGCGCACCGACTCCAGACCGTCCTCCACGACCACGACCACGATTCGCTTGGCGATCTACCATGAATACAACACCACACATTAGCCGATAGCTCTCAGCGCAATTCATGCACCCGACCGCACCTCGCTTGGAGAAATCGTCTTCTTGAACCTGATCCAAGATCTGAACATGCCACACAGTCAGTGCTGATGCAGCGAACGAAGTGGAGAATATAAATCGAACGTTACCTCGTTGGGCACTCGGATGTACTTGATGGCATTGCCACGGATGTAGCACTCGGGCATCTTCCAGAACCGATCGCCGTCCTACAGGCCCAAAGCAACATTCGAGTTCCAGGTGCGTGAGAGTGCAGAACTCGCATTTCTGGACAATGTCACCGACCTTCGATGTGCAAATCACCTCCCGCAGATTGATGTTCATCCACGTATCACAGTTGACGAGGTTGCCGTTGTATGTGTCTCCATTCTTAAGCTCGACGAGCTGAACGAGATCGACATCAGTTAACGAGAACACGCTGAATTGGCGCGACTGACTCACCATGGGCTGCCCCTGCGCCGTTTTCAGCAGTGAAAGTGGGAGCTGTGAAGTGCGAAAGGGACATCGTTATCGATCAGACACAGCCGAGAACTATGGCGCTGCCTGCGCAGGACGCACCATTCTTCCCCTCTTGAGCCTTGGCGTCGACTTGGTGCTGGCGCTCGCCTCCTTTGGTCAGGTCGTTTTTTCACGAAATGCGATTCGACACACCATTTGAGGACGGAGTACACAAATAGGATCACTAGCAATAGTGTAGTCACATTATTTTGTGGAATCATCGACCCACCACTTGGTGGCCCGTTGAGTGAAAGGTGAAGAGAAGCGCGACCAAGTGCAAGAAACTCCAGGTGAGATGAACGCTGCCACCGCTACTGCTGTCAGAGCATGGTCGCGCCCCAGAGAACTGTCGATTTCTCTCTTTCGTGTCGATATGCCAATGCTTGAGGCTGTGTGGGATTCATGTGTTGTTCACCGCGCTCACGTTGTGTTGGGTTTCCTTGCTCCAGTGAGAAGAACATCATGGCTGACGATATCCCGAACGACGCTAGCAACGGCGAGGACAAGAAGAAGTCGGAGGCCATCACGATTCGCGTGAAGGATCAGGTCCGTCCCCATAGTGCGCGTGTATTGGCGACTAGTTTCTGACTAGTTCGGCGGCAGTCTGGCGAGGAGACCTTCTTCAAGGTCAAGCCCAACACAAAGATGGAGAAGATTTTCAGTGCGTATGCCCAGCGCAAGGGCGTGCCGGTCTCGGCTCTCCGATTCCTGCTTGATGGCACCCGTATCAGCGGAGACCAGACGCCCAAGATGGTAAGTAAACACTCAGTGCCCTTGTTTGGCGTTGGAGCTGAACTAATCCCATTTCTGTCGGGCAGCTTGAGCTGGAAGACCAGGACCAGATTGATTGTGCGCTGGAGCAGGTCGGCGGCGGTGCTTTCTAGATCAAGGAAAACACCACTGAGAGTGACACGTTTGATCGTAGCATAACGTAAAAACGACTGCTTTCGGCTTTCACTTATGTGTTTAATGGCGAGACAGACCTATAGCCCCTCGTCATGGGTGATGCTTGCGGAGCCACACCGGAGGATTCGGGGGTATCGTCACGAGGTCTGTGTCGAAAAGCTCGATGAACTGCTCGTTCTGAAGGCGCACTTTGCTACCCGCGAATCGTCGGTATTCTTCGAAGATGGACGACAAGTGCCATTGCTGAATCTTGCGCAGACACCCCACGACAGCTCCTGCGAACACAGTCATGCTGAGTCCCGTGACGCACAGACAAATCGGACTGCAAGCTCTTCAGTACCTGTTCTATCTCGACCGAGGTGGCAGGTGATGTAGAGTGGATAGTTGGCTCGGTCCAATATGATATCTAATGCAGCAAGAACAGTTTCCTCTGACAGCGGCTCCCAAGCTTTCCTTCTGCTCTCCATCCGCGTGTTGCCTCCGAGGAAGATCAGGTCGATCTCCTGCTCCTCCACGAAGCTCTGAAACTGCGGGTTGGGCTCTTCCGGCGCGAGGTAGATGATCGTGCGCAGGTTGAGTCGCTCCAAGAAGGGGAAGTTGAGTTCATTCGGCTGTCCAGAGCGATAGAGATCCTCCTCGATCATGCCATAATTGACAGGCGGAATGAAGTAGGACATTGCCATTGCGACCGCTGCCACAGGTGAAATCTCGAGATTGCGGCGCAGACACACACAATCCAATTCTAGTGAACCGATTTCCCTTCTCGTTACTTCAGAGCAAAAACAAAACACGATTTTGAGGTGAACTTATCCGATTTTACGTTTAGCCACTTTTAACTACCCATGTTAACTTAGTACACACTCTGCCCATTCAAGTTGCTGATGTCGAGACCCCAGTGCACACTTGCTCGTCCGAGCGGCCGTCACTGGAGACGTGATGCAGCTTTGGCATCATTCCGCCAGCAACAGCGGCTTGAATGATCGAGTGGACTCCACGGGCGCTCAAGAAGTTATCCTCTAAACCGAGGAACCTCATCTGCGGACAGAGCGAGCTGGAAAGCAAGTCGACAACTGGTGCGACGCAGTTGTCCGTGATGATGTTGCCGCCCATGCATAAATACTTGAGATTGATACATCGGCCCGCAGAGAGTGCCGCCATGATGCGCTTCAAGCCTGACTCGCCGATGTAGTTGCGCCGAATGTCGAGTCGAGCAAGCTTCGGCAGTGATCCAACCTTCAAAAGCCACGCAACGTCAACAGTACCGACGTCCGAAAAACCATTGCCTCCCAGCAGTAGGTCTTCGAGGTCCGGACACGAGCCCTTCACGAGAGCTGCACACAACACGTGGAGTGCGTTGCCTCGGCACGTGTTCGTGAACACAGACACAAGTCGGAGGCTCTTGAGGCGACGGCAAGCGCCAAGCTCAATAGACTCGGCCAAATGCTTGACGACATCCTCACCGACATTGTCGTGTGAGATGTCGAGCTCACTGCATCCCCACGCGTGAAGCGAAGGTCCCGTTTCTTGCTGATCACAAGGCTTGTTGGCGTTGAAGACGTTCAGGCTTTCAAGGTTCGAGAACCGGCAGAGAAAACTTGGAGAAAGATTCTGGTACGCACGGTAGAGAACCTTGACTTCCACGTCGAGTGAGAACACACATCTCGGTAAGACTCGGGCAGCAAACTTGTTGAGCTGGAAGCACCGAATGGTATCGACTCCCGGCAGATATGAAAACACCACACGTAGCACATCCTCGTTCGTGAGGAAGAACGAATCCCGATCACTTATCGCCGCCGCGTAGCTACCCAAGCGCGGTCGCTTGATGACGAGTCGTGAGACACCAAAAGGAGTCGCCTTGAGTTGACGTTTCCCGAGTTTTGTCGTCGAACCTTCGATCGCCGCGCGCTTTGCCACTGCAGCTTCGTGGAAGCTAAGAGACACGAGTGACTGGAGACGTCGGCGCAACGTGTTGAGGTCCTTGTACTCATTGAACGAAGACGCTCGGGAGTAGAGAGACAGTTCAATGCGTTTGGCAAGCGATGGCGTTCTGTCCACGCCGTTTTGGTCGGCGCTACCAGTCACAGCAGGATCGAGGCGCTTGTTTCGAGTCATGTGGATGATGCGCTGAACCATAAGACGACGTTCGGGAAGATCGGCGGGGGACTGCCAATGGACCAAATCCATCGTGTATCGCTCTGGGAGGACGCCAGGCTGCAGTGTGGCATGGTTGGCTGGGCCCGTTCGCATCGTATGCGACAGCGTGTGTCCGTTGCTCGCTGTCGACTGGCCATTCGAGGAAACAGGAACCGCCGGTGCAACATTGACGTCGGCAGGTCCATCTCGGCGCTCTTCGTCCAGCGCGGTGTCGACCGTCAGGTTGGCCCACGGTGACCCGTTGACGTCAAGCGTGCGCGGCGTGGCGCCGTCGGTGGCGGTAAGCTCGGCCTTGCGCACAATGTTGACCGTCGTCGGCGTCATGGCGCCGGCGCCCTGGCCTTCCGACGAGATCTCGCGTGGCGACAGCATACTGAATGTACTGAGGACTGCACTCGAGCGATGCCCAGTGCCACCTCGGCGGCAGCTTCGGTCCAACGGATGGATTGGGAAATGTGAGGCGAAGTCGCGCAGCGAGCGAGAACGTGGAAAGCAAGCGATGGTTTTTTCCTTGCTGCCGCGATCGAGCGATCGAAAAAGCGGCTGTTTCGACGGGTCGACGCTTCGTCTGCTCCCTCCCTGCGCGGCGCCAGCTGGAGAAGAGAGAGAGAGTTGCGCACGCGATGCTCCAGGGGAAGATGCGTTCGAGAGATCAACGCGGGTCACCGGCGCCCAGCTGAGCTGACGGCCCCACGTGCCACGCTGATGAAAATGGAAAGTGAGCACCCCGCCTGCTGTCCGTTCGACTCGAGCGCGCCCCGAGTCTCGAGACGCGGACACAGCTCACACTGGCTTCAACGTGAGATGGCAGCGCGGCACAGATGATCGAAAAGAAAACGCCACGCCACGCCAGGACAGGCCGAAAAATAACCCACCCACCGACGCGAGGGGGCCGTTGAAGTGAAGGGGTTTGTTTGCTTTCGGCTCGCTCTCCTTTTCCCGGCAGCACACCACACTGTTGCAGTGCATGTCCGAAAGAAAAAAAAAGAAGATTGAAAAGGAGCTGTCTCCGTCGAGTGAAGTTTACCGTCAGATGGCGTTTGGACGCACGATGTCGGCGGCGCCAGCAACGGACCTTTCCAGGAACTGGACAAGACACGCCGAACAAGCCAGCTGACTCGCGGGAACTGGGACATCAGCAGCGTAAATTACCGTCCCCCGGACTAGGGCACGGGCAGCCCTGAAGCCGGAAAACGAACTTTGATGCCTTGCGCAAGAGCTGTCCCAACGGCCTCTCTGGACGGCGCAACACGCCATGGCATCAGAGCCCCTCTGATGCCATGGCGTGTCCACCACACCACACCAGATCGCATGCAAGGCGGAGATCGTCCCATGTTGTACAGTCGGGGGGGGGGGGGTGATTGACGCACACGTCTTAGGCGGCTCTGAGGTGGGAGTCTGCGGAGAAACAAACCCGAGCTTCGTCCCAGGGCATGGAGCACACTGGAGTACAATGCGGCGACGCGCTCGGTCCCAGACCCAGACCGACCCGAACGCCGCTACGCCAGTCCCGCGGCCTTCTTCGCGCAGCTGCAGGCGGATGGATGGAGAGAGCTCGTCCGTCCCAGGTCCCAGGCGCCATCTCGAAACCAACTTCACGACAGACTCCCTCGGATGAGTGAAGGCCGCTTTCAGAAGGCGGACTCGCCAGCGGCAGCTGGTCGCGTCTGTGGGACGTCCGTCCAGCCAGACCGTTCAACGCGCTGGCTGGGTGGCTCTGGGACCCAGACTGGGTCGGCGGCTTTCTTGATCTCGGCACCGCACCCGCCGCACCGACTGGTCAAGCCATCATGGACTGCTCCATGGCAGAGCAGCGTCGCACAGCGGTTCTGTGAATTGTCGGTTCAGTTCCGAACCAACTCATTTGCCGCTTGAGCGGCGCACACCACGCGTTCATTCGCCGCTGAAACGGCGTGGGTCAGACAGATCTCCGACATGCGCGAGTGTAAAGAACTCCCTCTCAGCTGCGTCGCCGTGCAGGCTTCGATGCATGAAGAGGCGGCGACACGAATCATGCGCATGGTGACTCGCAGCGGACGAATGTGGGCGTCGAGGAGATCTTCACGCACCCGCTCAGCTGCGACGAGGACAAACGGATCTCGAGGTTGAAACGCGGGCGGATTTCTGCTGTGGAAGCAACGCGCAATCCTTGCTGGTGTTGTGGGAACGAACGACGTGTTACATGGCGCACAAACCGGTCGAGCCAACAGCTGGACGAGCGTGTGCAAGCCACTTCATCGACTTGATTCGGTGACAGGCAGTTGTCATGTGATGACATCCAGGCACAGTCGGAGGCGCAAGTGCCCTCATGTGGATGGCAAGTGACTGGTTTTTACGTGATCGCTAATGCAGCGCCATCTGGACATGTGGCATGTCTCGGCGAGGTGAAAATTGGCGCTTGCCACGCTGGAGACACCCACCACCCACATCCCAGATCATCACCTTCCTCCCTCTACACACACCACAACTCAAACCGATAAATCCATTGTGATGGAGGATATCGCCGAGGCATGCTGCTTCCCGAGAGACCATGTTTCGTGCGGGTTTCCCGAAGTCTTGAACACGAAATGCTCGTGTTGGTAGAGCTCCAGTCACTTCGTGCCTCTTGGTCACGGGTGAACAAGATTCAGAACTGGAAGTCAGCACAATGGAAACTGGCGTCCGTTCCGTTTCTAAATCTAATGGTGGATCCCGCTCAGACTCAGCGTCTGAGTCGAGTCTCGTTACGTTCGAGCGAACTTAACGCAGAGCGACTGCCAAGTCCAGTGACTCCAACCACATCATCCTCACTCGCCAGCCACATCGCATCCGCAGTCGTTTGATCCGTCGTCCACCATGTTCATGCTCAAGAAGAAGAAGCCGCAGGTCGACACGGCGCAGCAGATGAAGGCTGTCGCCTGGGACGTTAGCAAGATCGCTGCCATCTTCATCGCCATCCGAGCCGCCTCTGTGTTCCTCAACCGCGAGACCTACTAAGCCATTGTCGACACCGTCCGCTCATTTTACATGACGCAGTCCAAGCCGACGATCGATCGTACTCGTTAATATATAGACGGACAGAACATTCAACTCGCGCCGTGCACCATCCACTCCCCTGTGGTCTTCCATACGCTAAAGATCTACACAGACCAATCGGCTACTCGAAAACCAGCGCTTTTCACCACGTGGGCAAGTTGTACAACAGGCAACATGTTTGTTTGTCTCTCTTTCCGTCATCTATGATCAATTATCGCAACACTCGTGGATCTATTCATCCATTTCACCCTCGGCCTCCTCGTCCTCGGCCATCTCCTCATCCTCATCGTCACCTGGACCCTCGTTGAACGACTCTAATGCGATGTTGCACTTCTCGACCAGCACGTTGAGCGCCTCAGGCAGGAGCTCCTCCGGCTTGATCATGCCGACCGACTCGACGCTGAAGATAAAGTGATCGTTCTTGCGGCCGAGCTGGATGCGCTCGTCCCATTCTGGGTCGCGGATGCAGTTACGGCACATCGTGCACGCACGCGCGTCCTTCACGACGGCAGTGGCGACTCCGCCAATGTCCTCAATGTCGAACACATTCATTGCGCAGTTCTGCTCCACCAGCTTCTTCGCGAGAGGACCCGTGACCGGCGTCTTGAATTCAATGTGTGGCAGCAGGCGGTACGACGCGGTGGCAACTGGAGAGAACTTGGCGTGGTCCTTGCCGACGCCCTTCCGGCAGTGCGCTTCGAGGGCGATACTCTGACCGGGACGAAGCTTCGCGATCAAAATGTTCTCATCCACAGGACGGATCGAGCCAAAGCGCTCCTCTTGGTTGCCCTGCGGCACCCACTCGAGGTGGCGCGAGTAGACTGCACATCGTCATGGGTGAGCAACCAGAATGTAGGCCAGGAACTACCACAGCCACGTACTGCTCGAG
The DNA here is from genome assembly GCA_022836835.1 of Pythium insidiosum. NCBI lineage: Eukaryota > Oomycota > Peronosporomycetes > Pythiales > Pythiaceae > Pythium > Pythium insidiosum. The sequence goes on along the minus strand of JAKVDI010000045.1, from coordinate 60,514 downwards.
TTGATCGCCTTGGAGGGATCGTTGGGGAATTCCGGATCGAACTTGCACGTCACATCAAGCTTGAACACAATCGTGTTCTCATCTGTCGCCTCGGCTTCCTCATGGTCTACAACGAAAATCCATCCATCAGCTATCAGCTGTAGCTAGCGCTCATGGTCGTCACGACGGCGTACCTGGGAAGGCCTGAAACTCACGCGGGTCCACGTTCAGCGGCACGAGACCAAGGCGGTGGGCAAGCACTTCATCTTGAATAATGGACGAGTTGTTCCAGATGTACACGTGCTCAATAGCCATCGTCGGCACCTCCGCGAGCAGAATACGGCGCAGCGCATTCGCGATGGACGCGTCAACGCCAATGAGATCGAACACAATCTCATCGTCTGTCAGGCTCTGAATCTTGACCTTCACCTGCTTCTTGAGCTGCTCCACGAAGTCGTGGCTCGCCTCGCTCGTGACGTCCGGCTGCAAAGGATGGGAGAGAGAGGATTAGAATAGAGACTCGATGACGACAGAACCTATCCACCACGTCACGTACGAGATGCGGAGCATCGACACCGACGCGGATGATCTTGGAGGCAGTGGACTTGGCCATGGCGATAGATAGATTCACGTAGGAAGGATGGCTCGACGTCGTCCGTTTGGTCGCGCTGCTTCACCAATTGCGCTTCCGCTCCGTTCAAACGACGCCTCGCATCCAATCCAACCAAACGTGCTGTTTACTTAAGTGGTGCGATGGGAGCTACATTCTCTTTAAGTTAAGGTGGACTCGTGTCACCGATTCTGGGGATCCGATCGGTGGCGCGTCATCGGCGCTCGTGTGTGGCTGCGGTGCTTGTCCCATGCTGCCAAGAGTCACGACATGATCTCGCTCACCTTCATCGATGCGCCCATAGAGTAATGGGCTGTGATGGGAGACTTGCCATGCGTCTAACTTCACTCAAGACTCGAAGCTGCATGGACAGGAGGCGATTCCATGTGAATTTGTTTTTTGGCATTTTTTTAAACGGAGGGGGACAGTCCTCATCTCTTTCTCGAGACTCGGTGTGGGAAATGGGAACGTGGGGGGACGTGTTAGCTCGCGAAATGCGTCTACATAGCCAAACCGATCCACACGCTCTCACACTGAACGGCGCGATGTAAGAGTGGGGAAGTTGGCGTCCTACTTGGTGTACGTAATCTTTCGCGTCTTCAGCGGGGCCCACTTGAGTCGCTTGTAGTAGCCCGTCAGCAGCACCATGGCCGACAGCGCCAAGATGGTCTGCATGCCCATCTTCTTGCGCTCGTCGTGCTCCGGCTCAGCCGCCCACGCGAGGAAGACCGAAACATCCTTAGCCATCTGCGAGGTCGTGGCCGGAGTGCCGTCTTCGTATTCGATCTGTCCGTCACGGAGCTGGCGTTCCATGGCAATGGCGCCACCACCGAAGTACGGGTTGTAGTAGAGACCCGGGAGGAGCTCCTTGCCCTCCGGCGGGTCGACGTAGCCCGTGAGAAGAGCGAAGAGGTAGTCAGCGCCACCAGGGCGGGCCTTGACGATCAGCGAGAGATCCGGAGGAATGGCGCCGTTGTTGGCAGCGGCGGCAGCCTCATCGTTGGCATACGGCTTCGGGAGGGGATCCGACAGCTTGCCCGGGCGCTCGAACATCTCACCCTCATCGTTGGGGCCATCGACGACGTCGATCTCAGCAGCCATCTTCTTCAGCTCCTCCTCAGTGTGCGTCACACCGATCAGGTTACGGAAGCAAATGCGCTCCACGCTGTGGCACGTCGCGCAGACCTCCTTGTACACCTGGTAACCACGGCGGACACTGGCATAGTCGAACGACGACAGCGGGCCCTGGTGATCGAAGCCGTAGTTCAAGGCATCGATCTGGTCACCGCTGCACGCAGCGACACCAGTGAGAACGGATCCGCCCAACAGAGCGCCCGCTCCGACCTGCACCACGCATGATCAAACGCCAAGCAGTTAGTATCGATGATGGGTGACAATCTCGAGAGGCTGACGAGACATCCTCCGCTGAGGCCCATTTTGGTGGTCCAGTGGACCACCCGAAGGGGTTCCTCATCGTGCCTCCGTCCCCCGCAGAGCGGTGAACATGGCGCTACCATGAGCGACCGATACGTAGGCAGAGGGGGAGGTAGGTCGTCGTCATGCAGATAGCGCGACGCACCTTGGCGGCCTTCTGCATCAACTGGGGAAGGCGGTTCATCGTGCTCCGTTGTTGTCTGGGCTTTCCACCACTCTTTCTCCTCCTGACAAGAGGCCCGCACGGACCCCCACACACGGCGTTTGTATGGAGGAATGTAAGGTATACAAAACGCAAGGTAGTTGGGGAGCCTGCCCCGACATGGTGGGGGAGCCGCCTTGTGACCGCACACGCACAACGCAATGCAGCGGGAGGCATATGATGGGAAAAACCTCGCTTTTGAGGTTATGCACTTCGTGCACAGTCAGGTTTGACGTCGGTTCTGGAGTGGACCGCTTTTGATGTCGCCCAACCGTTTTTTCAAACAGATTGGGTCGGGTCATCCCTCGAAATAGGCCGTTTAGATTGTGCGGGAACAGTCCACTCGGTGGGTTCTTTGCGGCCAAAATTGTGTGTCAGCGGTGTGGCACAACGATATCCCTCACACGTCCGCGTCCGCTGGGATCGAGGGGCTACGTGCAAGCAACATGGTGCGTGTTCGGTAGCTTGATGGGTCGCGTGTCTTGCGCCAGTGCGAAGAGGATGGAGCTAACGTGATGGACAATGACAGTCTGCTCTCTTCAGCCTCCAGGGGCTGATCACGGTGATCTTGTTGTTCATCTGCACGTGCACGTACATCCGCATGAAGTTCCCCACGATCTTCGACCGAGGTCAGCAGCCTGGCAAGCATGAAGGGCTCAGTGGGCTCTGCTGGAAGGCGTCGCGAATCGGAGAGCGAAAGAGTGAATATGTCTCCGTTGTACTCGTGATCATGGCGGTGCACACGCTGTTCTTTTCGTGAATACACTCGTACTTGCCGCCAGCAGCATGTGCTCTGTTTCCATTGACGACTTAATTCATATTGAGGCATAAATCTCTCGATGACAACAGTCACAAGTCCTCGGTGTTGAAGGAGAGACAAGGTAAATCTATTATTCATCTCGCTTCCTTGGTTGAATAGAAGAAACCTACGCAGCGTCCTCATTCACGCCGTTGGTCTGCTTAAATCATCCCAAGACACGACGGCAGCACGCTACAGTGAAGCAATTTACTGCTTCTTCGGCGGGGCAGCACCACCCGACGTGCCCATACCGCACACCGTCTTGAACGTATCGTAGATCCACCACTGGAGACCCGTGAGCGTACCGATCATGATGATACGGGTGCCGAGACCCTTCGTGGCGAGGTTCTTGAGACCAGTCTCCGAAGCGATCTGGCCGATGCTCTTGCCCTTGTTCTCAGCCTTGCCCATGAGGGAGACGACCGAGTCAGCCGGGTGCGACACAATGGCGCAGATAACACCAGCGAGGTAACCCGAGGCGAACGTGATACCGAGCTGGGTGCTCTTCGGGTACGAGCTCTTCGGCTCAGTGAAGACGTACGTGTAGAACGCCTCGACGACCTTCTCGAAGAAGAAGAACTTGGCCATCGTGTACGGAATCTGGCGCGACCAGAGCGGCACAACCGAGCCGAACGGGAAACGCGTCTCGGCGGCGTTGGCCTTCATGGCGGCAACAGCCGGGCCGAACTCCGTCGGGAACGTGCCAGCAGGCGACGTCTGGACCTTGACCTTGACCATCTCCATCGGGCAGAGCGCAACATCGGCGATGAACTCAGCCGAGGCCGAACCGGCGAGGTAGATCAGACCACGGTACTTGTAGGCGTTCTCCTCACCAGCCATGGTGCTGTAGAGATCCTTGAAGTACTCGTAGAAACCGAACTTGCAGAGACCCTGGGCCGAGTAGCCGATGGCCGTCGGGAGCCAGCCCTTGAACAGGGCGCTGGCACCCTCCTCAGCGGCGATCGTCTTGATGCCAGGGACGAGACCCGGGAACTTGGCAGGGTTGACCTGCATGTTGCACTTGACGACGTCGAGCGGCGTGATCATCGTGTGCGTGAGACCGCACGAGAGGATACCACCGATCATGCACTTGCCGTAGTAGGCGGCATCATGCGGCGGCACGTGCGAGTAACGCGCGTCCCACTTGGCGGCCGAGGTGGCGAGCACCGACGGGCGGGCCTGGTTCTTGCTGGCCACGGGGGCCTTGGGCATAGCCGGGTTGAGCGACGAGATGACCGGGAAGAAAGCGCTCATCTTGGACGGAGAACACGAAGTGGGGATTGCCAGCGGTCGGTTGAGAGGTCGATGGACGGAAGGCGAATGAGGAGAGGCCGCGAAACCTGAGGAGGAGAGCACGCCAAGCAAAACCAACTCATCCAACAGTGTTTCGTATTGTTTTAAACACTCGACCGGTCTGAAGTAGCGGGATTCTCGGTCTCAATCGCAGCGCGAAAGCGGTCGTCAAAATGCGTTGAACACCGGGCGGATGCTTGGCAAGTGCATTTATCACCGCTCGTCACTCACAGCATTCGTGAGGAGACTCGAGGCAGCGATGCTATCGACCTGCATGAACAAGCATGCCGATGTTGCGTCCTTCAGGTCTGTTTCTGCTTGGTGCGGTACCGCTACTTCAGAGCGTAATTTACCTGGTAATTTTCGCTATGAACCCGCACGTCTGACGTGGCCGACGTGGATGCACACTGAATGCGGATTGCGGCACTCGAAAGATTCAGTGCGACACTGCGCGTGCTCATCGTCAACGCGCTGCAGACATCATTGGATCTCCATAGAGCCATGAGTGGCTACCATGTCACACGCAAACATGAGCGTCATCTCTCGCGTATGTGACTTCCATGCCATCGAGCTCAGGAGCGTGGTCTTTCATACCGTCACAAGATAGTTCGATGCCTGTAGGCAGTCGTTTCACGTCCCGACAGCGTCTGGAGCAACGCGTCTCTCTCTCGGAATGAGAAAAAGGGAAACGGACGAGTATGGCGTGTGTGCCTATTTCCAGCCGTGCAACCGCTGCCAGAAGTGCTGCTAGCCCATGTTCCGAATATCGACGGCGAAGCACCAGCAGGAAGAATCGTCACGCGCGCCTGCTTTTGATTAGATTCCACATCATGTGGCGCCGAGTCATCGTCGTCTTCGTGCTTGCAGTGGCCCTTGCCGTCACACCGATCACACATGCTGCCATGACGAATGTCACTGGCCTCTGCTCGCCGTATGCGACTCCACCGCCAGTCACGAAGGGCCAGAAGACGTTCGTCTGCGTCAATGTCAATGACAAGTACCGCACCGTGTTCATGCCGGTGGCAGATCAATTCACAGTGTTTCGCATTGCCAACTGTATGTCATCCTCGGAGGCTGGACTCGTTATCCGTGTACTTACGTCTTGCCCCTGTCTTTCGCCAGCTTGGAATGACACGCGCATCGGGGCCGACCCTGCAGGAGCGTACCTGACCATCTCCAGCATGGCCATGCGCTCTGCGTACAAGCTGTACGCCTCGGATGCAGGTCACATCTACCCGTTTCTCACGGCGATCATCTCCGTCAAGAAAGGTCAAGTGCAGGGTGTCTCGTGGGATGACGGCTGCTACTTCTGCGGCTCCGAAATGTGCGAGCCGAATCTGTACCGCTTCGCGTCCAACGTCTCATCACGAGTCGCCAAAGAAGGCTACACGTGCTACAACAACGTCGCCACGTGTTCAGGTCCAAACGCGACGTCATGCGACCTCACCATCTACATCGGATGGACCGGCACGGACTCCAAGGGCAACTACCTCAGCAGCGCGGGGCTGCGTATGTCGCAGTTCACCAAGTACTCCATCGGTTCGTACTTCAAGAAGCTCAGCCTCAGCTTCGACGCGTTCCTCCCCAAGAGCCGTTTTGATGACTAGCTCAAACTCTTGAATTCATTGCTTGTGATTGTTCTACTCACGAATCAAAACGCCCTCCGTCCTCGAAATCTAGTCACTTACTTGGTGAAATCGTGGATGCGGCGATCCGCGTTGTCAGCCTTGAGGAGTTCGTCGAGGTTGTCCCACCATGTGGGCAGCAGTCCCGTGGCGATCAGTCGGAACCACGGCGATAGGAGGCGCTGGCGGTCAGCCAGCACAGCTTCGAGGCGATCCTTGCTCACAAACTCCACCTCGGAGACCTCGTTGGGATTCAACGCGAGCGAGACGTCCGCTCGAGCGAGAAGCACGTGGTCGACCTCCCATTCGGTCCAGTTGGCGTCCGACGCGGCCTTGTAGAGCACCGTCGTCACGTACTTGAGGTCTGACGGATCGAACGTTGTCGTCGGAATTCCCAATTCATGCTCGAGCTTGCGAATCGCCGCGCGCTTGACGCCGACGCCGTCTTCAAGCTCGTCCTTTACAAAGTTGGGGTGGCTACAGCACGTGTTCGCCCAGTGGTGCGGGAACGTGATCTTGGCTGGTGCACGCTTCTGGATGAGTAGCTCGTCGTTGGAGTTAAAGAGAAAGACACTGAATGCACGATGCAACACGCCGTCGTGGAAGTGGGAGTCGCGCTTGGTCACGGGGCCGATGACGTTGTCCTCCGCGTCGACCTCGATGATCATCTCCTTCATGAACTCGAGCTGCTCGGCGTCTGAGCCAGCCGTGAGCTCCTCGAAGCTCGCGCGACGCAGCGGCAGTCCACTCATCGTCCGCGCGCGCGAGATGCCTGCTGTCGCGCAGCGCGCAATAGGAGCCAGTCGGTGGAGCATGGGCATCTCGTGTGGCGGCAAGGAATGCGCTGCTGCTAGACGTTTGCTCTCGGAAGAGTGCGTCAGTGTGCTTTGCTGGTCTGTTTTCGGCCAATCAAGTCTCAGGAAGGAGCGGTGGAGAAGCTGCCTATAACTATGAGAGGTAGACAATGAAGACGTCTAAATGTCGATGTGTATTGAATGAATGAGAGTGGATGCGGAGATCTACGAGATGAAGGGAAACAATGATGTCTTTCGTCGTATGCGCGTGATGGTGCAGGGGCGCGACAGCGGCGTCGAGGCATGCAACGAGCGAGGCGGGAGTGACAAGGCTGACGACTTCAGTCCGTGAAGATAAATATGCTCCCGCGGCGAATCAGTCGACGCGATGCCCACGATCGCCAGCAATGCGCGCAAATGTCGCGAGCTAGCTACACATTGCTTTATTCTTCCTTGGCTGGCTCCTCCTCGTCTTTCCGCTCGAGCGCCTCCTTGGCGCGGAAGATCTTGGACTGCAGGTAGAACGAGCCGCCCTTGGCAGGGTCGTTCGCTTCGAAGTACCGCTGGAACTGCTTTTGCACTTCCTCCGTCGTGGGCGTCGCGCTCGTCGGGAAGTTGAGGATCTCGAGGGCCTGCGTGCGCGGCATCACATTCTTGCGCTTGATGGCGGTCTTGGCCGTCATCGCCGCCGTGTTGCCGGTCTTGGCGTTGTGCACGGCCTGCTGGTACGCCTGCACGAAGGCGCGCGACACGATGCCGGCGCCCATGACGATCACCTGCGCGATAACTCGACCGAGAGGACCCGACATGTCTGCTTGTATGCGATGCGCTTCACGTCCGTCGTGTTGGTAAAGCAAATGGACGTCACCCTCACAACCACCCTTCATCACGACCGACCAACATTCCACTAACGGTCTATTTCGGTAAATATACAGAAACGAATTTCCAACTGCAACGTCAGCATCCGACGTGACATGGCTTCACACGATTCCCTCCATCATGCCTTGGTCCATGCGACGTCGGGAAGATCCGAGAGCATGGCCGCAAAGAACTCGGACAACGTGTACTTGCGCTCGCTGTCGTCTGCCGCGATCTCGCCGAAGGCGCGTTTGATCCGGAGGATGAGATGGTCGGATCCTGGAATGCGCTGCAATTCGCTCTGCAGGTCGCCCACTGCATGCGCCAAGTCACGGTTCACGTCAGTCTCTGTGAGCAGGTGGAGGGAATGACGGTTTACGGACCAGAGACGCATGTGGAGTTGTCCGAGTGGCACAACATAAAGTGAGTGAGGTAGAAGAGCTGATTGGGCTCGAGGTTCTGGCGGTCGGCGACACTTCTGGCAAACGCCCCACGGAACTCATCCCAGTCGATACAGCCATCGAGGTCATCGTCTGCCTCCCAAATGATCCACTGCACTTGCGCCTGCATCATCACAGCGTCAAGATCCGCAACCTTCACGTCATCCATGAATCAATCGAACCTTGCTCGCCGCGACGTTGAGGGACCGAAGCGCAGACAGCAGGTCGGCGGATGTGATCAAGCCGGATCGATCAGTCTCGCGAGTGTTAATGGTCTTCTGAATCTCTGCAATCTCCTCCTCTAGCTTCCCGATCCTGCTGTCATCGACGACCCTGCCCTCGTCTGCCACAGTACTCTCCTCAGGCTTCGCAGCAGGGTTCTTTCCGTCGTCTATCAACTCCCCAAGTACGTCCTGTAGACCGACATCCTCCTCTGTCGTGTCAATGTGCTCCTGCTCGTCTTCTTCTGCTTGCGACTGCTGAATCACACGAGCGCGGCTGGAACTCGCGCGGATGGCACTCAACTCGGCCACCCGACGCGCTAGCCTTGACTTGCGGTCGTGCTGTCGAAGCGCAGTGAACACACGCAGTAGGCGCTTCTCTACCTCGGGCTTCAGCACCTGCGGAATGTCGACCGACTTGCTGCTTGTGCCATTTCCTGTCAACGGTTCCATCGGCGTCTCTTCGTCAACACAACATGTCTATCCACATTGTTGTTATGAACTTCATTGCATAACGCGTTCCAATGGTTTGAAGACACGATGCAACCAAATGGCGGGAACAACCAACTTGACCAGCATCATGGATCGTCGACGCCATGCGCAACGCAACGCAGCGACGGCAGCGATGGAGACACCGCAGGCGCATGTGCGACCGCTGATGGGAAAGCGTGGCCTCCCCCAGGTCGCAGTGGGCGCGCGCCGTCCGTTTCGCGACATCACGAATGCCAATCGCTCGGCCAGCAGTACCGCTGCCTCGGAGAAACGCGCGCGAAGAACGAAGACCGCTCGACAAGCCGCACGAGCAAGCAGCGGCGCGTCGGTTGAAGCGGTTAACAGCAGTAGAACACTCGTGCCCCTGGAAGAGACTGAACCGCTTGAGTCAACGATCCTGACGCGTCTTCAGGAGAGGCAACTTCAACACCGCATAGCAGCAGATCTGCTTGAACGCCAGGTTAGTTGACATCACTAGCACCCTACGCACAACGACGTTCTCTAACTCGAGCTGTGTAGGAGGAGATCACACACAAGATGCGAGCGATCCTCGTTGACTGGCTCATCGAAGTGCACCATAGCTTCAAACTCCAGGAAGAGACGCTGTTCCTCGCCGTCAACTACCTCGACCGCTTCCTCAGCGCAGAGCGAGTCCCTCGAAAGACGCTGCAACTCGTCGGAATCGGTGCCCTATTTGTAGGTCAATACTGTGCGTGTTTGTGTGTCGCTCTCTCTCATGCACACCATGCATACGCACAGATCGCAGCAAAGCTGGAGGAGATCGACCCCGTCGAGATCGCTGATCTGACATTCGTCTGTAACGAGACATTCACGGCGGATGAAATCATCGCGTAGGTACCATCCCACAATCTTTCGTGCCTCCCAAACAGTCGTTGATGAACGTGGGATTCTCTCCTCAGCATGGAGCGGCGCATCCTTTGCGTGCTTCGATTCGACCTCATCGTCCCGACGACACATGCCATCCAATGCATCTTCGCGCACGCCGTTGAGGCAGCTCGACCGGTGCAGCTCGTCGCCCAGCTACTATCCCAGCACACCCTCTATCATGTTCACTTGATCACCACCTATGCTCCGTCGTTGCTTGCTGCTGCCAGTCTGTTTGTTGCCAAGTGCGCTGTGGAAGGCGCGCGACCATCAATATCCTGGGTATGTCGGTCATGCTGTCTTCGTCATCAAGTTACAGACAGTTTTATATTCAATGCTTGGTTCCTGCAGACATCATTGTTTGAGCGGCTTACGTCGCACTCAATGGCGGAGGTGGTGGCCTGTGCTCGGGATCTGTGTGTAGTCATGGCGTCGCCATCTCGCCGTCTTGGAGGGCTGCGCCGCAAATTTGCGAGCAAACGTTTCGACCGCATTGCGCATCCTGAGCAGAACGCAGAATTGCTGACGACGCTGCAGACGGGAGTCGCATCCATAGTCCAGAGCACGTGAAGTTGAGTCACCTTGGTTTCACGGATTCTTGTACACTAGCAGCACAATAATCCGCTTGGGAAATACAACGAAATGGGGCACATGGTGGGAACTGCGTCGGATGCGTCTGTATTCTTTCACTCTCGACGCCTCTCTGCTCGAACCTGTGCCATTGATGAAGCAAACGCGACTGCAACAGACCGAGAACGATTGCCTGAACACTAGGGCGCTGTCAATACCCGTTGCTTGCTGCCTCGCCGAAGAGTTCATCGATGACTTCGTAATTGATTCTTCGACTTTTGAGTTTCTGTGTTCAGTCGGAGAGGAAGATTAGTACCTCGTCGGCAGCAGCAGCTCGTGAGCAACCAGGCACTCACGTAGATTGCGTGCTGAGCGGTATCAGGTGGTGGAGCGTTGGCATCAGGAAGCTTCTTCTTGCGCTTCCTCTTTGGTGCTTCCGGCTGATTGAGCCCCATTAACCGTTTCTCTTCCTGTAAACCGAAGTCGTTTAGTTTCGCTTTCAGACCAACTCGTAACAACGCTCTCGGCAGTTGCGTACCTGTTCCCGAATGTAATCGGCATTCATTTTCTCCCACAAGATTTTCTTTTTCTCGGCCTCTTCCTTCGTCAGGAGTAAGGAGTTGATCTCGTCGTCATCCAGATCTGAAAACGTGTCGCTCTCTCCTTGGTCGCCCTCTTCTCCGCCCCGACTCCTTCCTGGTCTCAGGCGTCCTCTTTCGTTTTCGTCGTCCACGCCACCCTCCTCTTCTTCAGGCTCATCCGCGTACTCCTCGTCATCTTCATCATCGCTGTCCGCTGCTGCTGCGTCGTCATCTTCGTCATGACTAATGCTACCCTCACGACGTCTTCGAAGACGATGACGACGGGCGAAAGATAGTTCGCCCTCTCCGTTCACCATCATTTTTCCCCTTTGGACAGCTTGCTTTGCTCCGGCAGTCTGACTACTGAGAGATCCCTCCGAGGTTGAGGGGTCCGGTTGACTGCTACTGCGGCGCTCTTCCTCCAACGCGAGCGTGAGATCTCGCTCGATCGTCTTGTAGAAATCCGCTTCCTCCCGTTTGCGCATGATGTACCGCGCCGACTTGCGCCGCACGCGGGTCAACACTTCCTGGGCAGCCAAGCGACTCGCTCTGTTCACGATCTGGTCGTTCGCATTGTCGAAGCCGTAGTCGATGTCGTCGTCGTCATCGTCACCATCGTTCGTCACCAACTTGTCAGCAGATGCGGAGGTTTGTGGTGTGCTGCTGCCACCAGCACTCACAGTGTCTGCAGTGGACGCCGGACTGTTGCTTATCAGTCCATTCCCTCGCTTCTTATAGAACGCGTCACCACTGAGAAAGCGCGACATCTCCTCGTCTTTCAGTTGCTTGAGTTTGCGGGCTGCCGTGCCATCGAGCACGTCCTCTTCTTCGCGTCGCCCTCGCTTGCGTCCGTTTTCGAGCTGTAATCGCTCCGACTCAATCAGTAGCATCTCCATCACTTCTTTCTCACGGTGGCGCTGGAAACTTGGCGGATCACATTCGACTCGCGACATCTCGAGGCGTCCGACTTGATCGTAAGTCAGCTGCGCGGTCGGCGTCAGTGAGAACTCGTACAGGCGTTGCTTTAGCGTGCGCTCTCCGATGTTTACGATATCCATGACATCTTGCAGACTGCACATGACTGACTGCGAACGCGCGGCAATCAGCAGAGCGGCACCACAGATGCCCGACGGTCGGCGGCCTGTCTCGATCCAGTCGCGCTTCATCGTCGCGACGAGACGCAGCGCAGTCGTCGCAATGCTGTGGGTCTTTGGCCCAAAGTTGAGTTGGGACGCGAAGCGATGGATATACAGTGAGGGGTCGATGAGCGGTAAATGGATCTGCAAGAGCTTACAAAACTTCAGAAAGACGCCGCCAAGCACGTAGACGTTGATCTGTAGCTTGTCGCTAAAGTCGATCAGCAGATGTGGGGACCGCTCGCGGCGGCAAACGATGTAGAGACACGCCGCAATGACAGTCTGTGCTTTCCGCCCATGCGTGAAGTTGCGCTGAAGCGCGAGCGCGTACAGTCGAAACGCCGAGTCAACGTAGTGTTCCCCGAGTCGCAGCATGCCAGCGATTTGGCGAATCTTCTTCTTGCCGTTGGCGAGCGTGTTGGCGCGCGACTCCATGCCATAGTTGCGACCACTCGTGCCGATGTTGCCATAGCTCTTCGTGGCGCTCGCCGACACGAACTGACCGACGACTGAGTGCGCACCGCCGCTTGACTCGTGGAACTCGATGGACGACACGATGTTGTTCTCCTCGATGATCGTACCGCAGCTAACGCAGACGGCTTCGCCGCTGACGTCCACGATGTCGATTTCCGTGCACGAGCATGTCGGGCAAATAGTCTGCGAGGAGCCCTTGGACGGCGCCGGCGCTCCGCTGGTAGCCGAGCCGCCGACGCTCGGGGCCACGCCCGAGACGCTCGCGGAGGACGATATCACCGACGGCGTGCGGCGCAGCGCGGCAGGCGTCATCATGGACGCGTAGCGGGAGCAGAAGACGGCGAGCAGCGGGGACCTGAGCTCGCTTCCTTCCTTCCAGCGCGCACCAGCTCCAGCACCAGAGCTGTTGGCGTTTGGTGTTGGTTGCTGTCTTATTGTTGGTGGTTGGCTGGAGAATACCGGTGGCTTGTCGGTACGGTCGGTTTATGCAGTAAGGCAGTATTTTACCGACTTCCACAGGTTTGAGCTCCCCAACCGCACCACCCAAACGCTCCCCTTTCCTCGTGGGCTGTCTGGGATCTACGCGACGACGAAGGAAGGCCACGATGGCGACCCCCAACTATGCGCCGCCCAAGCAGGAGATGCCGCCCCCGGGCGGATTCAAGCCCGCCAAGTACACGCGCGGCGTGCCGGCGTCGCGTGGCCCACCGGGCTGGACGCTCTTCGTGGGCTGCTTCGCCGTGACGACCATCGGCTTCTACCTCGTCGGCAAGCACAACAAGCACCAGCGCGAGGTCAAGCGCGACGAGCGCGAGCGACGAGTCGCGATGCTGCCGTTCCTGCAGGCCGAGGCCGACGTCGAGTTCCTCAAGGAGCAGGACAAGGTGCTGGAGGAGGAGCGCAAGATCATGAAGAACGTGCCCGGATGGGTCGCTGGCGAGCGAACGTACCACTCGCAGCGCTACACGGTGCCGTTGTACGCGCAGTCCAAGTAAGCGCAGCGCGTTGCGTAGCGAAGCGAGCTGTGCGGTCGGCAATGAAATGATCACAAATGCTGAGCAGAGGACCGCCGATCGGAACAGTCGCAGATACGCAGGGCGTGAAATGGGATGAGATGAAGAAGACAAATGTGTTAATGGATGCGATTACAGAACGCTCCGCATCGTTAGCTTGAGACCTGCACCTGCACTTGCATCCGCTGCTGTGGGACGAGTGTCGCTGCGTTCAGAGGCCCTCGTCCATTTCGTCTTCAATTTCCTTCGCGAGCTCTTCCTCCTGCTTCTCGCGCTCGAGCCGCTCTTCCGCGCTCTCGAGGTCCTTCTTGTACGCGTCTGGCGGGTAGCGCATTCCCTGCACATCGAGGCAGCCACAGACAAGCACACAGTCGTGAGACCATTGCCACTAACGGGCGGAACCAGCGTCACGCACCTTGACGGCTTCGTTGTGCACATCAAGACAAAACGCAATGCGTTTCTGGAAGGCGTTCTGCGGGTCGCTCGTCGTATACACGTTCACAGTCTCCTTGGACTGCAGCCAGCCCGCCTTGTGGTCGATCACAGCGTCGATAACGCCGTCGCGGATCGCCTTCGCACACACAAACTCGGCGTTCTGCGCGCTCTCGAGCGCGAGCTTGGCGCAAATATCCTGGAACGTGATGCGCGAGTACGACGTGCTGATCTTGCGGAGACCGGTCTTGATGACGTTATGGCGAAGGCTGCGCAGGCATCAAGGAATAATCAGCCAGTCAGTCGGATGATCGGGCGTTCCCAAGAATCAAGTGATGAGCACGTACCGCAGGATGAGCGTGTACGTGAGATCCGCCTGGAAGAGCGCCGAGTGCTGCTTGAGCACCTCGTTGAAGTCTTCAAGGTTACCGATTCGAACCGCCTGCACCAACCACCCGTCAAAACGACACATTCATGCAACTTCCACGTCAGGAAGCATCTACGCACATTCGTGAGCTGCAGATACGGCGCCAGCGCCGCACGGAGCTCGTCCTGGTTGAAGACGCTGCGCTCCGGCACTTCACCCATCAGCAGCTGAACGATGATCGCGAGTTTGTAGACCGTGCGACGGAAGCCCGTAGCCGTGTTCTGCGGCGCCTTGCGGATCGACTGCATGAGCTTGGTGTACGACTCGGTGTACTCTAGCTGCACGGCCTGGATCTTGCCGACGTAGTAGAGGTAGCGCACAAACTGGTTGTTCGAGACGCCCTCGGGAAACGTCGTCTTGCTCACAAACTTGTAGGCCTGCTCGTACAAGTTCTCGTGCAGATAGTTTCGCAGCAGCAGGTTCACTAACGTCGCTTGGCCAATCTCGTCGTAACGCAAGCACGCCGTGCGATGCGCAATCAACAAGGTCTCACGAATGCTCGGCAAGTCCTTCGTGAACTGCTCGTGGACTGTCGCAAAGTACACAAAAAGCTTGGCCTGGAAGGGGTCGAGCGTGCGTCGGTTGAACTGCTGGCAGCGTGTGAGCGCAGCCTGCACAGTGTTGAGTGCATCATCTTGCAGCTGGTACTTGATAAGGGCAGCCAGCACGAACAGAGAGAGGTACATCTCAACCTCGATCAGATCGATCACCGGCAGCACAATGGGCACGGCCACTTTATCAGCGGCTGCAGACTCTGACGCATCCGCCATCTCCGTGTCCACTGCCGCGTTCACCTTGAGCGCCACGCGCTCCAGAGCTGCCAGCAGCGCGCGCTTCGACTCATTCGAGTCGGGCAGAACCTGGCGCACCGCGCTGATCAACTGTGCGACAGACAGCGTCTTGCGCAGGCGACTGGTGCTTCGGAGCACGCGCGCGATCTTTTCCTTCGCATTCGTCTTGACGATGCTCTCCAGCAGCTGAATCGTTCGCTTGAGCTCTGCAGATGCGCATAGCCTCTCATCAGCACTGATTGATCCCTCTGAGCGCATCATCAGCCCATCGTCATCGTACCCTCGTAGACAAGCGACTCCTCTGCGGCCAGGTCCTTGGCGCTCGAGTGCCGCGCACCGTACGCTGGCGTCTGCGAAAACGTGGATCGACTGCTCATCGAGAACGAGATGGAGCTTTTGGATCGGATCTTCACTGGGGGAGGAAGCGGACAAAAAGGGGGAGCGCATCGAACTTAGTTCCCATTAAGTTCGATATCTGATCCGGTGGCTGATTCTGTGACCCGATACAAACTGCTGGCCAAAATGAGGAGAACTGTTTGTTTGCCCAGCAGTCTAGGGGGTGTTTCAACTTCCACTCACACTTCCACGACCAAAAGTAAACCAATTTCATTGGCCGAGGATTTCACCTAACCGCGGTAGCGCTGCCAGATTTTGGAAGCCCAAACTTGGTCTTCCGGTTAAAAGCGAATCGTATTCAAAATGGTATCTCGTGAAGAAGGTCATACGCACCACTCCTGTCTTTGGTGTGGGGCACACGCGCCGCACAACTCCACGAGTGAACAGAGCGCTCGTTTCACGGATGGATCTCTCCGTTCTCTCATGCTGCTATTCCAGAAGTTTACAGTGGTAGTCTGAACACACAGTCTGAACACACACGCTTCTACGTATCGCAAGTTCATGCAGCATTATCGGCTCTTAGAAGGTTCCGCGTCGTCATTAGCGAGGAGCTTTTTACGGTCTGGACTTCATCGCGCCAACCAAACCTGAGGTGGCACTCACTCTGCATGTGTATTCGTGGTGGCGAGGGTCCCTCCTCGATTACAATCCGAAATGGCTAATTTCACACCCCGAAACCTGGAAGTGGAAGCGAAAGTTGAAACACACCCATAGTGTGCTCCACTATTTTTGACTGGCAATGCGCATCAAAATGTGACTGGTAAAGTCTCATATTTAATTTGGCGACAGGTGGTGTGGCACAGGAAATACAGGCTCGGACCGAAAGATGTGACAGACAGAAAGTTGTGACGGCTACGGTTTTTCTCAATCGAGGTTTTTTACTATCGAGTTGGTCAGACCAATGACACGCTGCGCAGTGCATGGATGATGTAGACCTGATCCACTCTCGTGCGTAGCTGGCGACTGCCGAGTTATCCACTCGATGAGCTCTGAAGAAGACATCATTGATCGCATACTCCGGTGGCGCTTGCGGGATGATATGAAAGCGACCGTGGAAAGCACGGGGAGTGACATCACGAGAGCGAGGCTCGTGATGACGTAATGCCGAGGCGTCGGAAATCCATCAGCCGGTGACTCGTCTACACCAATCGCTAAAAGCGGGAGGGCGTGGAACCAGTGAAAGCACGTGGCAAGGTCGTTGCTGTAGCCACATCCATGGAGATTCACTGTCATTCAAGCGTCCCGGCTAGAATGGAGAGAGAAGCTGCGCTGAGAGCGGCCATCAGGGATGGTAGAGACAGTCGTGTGTCGCTCGGCGGCCAGGGGCGGCGCCCGGACTTTCCGAATGAAGACGATCTGCGCCAGTTGATCTGCGCCGAGAAGATTTCCTCCTCAAGCCATGCCACGAAGGCGCGTACTTGATGGAGGAATACAGCAGTTGAACAAGTGATTACTTGTCTAGCCGACAGTTGTCTAGTCTACACCGACTCGTGCGTCGAGTGGTTCATCAGCAGGATTTCACATTCAAGCAATCGTCTCGGACCATCCTATCTGTTGAAGACATACTTCAGGAGCCGTTTACATCCACCGTTGCGACAAGTGTGACCAAGACCTACCCGCTCGGCTCCATGCAGAACGGGGGCAAGACCGCTGTCTACTACGATGACGGCCCCGGCCGAATCATCGCCGAGGGCGGCGCAAGCGTCCCTTGGTCAAGGGAAAGAAACCGTCTTTTCGAGCGATAGTCCTCCTTACAATTGCTGGCGATAGCAACAAGCTTCCTCCCCTTACTTATAATCTTCAAGGCCCAGCTTGGCGGCTCTGTCGAGGAGTCTTTCGACGAGTATCCCGCCAGCGCGCTGCACGCCGTCCAATCCAACGCTTGGATGGATGCGTGTGCTTGGAAGAAATGCTTCATTTAGACGCCACGTGTATGAGAAAGAGCGTGGGCCCCTCGCACTGTTCGGGGAAAACATCAAGACGCACTGTTTGGGATCGTCCACCAAAGGTTTTTGATGAGCTGGGTACAGAGCTTGTTCTGTTGCCAATAAACACGACCGCCATGCTCCAGCTGCTTGACGGCGGCAGTATGGGACCGTTGAGGCAGAAGCCGCGGTCCCTGAAGCTCGCCAGCGAGCTAGACATGGTAAGGGGCGGTGGGCAGGCACTGTGCTACGTGAACGACTACTCGGGCTGCGCAAACTACCGGGAGATGCAAAGAGGAAGTCGATCGCTAGCAAGGTCATCGATAGGATGGTAGTAACGAGTCAACCATTTGACAGGCGTGGATTAGATCGGAGTTGGTTAGCTCAAATAATAAATGGGGGGGGGGGGGGACGTCAGCACCCGCACGAGTGGAACCCCGGCACCCTATGTGAAGCATGAACAGCTCCCTTTATATTTAACTTTACAACCATTGAACCCTCGCCATCTCCATCACCGATGTGTCTTATTAAGCCCGTTGACTGTGTCACAGGAACGTTGTTTTCTGACTATACAATTTTGATTGGTCCGTTTCATTCTTCCTCATGATTGGCTGAAAAATGACCGTCATTCATTTGTGTCCGTTGAGGATAAATGCCACCGTATGGGAGGTGTGGAAAACCCACCTTCATAACTTTCGCTCCGAGCCTGTATTTCACTCGCCACTCTTCGCCCCTAAGTCTAAACGAAGAGACATCACGGTCAAACTAGGACGAACCTTAAAGTACAAACCAGGACGCATCCTTGTGTCGGTCGTGGCGAGGAGGTATGGTTCTTGTCTCTCTGTCCTAGTGGAGCGACTGTTAGGAACAATCACTCCCGTGGGGCGTGTTTTATAGCCCAATCGCTAGTGAGCGATCTAACCTTATAAAATCTAAAAACTACCAAACTACTCTGACACACATCGTCTTCTCCTAACACCTTCATCCGTGACACTAGATTCCCGCCTTGACACTGTTCAAGTGGCTGCTTTTGGAGTTCGGCATGGAATTCCATCCACTTTACCACATTTGGCGGCAGTTTCAGCTGTGCGAACACGACCACAAACACGGTGGAGTCGAATTGCTCTCAGGTAACGTATCATGCAAATAGTGACACTGACATGCGGTTGTCTAACCATGCGTGCTCACAGGTTAAGCATCTTCTCGACGGCCAGACTGGTATCGACAAAGTGTTACGGTGACAGTGAACGGAACGAGGTTTTCGTGTGCCTGCTTCATTTACATTTCAAGTCGACTCCCATGTGAGCATGGCATGGCGGTTGCATCGATTGCTCTGAGCAGCTTAGAAATGCCGACAGGAGCGGTCCATCCGCGGTGGGATATTGAGCACGCTGAAAGTGTTCTCAAGACTCTCGAGGTCGGTGTATCACAGTTGTTGTAGACCAAATTGGCGCTTGCCGGTGCTGTTCCACTTGCGCACGCCGTGCGCATAGGCGCCCGCCGACCCAAGAAAAGCCCTCAGTTCAAGTATGTCAGCATGAGGTGCCACGACAGGTCAAACGATGTGCTTTCTGTGCTGATGACGGCTCAAACGCGGTAGACTTTTCAGTTTGAGGTATTACGCGTGCGAATGTAGCGCTCTTCATTTGCCGCGTTTGACGTCCTACGACGATTGTGTCCTCCGGAATAGAGCCGAGCGCGATCGTCAACTCAACCACAACTGCCCTGACGAGTACAAGTTCGACTGCCATGCCGAGTACGAATGCGACTGTCATGGCGACGACAAACGCTAAGCCGATTGTGATCATCACGCCGCGTGCGCTGAGTACGGTGATGTTGTGTCACGCTGGGGTCTCCGGTGAATCTGGTGTTTCCGGTGACACTCCTGTCACTCGCGGCAAGCACAAGCGCCACGAGCACAAGTCGCGTCGGTACACAAACATGACCATCAAACATGAGTGGCATCAGTGCGTCCAGGGTTTCATGCGCCAACGTCGGTTCTCGATACTTCAACGTTGTCGAGACGTCGACAAGACTGGACAAGCTAAAGCTCCCGACAGATGTGAAACTGTCTGGGCACGTCGTCTATTATCCGCCGACACGATTCCATCTTCTAACTGTTGTCGCTTGCAGCGTCAGCACAAAAACGAAAAGCATCAGCGCTAGGCGTTATCAGCCTGCGCGAGTTTTAACTCACCCAGCGCATTATCGTTAAAAAACCTGGATAAGATTAAACCTCAATTTCTTATCGACGTTTTTCAACGATAACCCGAGCCAATGAGAGCTCGTCATTTTGGTGCAATGGCGCGCTCCCGAGCTAAATCGCCGGTAATCTATTCTGTTGGAGTGCGTAAAGAAGAGCGTAGGGCGAATAAATCCGAGAATATATTCATGCAACTACTAGCAGGTGGTGCCATAAACCTCCCGAAGGGAAAAAAGAAAACCAAACGGCAAGGTGAGAGTGAGTTGGTCCCAAAGCTGAATTCGTCGCTGAAGATGATGAATGTACGCAGCACGCAAACACTGGCTACCAGACAAGGTGGTGGGAGAGTCGGAATCTGACTGGGAAGTCTCCATCGATGACCTCTTGTTCTGTGTTTGAAATGCAAGCAAGAAAGACATTTGCCGTCATGTCATATCGAAGTTTCCATCGCGAGGACAGACGCCGTATGCGCCGTCAAGTGCGCGATGCTGCCTCCAAGCGAGCTGATCTTGTGCGACAACATCGCTGACAGCGCTGCAGACAAGGCTGCAGTCGCGCTCGCACAAGCCCTCGCGACAGACCACAGCAAGGCGCGCTACCACAGTCAGAGCGACATTAGCCTGCGGTGCAAGAACGACAACATTCACACGCTCGTAGCCAAGTTCCTGAACAACGAGACTCGATTCAGCGCGTCCGTATTGTGCCATGTGATATGTTCGGCATACTCTACTTTGTGAATTTGTTGTGGATCACATTTGCGAAGCTTGGCAGCATTGAAGCGAACAACTTGCACGCTCAGGTCGGTTCACAACACGGAGCCATTGAGAAGGTCACGGCAGGGGAAACGATGACGAATAGCTGTCATTTTGATCGACTATTTCCGGGTCAGCATATTGGTGACCGTATAAGTCCTATCGAGACGATTGCAAATGTAGTCTTGTCGAAGCATTGGTCAACGTCGCTCTCGACGTTCTTCGTGACATCAAGCCCGCATGGGTAGATACTGTGGCTCATGTACGAAGAAATGCACGGCACGCTCGACACCGCAGAATGGATCTCCGGCTCCGTGCTGTTGCGCTTTTCCACGTCGAACCCGGAAAGAATTGTATGCGCTCGATCCACAAGCGGCTTACAGTCCACCGCCTGCTTCAAGTACGAACATCTTTTCCATCAAGTATCGCTTCCATCCTGTTCTGATAGGAACAGTTTACTGGGCTCTTTTACTGTACGCGTTCGATTACTCTTCTTTTCTTTTTTAGTTTAGGTACCTGCACCAATTAATACAATTGAAAAAATATAACCCTCAGAATATCCCAGATCAGAGGGAGACAATACGAGTAATGTGGCAAACGTTCACACACGATTTCCTTGATCGCTGGTTCGCTCGAGATCATCCTGGCTCCGAGATGAGCGAGATCATGCCGAAGGTGGAGAATGAACTGATGAAGGACGACGGTTCGAGCTGTGGATTTTTCTGATCCTTGTTTGGCGTCATGCACATCAACGACTTCACGTTGAGAGAAGACCAGCTGCTCTTCCTCCCTCAGCCTTCGGCAAGAACTAGCTCGGGTCATCCACAGCGTCGATATTGAAGCGCTTCGGCTACTAATGATGTGGTTTCGGTGCAGTGCACGATGATCCAAGGTCAACTCGCCTGTGCACGATAAATTCAAACGAATCGATGAATCGAGGAAATCCTCAGACAACACGCTTAGCGTATCCTGTCCAGTTGTTCCAGCGCGGTATTGTGTATTCACCTGTTGTTTTCGCGGCACTATTCGATCCAAACAAATGTCTGTCGCGTGCGTCAGCTACTACCTTTCACTTCGATCTTGCACGCTTGGTCTGTTCATGTTGAGCGACTGCACGAGCTTGCGGAGATGGAAGGAGAACGAGTGAGAGTGCGGCTGTGGAAATGGCCCGGCCAACCCCCAAGGAGCGTGATCACGCGGCGGTTGGTTATTGAGGAGGTATTTTCGGCCTCTTGTTGTTTTGTATGTACAAGCACTAGCCTAGTGTCTAATAGTGACCAAGTCTACTAGCAAGAGCTGTCAAGCGGCTTTCAGAAACTTCGATCTTTGTTCAGACGGCAAGTTGGGATGTGTAGAGCTACGGTCTGTTCAGCCTTGCTGCACCACGAAAATACACTTTGCCCCTACATCGTCACATATCCTGCGATTGAGCGCCGATCCTCGTGGTTTGCGAAGTCTGCATCGCCGAAGGATGTAATTCGTAGTTATGCATTGCCGCAAGCGAATTGATTCAAATCTGACGACAGGCGCGAAAACCTCCGTGAAGTCGACGCCATACTGTTGCATACAGCCTTTGACAACCAAGCGGGCTTTGTATTTTTCCACACTCGCATCAGCATTGAACTTCCGCTTCCACATCCACTTTGATGTCAACAGCTTCTTGCCGTGCTTGAATGGCACAAGCGTCCACGTTTGTTTGTCCATCAGTGCCTGGTACTCACTGTCAGATGCTTGTTTCCACTTCAGGTGATCATGGCAAGTCATTGCCTCTTGGAACGTTTTTGGATCATCCTGAATGCCACACGATACAAGACACCAGTCGCGGTACCATCTGAATGCAACGCTTCGACTGAATTTCTTTCGTCAGCTCCATCAGTCGATTTTAGTTCCACCGCAACATTGAGGTGTGCTGTCATCCATCACGGCGGCTTTGTTACTCGGCCTACACGAGTCGTCGTTTCCTTTGGAGTATACGATGATTTCGCTTGCTTGCTCTTTGTCTCGTTCATGTCCAGACTGCTCTCTCGTTGTGTCTCCTCGGTGTGCTTCCTCTTGTCATCCAGAGACAGTGAAACTCTCACTTCTTCACCGTGTGCACCGATCGGTGAAGAAGACGGTCCATCATTTCCTGACACCGATGAAGGCTTTCCGAGGCCATGTTCACGATGTTGCGGTTCATCGTGGTCCTTGCTTTGTTTGCTGCGTTGTCGTTTTGAGTGGCGTGGCGACGTCTCGCTTTGTCCTGACTCAGAACGGCTGCGCTTCTGAAGCAATGGACTTGAAGCCCCACCTGTTCCGATCTCATTGACAGTCGGGTCTTTGGTGCTGTTGAGCTGGCTCTGAGTACATTCCTGAACGTTGGTCTGTGGCAGCACGTAATCATACAGACGAGATGAACTTCGATGGTCGATGTCAGCGTCAAGAGCGACATTTCCTTGTTTGCTTTCAACAACAGCTTCTTTTGCGTCTTTTGTACGCAGTTTGATTCGGCTTCGGCTATCGTTGGGACTGTGATGAACTTGTTTTCATAGAAAACCACAGTATGACTGAAAATCACCGATAGCGTCTCAACATTCAGTCGTCGATACCCGCGCCGATCCGTCGGATAGCCAACAAAGATTGACTTTTGTGCACATGCCTCAACCTTTCGTCGCTCATCTGCATTAATAACCGCGTAGACGAGGCATCCAAATACTCCCAAATGCTTCCATGGAGGTTCCTTCCTTCGGCACATTCGATACGGCACCTGCATGCTGTTTCCTTTTGTCGGTACCAAATTGACACAGTACGCCGCCGTCATGGCCGCTTCGGCCCACAACTCTGTACCCGCCGTTAATCAGCATGCAGCGCACACGCTCACTGATCGTCCAAATCATTCGTTCGGCCACTCCATTCTGCTCACTCGTCTTCTTGACCGAATTGTCGAATTCAATTCCGTATTTCCGCCCACAGGTTGCTCGCAGATGCAGATACTCTTTCGCATTGTCGCTTCTCACTGACTTGAGTTTGATTTCTTTCCGCCGCTCGACATTCGTGCGATAGAACTCGAACACTTCGTACAGTTCCGAGCGGTCATTCAGATTGAACAGAGTCACAAAACGACTTACATCATCCACGAAAACACAGAAATATCTGGTGCCTGAGTATGATGGCACTGCGTACGGCCCCCAGATATCTGTGTGTACGCGTTCACCGATCTTCCACTCTACTTTGCTCTTTTCGTCTTTGTTTCGAAACGATCTTCGAGTCAGTTTACCTTGCACGCATGATAGGCAGTCGTCCCTTGTAATGGCTCAAGCTTGGACATGGTCACCACTCGACTCAAGTCACCCATCATCTTCTTGAATGCGCTTGGGCCAGGATGACCGAGCCTTTTGTGCCATAAATGTGAGTTATCGTCACTAGACGCCAGAAGACACGCACTTGTTTGACGCTGCCTTGCTCGAAGTGAGAGTACGAAGACTTGTTCACGTGGACTGCTGATGACGCGCACGACATCATTCCCCACGTCAATTGAAACTTCATTCGCGCACTCGAATCTCACGTTCACTTGATCTTCGCCATGCGCAGCAACTTGCTTCCGCACTGAGAACAAGTTGTACTGTAATGTCGCAACGTAATAGACGCCACGAAGCCACAGCGTGTGACATCCTTTGCATTTGCATCTCAACATGAATGTCTCCGACGCCCTCAACTTCCAGTTCGTGAAGATCCCCAACATGCACGGTAGCAGAGACACTCTTGTAGTTGACCATGGAATCGCGCTGCCATGTCATGTGTCAAGTTGCTCCTGAGTCAATGATCCAAAGGTCAAGACTCCTCTGAATCGAGTCGTAGCGGAGGTCAATTGCCATTTGTGCGTACTCACTCGAATCTGTGTCACTTGTATTAACATCAATGTGGAGGCGGTCACTTGCAGCTGTCCTTTCGTTCTTATCCGTCTCATCGGTCTTGGTCTTCTTGCTTCTCTTGAAATCTTTCTTGCTTCCTTCATTTTCTCGCTTTCGCTTGCGAGTTGGATCACGATCGTCTTCATACCAGTCCTGCTTCCATCGGCATGACAGTGGCTTCCTCCAACCATGATTCAACTTTCTCTTGTAGATACGGCAGTCCTTGATCAAACGATTCCCAATTCTACAGTGAAAACACTTCCTCTTGGTGTTCTGATAGTCACGGCTTTCACTTGTGGTAGCCATCGCCGACTCTGATGTAGTGCTTTGCCAGCGTTGGAATCCGCAAACGTTATTTACGAGATATGGTTGCAAAACATGGTCAGATGCCCCATCAAGAGACATAAAGAGCACATACGGCTGAAGCTTTGCAAGTACTTCAACTTCCCATGCTCTGCAGTTTAGCGAAACTTGTTTTCATGTCTTGGATATGCTCCAGCAGATTTCTTCCCTTTTTGTCGCGTAGATTTGTGATGAGGTGGCTGTACGCTTGACCAGCTCAGGCGAGCTGGCAGATAGGCGTCTGGTGGCTGGCGGTAGCGAAGGGGTGGCGCTACGCCAGCTCAAGCACTTTAGAAAATCAAAGTACGACGCGCGTAGAGCTGGTGTATTAGCTCAATACGCTGGTCGATACCTCACGTTGTGTACCCTTTGACTCGGTCCTTTCAATGGGATCTCGGTAGGAGAGTTTCCTGGACCGCTCGTCGTTTCAGGCACTACACCGCTAGGGTATGACTGTACTACGAAGGCAAATATACAGGGGCTGCGACGGAGTTGGTCTCGATCAGCCAGCCAGATAGGGGTGCGAGCTTACCTCTCCTAGGTAGCTCGCGAGCTCAATATGAAATGCACCACTCGTATGTCTAGCACACCAGCTAGGATACGCAGTAGATGCAAAGAATACACTCACACGAAGTGCCTCAGACCCTTGACCTAGCCAGGATCCTCGGCAGACGGCAAGAATGCCAGGAACTATGTCCTCACGCTCTCACACGCACACACACCAGCCGCCACACTGGCAAGCCAACACACACTGCTCTCCACACGCTAGCGCACACGCAAACTTACTTGTAGGACGCGTGCCAACTCTGTCGAGCTAGCGGAGGCTGCGCTCTGGGGGGAGACTTGTGGGGTACGAGGGAAAAACGAGAGTCTTTTGTGTCAGGTTGCCCGCGAGGGTTTTCCTGCTTAAACTAATACTGCGTGTCTATGAGGCGCTGGGTCGCCAGCTTTGGACCTCTGAAAACCGATATGGAACCGGTTTGCTAGCTACTTCAACTGCTGGGTGGTACCTGACTGGTACACCTCGGATCCTGGCAGTTGGCGAGCCAACGCCGGCTCGCCGACTCCACGAGGGCTGGGGGGCCAACTCCCCCTCGCCCATTCAGTAGTATTCAATCAAGCGTTCTAACCTCTTGCGACTGGGTGGCCCATCAAGCCGCCACCCACATCACCACAGATTCATTACATGTCGGAACTGCTGGGCACAGTTCAGTTGTGTGTAGCCATAGAACATGTCTTTCAAACAATTGATGACTTCAAACAGAGTCTTGTAGCCGCTGACACGCTCAACAACTCATTGTCTAGTGTCGATACGATGTGCCTCAGGACCTTTCCCATTGCATGCTCATACTTCTCAAGTTCCTCGAGTGTTGCCGTCGCTGGCGGCGGCTGTGGTGGAGACTTGCAGAAGCGATCCCACTCACCATGGTGTTATCCGGGCGCTAGCAGACAGACAGACAGACAGACAGACAGACAGACAGACAGACAGACAGACAGACAGACAGACAGACACCGACTGTCGCCTTCCAGCGCATCCGTCGACGCCGACGCCATCGTGTGTTCACTTCGCGCTGACATATGTACACGTGTGTGTACGCGCTATTCGACTCTCGATCCTCACTTGATTCGACTCGTGACAGTGACAAGCAGTAGCCAGTTGGACCAATCCTTCCAGTACACCAAGGTCGACGTGCACACAAACACTCACGTGCACATGCAAGCGCAGGCGAGGCGTCGGAGCATGTATCATCCCTCCCAGGTAGCGGAAATGGCTAACTGAGATGATAGCGTGTCGAGCATACAAACGAAGGAGCGTGTAATCATTGGTATGTTCCAGCGGAGCCAACGCTGCGTTCGCTAGTGGCACGCGTGCATGGGCTGGGTGTGGTGAATGAGAGCAGTTGGTTGTTGTCAAAGCGAGTTGGGGTGTTGCGTGTATGGTTTGGTCGTACGCGCGCATGCTGGTGCGTCAGTGTGTGTGGAGCGTTTGGTGTAGTGGTCGCACGGTGTGGGAGGATGTGTGGGGGGCGTAGAGGGTTACACGTGTGGTATCTTGGCTATGGCGGTGGGAAGTGCAGGTTACGTTTTGCACTGACAGCTTGGCCGAGTGGTCAAGGCGGTACCGTAGAACGCTAGTTAGATGTCGCATCGGCGATCCCGTACGGTACTACGAAACCTATGCCGTCCCAGACTCAATGTGCTTTGAGGCAGTTGGAAAACTACGATCTGCGACGGGTGTGACCGTAAACTACGTTGGCCACTTCAACCAAGTTTACCGAACGAGTCAGTCACGAATCGGCGGGGTCGAGCGCAAACTCCGCTTCAGAGACCCCATCCTAGTTGGCGGCGGGTGGCATTGTAGTCCCAGGGCCGTTCAAGAGGTGGTTAGGTGGAACGCGCGGCCGGCCCCGGAGGGCGTGATCACACGGCGATTGCGCATTGGAGAGGTAGGCTTGGTATCTTGTTGTTTTGGATGTCCATGTACTAATGTAGCGATTATGAGCGATGAGGTCCTCTAAAAGGAGCTGTCAAGGAGCTTCAAGAACAATTCATCCGCAAGATAAGCGGTCTATTGTTCACACTGATTAGCAATGCCTCACATCAACTTCGTAGGCGTACGCTCCTTCTAGAGTCGCTCAGACAACGCACTCATAACTGAACTGTCACTTTCGTCGTCGGGATCCGCGCCCATCTCGTCCTCCTCGTTCTCATCACCGCCGTCGCTCACGCCGCCGCGGTCGATCGAGTACCATGTCGTCGGAACAACCGTGTCTCCCGTGTCTCTCGTGTCTCCCATGTTTGCATCGGCGTCGACGGCGCCCGAGTCGTTCTCGCCATCACCGACGTCATCGTCTTCCGATGTCGTGCGCTAATCGAGATATACAGGCCACGTCTGCAGGTTGGCAGCAGAACGTGAACCTTGGCGGTACCTTCTCGTGCAGCACGGCCTTGCTAGCAGCGTAGTCGAGCACCGCAGGCGTCCAATGAGCGCTCATGTCGTCCCACAGGAGCATCACGGGGCGATCGCTAGCTGTGCGATGACCAAAATGATAGGCAAGGAACTTCAAAGACAGCTTTTCGTTCCACCAGCCTTTTGGATTACCGTGCACAACAAGATTCGTGCCCTGCGTTGCCTTTTGGACCGCCTTCCATGAACGTTTGCCGAACCCGTTACGGAGCGCCTCGTTCTCGACTTGGCGTGCTGGAATGCGTGAGCTCTGGGCCTTGAGAACGACGAAAGGTGCTGCCTTGTTGCCCTCCCAATCGCCCAGCAGTATTGCCGACATTCGATCCTTTTCTTTCCCGGCGCAGCGAACCCACGCAGTCTTCTCGCCACGCCTGCTGATTGTTGTGCGAGGGACGTACTCGAAGAAGACCGCCGTTTGATCCGCGTTGTTGAGCATGGCCACGTTGTGCGCGATAATCCACTCCAGCACACACTCGCAAAATGCGAGAAGAGTGCCTTCGGCCACTTGTCCTTGTCGTGTTCTTGCTCTGATTGAGAGCTGATGACGCTTAACTCACCCAGCGCCGCGCTTATCGACGTTTTTCAACGATAAGCGCACTCCTAATAAAAATCGCTTAACTATGGAAATTCCCTGAAAAACCTTGTTCTCATCAGCCAATGAGAATCGTCGAGCTTATCGTTGAAAAACGTCGATAATAATTTCTAGCCAAATAAGCCAATCATTGCATAGATCAGGCGCACGATATTATCCAAAACAGCAGCTATTCTGCGAACAAGAACGGCTATTCCGCTGGGGTCGGCGTAATTTACCCAAGCAAAACTACTGGTTGTGCGTAACTGACACACAACTCATCTGGGCGACGGTTCTCTCATGAGCAGATCGGTCTATTGCTTCTGCTTTGTATGTCCGTAACGTGTGGTGCGAATGACACGATGAGTGGGCTAATAATTGTCTATGTTGTCTCAGCGGAAGTTGCATCCATGAAAGCTGACTGCCTCGAACGGCTCACTATGCGGCTAATGCGGTGAACGTCCATCGTTGATCGTCGCGATGTACGTCGCGAAGAACTCCGGATCGCGCCGCGATTGTCAATCCAACACACCGCACGTAAGTGTACAGGCGCAGTTGGAATGTGACACACTTGCGATGACTATATATGTTGCTGACAGTTCTGGCGGTGTTGCACGGGTGTTGTGCGTGACAGCATCGATTGGATGGGAGGGGTGGCGACAGGCGAAAATGCAGATCATCCTGCTAATTTCCGCTATCTCGATCGTATATGCCATCGCCGAACGACGAAGGCCACACACACACATGCTCATCAATCGACCGCCGAAGTGCGGACAGTATTCGCATCCAGTAAATGTATGACGTAAGTGACAGTGCATATCATAGCAATACTAAAAAACACGCGACAGACGTTGCTATCACCTATCTCACCAGCTCGAATCACGGTGCGGTCAGTGCCCGCTTCCGCTATACTTTGGCGAGTCATCCAGGGTTTTCACGGCTGATGCCAGTGACGATTGGCTCGGATTTCCTGTGTTTATAAACACAGGAAATCCGAGCCAATCGACACTGCCTTTTGTTGACTTAAGAGCGACATTCCGCACAAAGTTTCCACACAGTCACTTGGCTCGGAAATGGAACAGGGCACGCCGCGACCATGGCGGTGGTGCTGGCGCATGCACTTCCGCTGCGATTTCAAGTCTGAAACTTTGCACACAGTAAGTTTGTATTGCGGCAATGAACATGCATGTATTGGATGTTGACGCCGTGCGACAGGACGCCCGCAGAGGCCACGCCAAGCGAGGAACCGGTCGTGCGGCATGCTGCACCGGCTCGTCAGCCTCCTGCGCAGCCAATTCGACTCGGACGCCGCCGCCACTGCGTGCTGAGCATCGTGGCGACGGGTCCCAACTGTGTGCCGCGTCGCAGCGCGTGGCATGGCCTCCTTCGTGTCGCCGCGCGCACACCGCTCCGGCCGCTCATTTTTTGGCTCGGAATAACATTAGGGCAGCAAAATCCGATTTCGCCATGGACTGTGTAGACTGTTAGTGTAGCAAAATCAGAATTGTGCATGTCGCGTTCTGGTGGAAACGCGACAGAGTGACTGACTGACTATCTGTTGCTGGCCAAAGCGTGCGATTGATTGCAGTTTCTATAGCTGGTCTGGCACTCTGAGCCAAGTCATGTGCACGAATGGATACGCGCGCACACGTCACATAGACCAACACTCTTGACAACTTTACAATGCAAGCGCGCCATCATACGGCTGTGGCGGCAACGGCGGCGGTGCTGGCGCATGCACTTCCGCTGCGATTTGAAGTCTGAAACTTTGCACACAGTAGGTTGGCATAGCGACAATGTACATGCATGTGGTAGATGCTGACGCTGTGCGACAGGGCGCTCAAAAACGTCACAACAAGCATCGAATCGGACGTGCGGCATGCTGCACCGACACGCCAGTCTCCAGCGCAGCCAATTCGACTCGGACGCCGCCGCCACTGCGTGCTGAGCATCGTGGCGACGGGTCCCAACTGTGTGTCGCGTCGCAGCGCGTGGCATGGCCTCCTTGGTGTCGCCGCGCGCACACCGCCCCGGCCGCTCATTTTGGATGAAAAGATATGTCCCGCACAATACACGCACTAAATTGTTTTGTCTCCAACAGTACGACCTTGCGTATATTCTCGGATATATTCCCGAAGGCAGTGTCTCTACGCACCCACGATTTAGAGCTCCTGCTCGTCCATGCACAACAATACTGGGCAACCATTGGCTCCGCTTATAGTTGAAAAATGTCGATAAGAAATTGAGGTTTAATCTTATCGACGTTTTTCAACGATAAGGCGCTGGGTCAGTTAAGGAACCCACGACGTCAGGACCACGTTGCTTGCACGTTGCTTGGAAGCCGCGGATGCCGGCGTCTTCCGCGACTTGACATGCTTTCAGCCGAAGCATCATCCCTGACACCGGAATGCCGTCCTTGCGAAGCTGGTTGATCCACACCACCACCACTTCCTCTTGATGTCGACTAAGGGTGGTGGCGCTTCCCTGGGAGCGCTCGCGCCTCTGGCTCGCGGTTGACTGTTGCGAAGCCATTCGCTTAATTCGTTCGCGGTCGTGGCGTAGGCGCTCGATCTGACGGCGGGCACTTCGAGGTTCACTTCCTTTGTAGTGCTTCTCTATCGTTTCTGACATTGTGTGCTTGTCAAGGAACCGAAGCACTTCCCATCGCTCCGCGAACGTTTTGCTCGTGTTCCGAAACGTAGACGGCTGTCTGTGCTTCCCCTTCACACTCGTCCGACCGCGCATCTTCGAGGATGGCGCACTCAGTGTGAAAAATTACCGTGGCGACAATTAACATGAGTTCCACTGTAGTTGTCATTGGTTGGCTGAACATGGAAGCGACAATTAACATCAGGCGACATCTAACTAGTGTTCTACGGTAGACTAGAAATCTACTGGGGTCACCCGCGTGAGTTCAAATCTCACA
Source organism: Pythium insidiosum (assembly GCA_022836835.1). Taxonomy (NCBI): domain Eukaryota; phylum Oomycota; class Peronosporomycetes; order Pythiales; family Pythiaceae; genus Pythium; species Pythium insidiosum. Next base: position 29,485 of record JAKVDI010000045.1, on the reverse strand, counting down.
GCTGTCGAGTACTCTCTCTTTTGCACACTCGGCGAAAGACACCCACAAACACCATATCTACAAACACGAGATTCATTCACGTTGTACGACGAGCGAATAGTGTCTGCGGGATCTGACCTTGCCATTATGGTTGCAACCATCCAGAATCCGAGCTGAGACAAAGCCCTCACTCCGACTGCGCGTGTCGAGCGTGCCGTCCCGATCCGATTCCAACCCTCGACGCCTCGAATCACCAAGTGGTACATGACGGGCATGGACGCGGAGGAAAGGAAAATGACATGCGTCAGTTCGATTTGATTGGATAGGTTGGTGGTGGCATGCATGTGCTTGCATTCGTGTTGGCAGTGCGTTGTACCATCGCGGGCACTGTTGTTGGCTGTCCATTGCGATTGTCGTAGGATGTGGTGCATACGTGTTGTATTGTGGATGTAGGGATGTATGTATGAAAGAATGGTGTGATGGAGTAGTGCAAATAGGGTGTGTGTTGTTGGAGGAGTGTGCGTTGCGAGATATGTGTGTGTATGGTGTTGAGTAGGTGTCAGAGCGTCCGTGTCGTCTAGTGGTTAGGACGTGAGCTTAACACGCTCAAGATTGAGGGTTCGATCCCCTCCATGGACACTTTTGCCATGTCTGCTCTTCTTTTTTTGTCGACTCGCATACCCGTTGCATTCATTCACCACTACACACACACCCGTACACACTGTCGTTGCGAGGTCTGACGTGTGGAACTGACAACTCTGTTAGAGAGGTTCCTGTTTGATGAGCGTCTCGTCGAGACCATGGCTACACCAGGTCAGATAGTTAGAGGAAACTTGGGGCCAAGATGGCGGAGGCCAGAATGGCTCCGGGACCTTGGGCATGGCGCTTGAGCTGGATGCTGAATATTTGGGAGTGAGTTGCACTCCAGCCGTGTGTTCTTGTTCGCCAGCTCTCGCGCCCCCATCGGTCCTACATACATTAGTTAAGATATCACATACAAACATGCAGTCGCCTTCATGCGACGTCGTCCGTTGCATGCTCAAGGTCGTTACTGTGGCAGTTGTGAAACGACTGCGCAACACTCCCCCTCGACCTTGACACATTGCAACTCGCGAGGTTGATGGCGGGCTCCTGCAACCACTCATCGTTTCTGATTGTCGAGTCATCTCGATTCATCTGGTATGCCTCTGCATCCACCATAGGAACTCGCAAGCTCTACTTGAGCGTTTGCTGCGTGTGTCCCAGCATCCACGCACTTGATCTGGCTTCTCCCTGTCAACCTAGACCCTGATAGAGATGTAATAGACGTTCCTTGAGTTTGAGCATTCCGTCTCGTTTTGATCTTCTTGGTGTGGCTCATCACATCGATTGCTGGCTCCCCCTGTCTGGAATGCTTCGCGCCTCGATATGACACCCAACATTCGTCTGAATTTCTCAAACTTGACACGACCGAGGGCCTTAGTCATGATGCCTGCAACCATGTCTTCTGTTCCAACATGTTTGATCTGTAGTTGTCCTTGTTGCACGAGATTTCGAACATAGTGAAATCGATTCTCAATGTGCTTGGTCTTGTTGTGTTTGCCAGGCTTGTGAGAGAGATAAATCGCTGCTTGATTGTCACTGTAGAGTTGGGGAGTCTCGAACTTCCAGTGTAGTTCCTCACACAGCCCTTTCAGCCACATCAGATCACGAGCACCCTCGTTTATGGCGGCATATTCTGCCTCCATTGTGCTCTGTGCGTTGAGGCCTTTACGTGACCCATACGAGATTGTGGCTCCTTCGATCATTGTCACATATCCACGGATGCTTTGTCTGTCGTCCTTGTCATTTGCATAGTCTGCATCCGTGTATACCTCAATCAATCATGATGAGTTGCGGCGATCTTGTCTGTTTCACTTGCATCAGCAGACCATAGTCGTGTGTATGCTTCAGGAAACGGATCACTCGTTTTGCCATCATGTAATGCGTCTCGTTGTAGTCAGAGAGAAATTGTCCCAACTTGCGAACCACGTGAGCAATATCTGGCCTGGAGCCCGAGACCAGGTATGCCAATGCTCCGACCATCTCTCGATATGGGATCTCACGTGGAGGTTGTGGTTTCTGGGTGATTCGTTCAGTCTGTTTCTCTGGCGTCGTCGTTCTATTACAATCGCTCATGTGAAAGCGTTTGAGAATCTCTCGGATGTATGTAGCTTGTGAGAAGAAGACTGTAGATTGCTCACGATCAATGATCACTTCCACTCCCAATAGATACTTGACTGGGCCAAGAGCGATGAGCTCAAACGTCGACTCAAGCTGCCTTGCAACGTTCTCACAATCGCGCTGTGATCCCATCAGCAGCAGATCATCCACATAAACAGTCAGGAGCATTGTCACCTCCCCCTCCTGGACTCGGGCGTAGAGGCCAGGGTCCTTCTCGATTCTGCGAAACCTCAGTGTAACAAGATGAGTGTGTAGAGTTTCGTTCCAAACATGCGGTGCCTGCTTGAGGCCATAGAGAGCCTTGACGAGACGGCAGACCTTGGACTTGCCCTGCTCAGCAAAGCCCTGTGGTTGCTCCATAAACACCCTCTCTTTGAGCACTCCGTGCAAAAATGCTGTCTTGACATCGTACTGCAAGATGGACCAATGCTTCTGTATCGCAAAGTATATCGCAGTTCGGATCGTAGAGAATCGAATCACTGGCGCGTATGTCTCTGTGTAGTTAATGCCATATCTGTTTGGAACCGTGGATCACGAGTCGAGCTTTGAACCGTTTGATATAGCCATGTTCATCTTACTTGACTGCATACACCCATCGATTCGTGATCACTGGCTCCCTGCTTGCTTCTTCTCGTGGAACAGTCACATACACACCATCCTGGCGTATGGATTGCATCTCATCCTGCATAGCTGCTTGCCAGTAGTCCTTGAACGCTGAGCCCATCGCATCCTTAACCCTTTCGTTGCCGCTGTTTTGACTTGTTTTTTGTATAGTGCAATTTCCATAGTTAAGGGCTTAAATGACGATAAAGTGGTCATTTAAGGCCCATTTCCGATTGCACCTTCTGCTTTTTCAAGGCAGATATTTCTCAGATGTTTCTATAATGACCGAATTGTGGTCATTTAAGGCGATTTCCGAAAGCGATGTGATTGGATGAAATGGTGCAGCAATAAATTTCGGGATGGGGATTTTCTCGGAAAGTGCACAAACGGTCCGGCGAAGATATTCGTACCACGTTTTGTTGGCTGGCTCAGTGTATCACTTTGATCGCGATAAAAACTGCGGTGACAGCAGTGTCATCCCGACTTCAGTCTCAGGGCGTCATTCTCGGCAACATTATGAACAACGCTCTTGAATTGGATGTTCTGCTTCCGCTGGAAGTGAGACAAGAGCTCCAAGCTGAAGTCAACAGTCAAGCAAGTGCCAGCACCGATGTAGTCATACCCATGACGGGTACGCTCATCGATGGACCAGCAACTATTGCACTCTGCATGGCCGTCGACGCACTTTTGGATAAGAAAGGGCTTCATGGCTACAAGCTCTTGGCAAGCCATATTCTTGCATTGCAGTGGCTCGATTCAACCCAACAAATGGTGAAGGATTGGTTGGACTCCGAGACCGCGATTGTTCTTATTGTCTGCCTGTCTGACCGAGCTGAGATTCTGACGTCTGTGACACAAGAGGCCAAGCAGACAGCGAAATTCAACAAACATGTATTAAAGCAAGGAAGTGGTGTTGTATTCCGACACAACACAATCTATTCGTGCCAACGATCAAACGCTATCTGTGGTCACTACATTTACATTCAAGACGACGTCCAGACAGTACGAGCAATCTTCCAACCGGTTGTGTTCCCATGCCTGTACAACCTAGATGATGCAAGCGGCACTTCAAAGCTGTTTTGGTACTTGTGTTGGTGTCGAGATGCGGACCGAGTCGACCAGGATTACTAGAGACATCATTACCAAGAATGTGGAACAAGAACCCCGACTGTTGAAGGTGCAGATCGTCGACGCTGACATTGCAGAGACTGATATCAGCGAGCTTGCTGAAGTTCGAAGTGCTACGCACCTGTTCTCGCATAACACACTCTTCACGTCACATGCGAACTTTGCGCTCGAAGAATTATGCTGGTTGCCAAACCTTCGAGGCATCGCTCTTTCCCGTCCGTTCTGTGCGAGACACAGCATGCGCTGTGATAAGGGCTTCTGCAAGTTTTGGTCACTTGTGAGAACGCTACAAGTCAGTGTGACCTACACTGACTCACTTATCGACTTGTTCTTGTACAAGAAGTCCGAGAATATTCCAGTTTAGCGATGCGTAGGAGTCGAAGCAGAAACCAAAGCGCAGAGATAAGTTTAAAAAATGATCTTACCACATAACAAAATCTTACTGTCTTGCTGGAAGCACACGACGAACAAACGTGATTGATCGGAGCCAGTGCTTTAGTAACTCGACGCCACCAACATTGTCGCGCTCATGCACCGTCACACCTTGACCGTCACACGTTATCACAAGGACAAAACAGTGGCCGACTTGGTCGTAAGACCAGCCGCCTACGAGACACACACCGTCAGACAGACCAAGCTGCGAGAGTGCGGCGATGCCTTGCCCATTGCCGCAGAAAATGTTCTTATCGACGACATCCACGTCAATGACCTTCAGCGACTTGATAAATTGGCGGAGTGCGGGCCACGTTACGCCCTTCTTCTGGATCTTGGCGACATCAACCTTTCGACGCTTTGCACCCCTCTCGCGAAATGCGGTAATCATCGCGTCGGACACTGGGTTCGGAAGGCTAAGCAGATCCAGCGCGATGCCAACCGCGTCGTACCCACACGACATGGTGCTATCTCCAGCTCCATGCCGTACTCCACTCGCCTTCTTGACTTTTCTCCCCACAGGTGACCGGACAAACGCCGCAAGCGTAGAATACGCCGCCGTACCGCCAGCCTTGTGCCATTCTTCGATAACAGCAATATCACCGGCGAAACCACTTGTGTCAGCGATGTCGGATGCGGGGACCCATCTCGTGCGTAACTCGCCAGGAGCGGGGTTTTCCCACTCGACTTGGTACGCACTGATGACCGCTCCCGTGCGTCGAAAGTTGACGACTCGCTTGACCGCGTGAAAGTCTTTTGGGAGGTTCCGCTGTTTGAGCCTCTTGCGTGCTGGCGGCGTCCAAGCGGTGGAGCCACCAGCAGTAGACGATGCAGGTGAGGGGGCAACGGACGATGTCGGTGCGGCGGTAGCAGACGAAGTTGACTGGGACCGTGGCTGCTTCCCAGCTGGCTGCCTGGCGACTGATGCCGATGTAGCCCGTGGGCGCTTGTTGCCGGTCGTTACCCGACTCGCCGCTCGTTCGTCGACCTCCGTCTCGTCGCCATCGCCATCGTCGTCGTCGTCATTCTCGTCCTCCTCGTCCTCGATCACGCGGGATCGGCGGCGCTTGCCAGCAGCAACAGAACTCGTTGCAGCAGGGGGCGATGCAGCAGGCGTCGATGTAGCAGGGGCCGTCCATGAGCGTGTGTTGACAGCGGGGGGTCCGCCACTTCCTTGCGCCCGCGACTGACTCACGGCAGCTGTCGACGTCGATGACTGTGCTGGGGTGCTGACACGGGAAGCTACAGGCGACGGCAAAGCCGTTGCCGCTGCCGAGTCGGCCGACTTGCGCCTGTTCTGCTTTTTTGCGACGGGTACAGTCGTCGACGTCGAGGGTGCCGTTGCTGAAGACGAATCCGTCTTGCTCCGCTTCCTCTCCTTCCCCGCCGTGCCGTCGGCTGAGCTGCGCTGGCGCCGTTTCCTTCGTAGACTCGCTCTGTCCTTCGCCTTTCTCGTTGCGGACTTAGGCCCGCGTTTCCGCTGGTTTTCGCTCCCACTATTTGAACCGCCTTCAGCAATTGCACCGCTCGTCTTATGCTTGATCGCCCTGCCACCACTCTTATTGCTGTAATTCACACCAGCTGTATTTGCAACGACAGCGGAGCCGCTCAGATCGATTGCATCATTGCCGTGACCATCACTGGCTTTGCTCGCATCACGCTCACTCGCATCACGATCGCTCCCGTCGTCTTGATCGCTCGTCTTACGCTTGCTCGCGTCGTGTCGAGCGTCGTCCTTGTCCACAGACGCAGCACGGGCTGTCGTTGAACGCGCAGAGCCCTCACCGTCGCTGGTAGCGCCGGTCTCGCGCATGCTGGTGTCGGTTCCCGCGCCTGACGTGTCCGGGGCGGACGGATCAACCCGCGCGTGCTGTGCAGGTCCGCTATCACCCAACGTCATGCCGCGTTTTTTCCTTGCGCCGCGAAGGCACTTGTACTTCTACGCGGCAGACAGGTACAGCGAGGCACTGGCCGCCTTTACGCCACGCACAGGGAGGGCTAGATCCTCACGCGGGGGAGGATCGGCGAGTCCCCGTGCGTGACGGCAGGCCCACGCTCAAGTCGACCCGAGCGCTCGAAGGTGTCGGCGCTGTTGCCGACTCCAATTCGCGAGGGGAGAAGCGCGCTCAATACGCGCAAGCGATTTGAGTGGATGATGTTGACGCCTGCACACACAGAGAAAGAGAGACCTCACATTGTTAGACAGGCGTGTCGATGCATCAGCATCAACGCGATATCAACGTACCTGCGCTGTGGGGAGAAAAAAGGGAAATGGACGTGTGGTGACCAGATGATTGTCAGTTGTGAGGTTTTACCTGCAACAATGAGGTGATTCACTAATTCGTGGAAAATGGAAGAGTCAGTTGTTCCAGGCACAAATCGATTGGCTAAAAACAAAATTTGGTCCACCAATTCGGACTGACAACTCGGCATGACAACTCGGCATGACAATTCGGCATGACAATTCAATCTTGCAATTCGGGGTGACTTTTCAGGATGAAACACTTGGGTTTTTGGTACCACCTCCTCATTTACGATTTTGCCGGCTCGAGCACAGGTGGGAATTCTTACAATAGAATTTTGGTTTGTTTCGCATTTGTGTATATCTAACAGTACTATTTGCTGCGGCGGTGTATTGAACTCGCATGCCACTCGTCTACGTGTGGGGCCTGCAGTCACGTGCAAGGACTCGCCGATCCTCCCCCGTGAGGTTCTAGCCCTCCTTGCACGTGACGCATAGGCGGCCAGTGCGTTCCTTTCGCCAACCGCTTGGCTGGAGAGAGTACCAGTGCCTATCGCGGCACACGGAAATCTCCGACCAGCGATTGTGCGTCAGGAAAAAGGCACACCACATGCGTGCCGTTTGGTTCTGTGATCATATGCGCCATGTCAGTTGCAAGAACGGCGATGACGTTGACGATGGCGATGGCGATGGCGATGGCGATGGCGATGGCGATGGCGATGGCGATGGCGATGGCGATGGCGATGGCGATGGCGATGGCGATGACGATGGCGATGGAGACGGCGATGGCGACAGCGAAAGTGGCGGTGTCTCTTGTTGATGACACCTTGTGATCGTGTTGTTAACATATGAGACGTCACTACGGGTCGGGACAACATCACCATCCAGATCGATCGAGACGACGTTGCCGACTCGTGCGCGGTTGCGATCGGGACGATGTTGCCGACTGCTGCTCGTTGCGATCGGGACGGCGTTGTCGAATGCTGCACGATCGCGAACGGCGCGACGTTGCCGACTGCGTATGAGTCGCCACTACGGGTTGGTACAACGCCAACTTCCAGTGCGGTCTTGCCGTCTGTTTCAAGGTTGTGTTCGGTGTGATGATACTGACTGCTGCACGATCTGATGTCAAGCTTGGCGCTGAAATGATCACAGTACAAGATCGCGAGATGTTCGTTGACTGTAGCTACAACCTGCCGGTTTGAAAAGCAACAAACGATTTCCTATCATGTTCCACTCGCACAAGCCTCGTCGTACTGCTTACTGTCCTCAATTGATGGATCTATTACTTTCGCGATACCGATTTCTGGATGACACTTTTTATGGCCGATTCTGGGTGACCAACCGTTTTCCGCGTGACCTTCGACCTACCCAGCTGCCAATCATTTCGTGTTTTTCAACATGGTGACAAGGTCAAGTTTCGCTCGCACGCGTTCGCAAACAGGGAGAGCACGAGTCCCGACCACCCACACGGTGTCGCGCCCTCCGGCGAAAAAGAAGTCGCGAAGTCGAGAGTATGTCGTTGCTGAACTTCTCGACACGAAGATTGGCTCCGTTGATGGTCGAGACTCTCGCCTGTTCCTCGTCTCGTGGGAGGGATATGACGATCAAACGTGGGAGCCCGAGCGCAATCTACCACCTGATCTCGTTACTGCGCTTTGCAAAACCCATCACGTGCCAACGTCAGCTAGTCCTACCGACCATCAAGACAGTTCTGTAGAAGCGTTATCGTCGTGCGTGCCCGCGTCACCTCGTGGTGAATCCGAAGCATCCGACGAATACGTGGTCGAGAAACTGCTAAAGATGCGCAAGACCTCCAAGAAAGGTATCACGGTCACCGAGTATCTCGTCGCTTGGCTTGGCTTCGACGACCAGACGTGGGAGCATGAGGAGAACCTGCCGGAGGAGTCGGTCAAGGCGTATCATGACGAGTTGGAGGGTGACCGAGTCGAGCCCGATGTTGCCACGTCTCAGCCTGACGAGATCCAAGTCTGTGCGACCTGCGGTGAGGGTCCCGATGGTGTCGGAAGATCGTGCATTCGATGTGCGAAGCCGATGCATCACTTCTGTGCGAACGACGTTTGCAAGGCCCTGTCGTTGAAGGACACAAGTGGCAACGACATCACCGAGTTCCCAGGTGACGCTTGCTACTGCAGCGCGGCATGCTACAATCGTCGTGTTGGCGCGATTCGAGCCGCCAAGCGAAAGAGGTTGGTTCGCGATCTTGTTAGCGTTTCCGACTTTGAAGACCTCGAGAACGATGACCCACCGACGCCGCAGCCCAAGCGCAGGACATCGAACAAGTCCGTTCCGTCAACTCGTAAGACACCGACCAAGCCCATCCCATCACCTCGAAAATCACCAAGAAAGTCTATCCAGTCGCCCCTGGAGCCTCCCGTCGTTCAGGAGCTTCCTCGCGTCGCATGGCCGCCACCAAAGCCCAAGAATACTCCTGTCAAGCCAAAAGCGTTACCGCCAGCCAAACCCGCGACCCGTTGGTGGGTCGCATGGTTTCGTATTGCTGCGACAAAGAGGAGTGGATGCCGACGAAGCTCTACAAGGATGTTGGCGGTCTATTTCTCTCCGGTCGCGTGCATGTAGCGAAGTCTATCAAGGGCGAGAAGCGTGGTGGTCCGGCATACGAGATTCGGTGGACGGTCACCAACTTCCAGTCGAAGATGTACATGCATCGCGTCTCGTGTGAGGTTGTCGAACGTGGTATCAAGAACTACGAAACCCTCAGCGGAAGCACTCTCAACAAGGCGACATGGAAGCACATCTGTGAGGTCCCGTCGGCAGAAGCGATGGTTGACTGCGAGAACCTCGACGACTACGTCGTTCTCGATGGAAGTTCGGATCTTTTCGTAACCAAGACCCCGCTCCCATCGAATCTGCAGATGGTCGAGCAGATTACGAAGCGGACTTCCAAGCCGGCAAGAAGATGAGCGAGCCTTCAGATCTGTACACTCATCCTGATGGGACAACAGAGACGAAGGTAATAAAGGACAAGAAGCATCTTTTTTCAACAGCTTCCTCAAGTTTTCTTGCGTATTTGCCGTTGGCATTTTGGAAGATTGTGGTGAACGAACCAACGCGTATGCGGCTACGGACAAGGGTAAACTTGTCCTGATGAGATGTTGCGCTTCTTCGGCATCATGTTCTACATGACGATCGTGGACAAGGGCGAGTACTCCAACTACTGGGGGAATCAAGCGGAAGACGAGAGTTTTGGCGTCACCTCGACATTCGGACTCGAGAACTTCATGACGTTGAAGCGCTTCCAGTTTATCCGCAAGAACCTGTGCTTCAGGCACAAGGTTACACCCGAGCAGCTGAAGAAGGATCCTGTCGCCCGAATCCGACCACTCCTGAGCATGCTCAAGTATACAAGCACGAAATACGTCGTGTTGGGAAGAAACGTCGCTGTCGACGAGTCAAGTATCGCGTGTCGTTCGAAGTTTGGTCGCCACCTCATCGTGTACAACTCATCGAAGCCGACCGGGAAGTTCCACTTCAAGATCTACGCGTGTTGGTGCTACAACTTGGCTCATGGTTGGATTTCGACTCCACTGCGCAAGCGACATGGAAGATCGATTGAAGGGCGTGATCGACACCGACAAGGCCAAGTATCTCGACGACCGCCTTCAGTTTTCGTCCAACATTCGTCAGATTGTTCTCGAAGTAAATCAGCCCCTCCATAACACCAAGCGGGTGGTAAACACGGATAATTTTTACACGTCTGTGACTTTGCTACTTAGTCTTCGTGATGTTGGGATGTACGGTCGAGGCACCATCCGCGAGAACTCCGCTCTGTTTCCCAAGGCACACATGTTTGCGAAGAAGTCAAACGAGCCGCGTGGCTCATCGCTTCAAGGTGTGAGCAAGTCGGGACAGATGGTTGCGGCGTCTGGATGGATGGCTCGGTCGTCAACATCCTGTCGAATGCGGACTCATCAGGAATGGGTGAAGTGACTCGGCTTATTGGTAAAAACCATGTCAGCTACCCAGCACCGGTGTGTCGCCGAGTACAACAAGCACATGCAAGAGTTGATCGTCTCGATCAGCTTCGAGCTAAGTACTCTTTGGCAGACGGACACTCGATGCAAAAGTGGCACAAGAAGCTTGCGCTCGCTTTCATCGACATGCGCGTGTGAACGCCTATGTCACGAAGTGCATGGTGGACGAGTCCGACAAGAGTCTCCGCAACCAGCATCGGCAGTTCATGATCGATCTCGCATCGGAACTGATCTCCGGGAAGTGGAAGGAGACAGCCGAAGATGATGGTTTGCTCTTCGCCGACGACATCAGCCATTCATCGTCACAGTCGACTACCAGCTCGCCCAAGGTGATGTCGCCATACGTCGCGCCGTGCGACTTCACGTTGTCCAAGGTCAAGTTTCCAAGCGGCACGCGCGGCAAACGTGGATGCAAGGTGTGCATGTTTGAAGGACGACCGTGGACCATGAAGACTCTCTACTGCCATCAGCACAACATCTGCGTTTGCACAGAGCTTATCCTCCTCAAGAGCCTCTCTCAGCGTCATCTGTCCTCGCTCTGACTGGACTGCTGGCAAAAGTTCCACGATTACTACTTGCCGCGCGGTGTCTTCAACGAGAAAGGGTCGATCAAGCGCTCGTCAAGATTTTTCAAGCGAGGCGTCAACTCGCACTCGACACTGTTGTCGAGACGTCTCAGGTCGAGAGCCGAGTCACCAACCAGAGAGCCCGCCAACCTCATCTTCAGCCCATTCGATGGGTTGAGAGCGAACGCCGCGCAAGACGAACAAGGGGTGTTCAGCCCGTCAGCACATGACAACAGCTTCGGCCAAGAATCGGTAAGTACATGAGATCTTTAGTCCCGGGAGTTGGCATCAAGCATTTTCTCGTCTGACTTCGACGGCGGATACACTGCGGGACGCGAGTCGATTGCGCACGCATCTGACGGCAGTGATGCGTATATAGTTCAACTCTAAGCGTCAATACACATTTGCTTTTATTCACTATGTTCTTTTCGCTGCGTTCATGTCTATCTCTACCTCCGTCATCTCGCGCATCTTGTTACAGCTCCAGCGTCATGACCATGCTATCAGGTGCGAACAACCTCTGTTTGAAGCATTGACGTTGTACGACCGTGTTGGATGTTTGGAGTCAGTGTGCTCAGGCAGCTGTCCATGCGCCTCGTTCTCCTTGTGCGATGTACATAAATCTGCAAGTTACTCCACGATTCAAATCTCAATGAGCAAGTTGGTCACCTTATGCAACGTCATCCGCGGCTGCCGTACCTCGATAGCATGTAGTTTTCCATGTCTTCCGTAGTCTACGACGTAGTTTTCAATCTTCGCCCGAGAAACTGAAATCTTTCACCATGTGGTGCATTTCTATTGGTCTAAAATGTGCGAAAAGCGGTCATTCTGCATACTTTATATGCGAATATAATTCGATAGTGAAGCGTAAAATGACGATAAAGTGGTCATTACACGCGATTCGGCAACGAAAGGGTTAAACGACTTCGGCACTTTGACATCATCTGCATGCAGCTTGTCTCCCGGTGTACTAGTAATAACGTGGTAGACTCGATGCTTCTTTCGACCTGTAAGAAGAGACTCTGCCTCCATGCTCTCTCTGACCATGAGGATCGGCCTTCGTCTTCGTTGTGGTCGATTGTTCTCTGTGTCTTCACAGTCATCCGTGTCTTCACGGTCGTTCGTGTCTTCACATGATGAGACATCATCTACTACCCCTGTTTCAGGTGGCTCTGTCCAACCTGGCTCTTGCTCTTGAGGTGCCTCTTCTTCCTCTTTCTGCTCTGCTAGAAATGGGTCTTCTCGAGTTGGGAGTAGTGTGGATGGGGCTTCACACATCCGTGCAAATGGAACGTCTTGTGGTAGCTCTCTGTAAGTATCACCGAACGTGTTCTCAAGCAGTTGCTCCACGTAAGTTGACTCAATCGTGAAATCCTCATAGAACTTCATGTTGTCGCGTCGATGTGTCGTGATCTTGCCCGTCCTGGCATTGATGACCTTGTATCCTTTCGTTTGCTGTGAGTAGCCAAGTAGAAGCGCAATCTGTGCACGTGGTTCGAGCTTCTCCTTTCTCGCTCGAGCTTCATCAGGTACATGGACGAGAGCAATGCACCCCCATGTGCGCAGGGCAGCTACACTCGGTCTATTGCCGAAGAACATTTCATGCGGAGTCCGTCCGTGGAGTGATCGGGTTGCGGGCTTGTTGTCTGTGTCAACAACACAGAGTACTGCCTCTCCCCAGAGTGACTTGGGAAGGGATATCATCGCCAGTAGAGACCGGACCTTCCTCATGATCGTCCCGTTCGCTCGTTCAACCATGCCATTCTCTTGCGGGGAGTAAGCATTTGTTGTCTGGATATCGATTCCCTGTTCCTGACAGTAGCTCACCAGCTTGTCGTTTAAGAATTCTCCGCCTTGATCGGATAGGATCTCTTCCACTTGGAGTCCTTTTGATTTGTGCTTCACATTTTGTTGTGTGATCAGAGTAATGATGTGCTCTCTGGCTTCTGACTTTGCCCGCAGCAGATAGCTCCACTTAAATCTCAAGAACTCATCCATGATAAGGAGGAACATTGTTGCACCACACACCGATCTTGTGCCAACCGAGCAAATATCCATGCACAGGCGTTGCAGTGGTCTTGTTGCACGACTCGCTCGTCCTGCGTAGTGCATGCGTCGGGCCTTTGAGGAATCACACGGAACACAGTCATCATAAGCGCTCAGCTTCTTGTTGATGTTAAGGCCCTGAACTGTCTGCTTCTTGTTCATCTCGCGAATGACCTTCTTGTTTGCATGAGCAAAGCGCTTGTGCCATACGTCCATGTCCGGCATCTCAGTATCCTGACGCTTCTTAACAATCGTACCAACCATGTGTTTGCCGTTCCCCTTCGGTGGTGGTGTCCAAAGACAAAAAATGCCATCCACCTTAATGAACTTCAGTTTCATTCCTTTCTTGGTCAGGAAGCACTGTTCTTGATCACGAGACAGGGTCATGAAGTAGCCGAGCTTGGACTGGAGATAGTCCAACGACATGAGATTGACCTTGGCGTGTGGAGAGTACCAGACGTCATCCAGCACCCTTTCTTCGATGCGTCCCGTTTTCTCGTTAGTGACACGAAGCAGCACTTTCCCAATCTTGTTTGCTAGTTCCGTTGTCCCATTCATCATCTGTAGACTCTCGGGTTCCTCAGCATCTCGAATCTCCAAGAAACAATCCTTGTTGCCACAGATATTGACTTGAGAACCACAATCCAGCTTCCACTCAGTGCCGTTATTGTCCTGGCCGAGAGTGTGTCTCGACTTGGTCACCATTAACATTTGACGTCCATGGCTGCGATTGTTCCCCGTAGGGCGTTGATCACCTTGCTGAGAGCTCACATTTCTCCCGCTGTTGCTACGCGATCTTCCGCGACTGTTCTGTGACATACTGCGTCCTCTCTGGTGTTGTTGCGGCGAGTGTCCTCGCTCTTGATCACGTTGAGCTGAGGGGCATTCATTCGCCCAGTGCCCACGTCCACCGCATGCACGACACGTCGAACGGGCAATAGATCGCTGGACTGACTGACTCGAGCTGCGTCGGTCTCTTCCTTGATCGTGACCGTTGTTGATACGACCACGCTGATACGGTTCGTATCGAATTCCTCGTGATGAGCCCCGCTCAACACTGTTGACCAATAATCCTTCATGTCTTTCAATGTTATTCACCAGGAGTCCTTGTCCTTGACCAGTCGGAGCTCGACCACCACCATTACCCATGATGCTGCGTCTCCCAATCTCTTCTTGTTCCCTTGCAAGGACTCTGCCTCTCGCATACGCAAGTGAGATTACATTGCCATTGGCCCGAGCCTGTGATAACTCATTCGCGAGATCTCGATACATGATAGACGCATTTCGAAGCGTGAGATTGGCGAGTTCATCTTCAGATAACTGCTTGTTGATGCGTGAGAGCTCGGACTGCAGTCTGGTCAGATCATTTAGATACGTCTGTGCTGGTTCGTCGTTCCGGAGCACTCGATTGTACAAGTCACGCTTGATGGCGATGTCGTCTCTGGCAGCAAATGAGTCGTAAGTGTCTTCGAGTGCACGCCAGAGAGCGACTGGGTCACCGGTTACGATCCATTCTTTGTGCGTCATAAAGATGTCACGACTGAGAGTGCCTGCGATGATTCCATGGGCCTTCTGACGGCATGCATACCAACACTTCTTACGTGCAGGCGTCCAGTCGTCCTGATACGGCTCCTTCCCGAGTACCAAATCGGATAGATTGAATGCATAGAGCTTCGTCATCACCAAGACCTTCCAGTATTCATAGTCCACTCCAGTGAACTTTGGGATGTCGAAGTCCGGATTAGCACGATTCTCCATTGTTGCTGCCTCAGTGTCGTCGACGTTGAGTGTTGGGTTGGTTGGGAACGCTGCTCCTCTCACCCTTCAACCTCCAGGAAGCAGATCTGTGTCTAGTCCGTTTGTGTGTCTGGTGTCGTCGAAGGCCTGCTGGAGCGACCGTTGGGGTTCTTCTTCTTCTGTGCCTTCCACTCGTCTCGTGCCGAGCGGTATCGCAGGATCAACGAAAGTCGCAGGATCAACGAAAGTGTCCAGTTCGTGGGGCCCTGTTGGGCTCATAACCTGTCGTTGCGAGGTCTGACCTGTGGAACTCACTACTCTGTTAGAGAGGTTCCTGTTTGATGAGCGTCTCGTCGAGACCATGGCTACACCAGGTCAGATAGTTAGAGGAAACTTGGGGCCAAGATGGCGGAGGCCAGAATGGCTCCGGGACCTTGGGGATGGCCCTTGAGCTGGAGGCTGAATTATATTTGGCAGTGAGTTGCACTCCAGCCGTGTGTTCTTGTTCGCCAGCTCTCGCACCCCCATCGCTCCTACATAGATTAGTTAAGATATCACATACAAACATGCAGTCGCCTTCATTGTTACTTTCATTGTTACTGTGGCAGTTGTGAAACGACTGCGCAACACACACACCCATGTGCACTACTCGATTCTACGCGCTCGACTGCGCGCCGCCTACCACCATATCGTCGACCAATAACCGACCGGACGACCTCTTCCCCATCGTATCATCTTGCCATTGCGTACCTCACGGCCGCACCCCAGAGTCAACCAACTGGTCATGGCACATCGCAATAAGCGCCGATTGTGTTCCACTTTGTTGCGTACTATATGTATATTCTCACGCGGCAACGCCTCTCCCATCTACTCGATGGTCCCACTGATCTTGCGACTTTGCAACTTTGCGACCTTGTGGCCGTACGACGATCATACGCACTACCTCACTACCTTCTACCGATGATCGGAATAAAAGTGGTATGCGGGCGCTAGCAGACAGACAGACAGACAGACAGACACCGACTGTCGCCTTCCAGCGCATCCGTCGACGCCGACGCCATCGTGTGTTCACTTCGCGCTGACATATGTACACGTGTGTGTACGCGCTATTCGACTCTCGATCCTCACTTGATTCGACTCGTGACAGTGACAAGCAGTAGCCAGTTGGACCAATCCTTCCAGTACACCAAGGTCGACGTGCACACAAACACTCACGTGCACATGCAAGCGCAGGCGAGGCGTCGGAGCATGTATCATCCCTCCCAGGTAGCGGAAATGGCTAACTGAGATGATAGCGTGTCGAGCATACAAACGAAGGAGCGTGTAATCATTGGTATGTTCCAGCGGAGCCAACGCTGCGTTCGCTAGTGGCACGCATGCATGGGCTGGGTGTGGTGAATGAGAGCAGTTGGTTGTTGTCGAAGCGAGTTGAGGGTGTTGCGTGTATGGTTTGGTCGTACGCGCGCATACTGGTGCGTCAGTGTGTGTGGAGCGTTTGGTGTAGTGGTCGCACGGTGTGGGAGGATGTGTGGGGGGGCGTAGAGGGTTACACGTGTGGTATCTTGGCTATGGCGGTGGGAAGTGCAGGTTACGTTTTGCACTGACAGCTTGGCCGAGTGGTTAAGGCGGTAGACTAGAAATCTACTGGGGTCACCCGCGTGAGTTCAAATCTCACAGCTGTCGAGTACTCTCTCTTTTGCACACTTGGCGAAAGACACCCACAAACACCATATCTACAAACACGAGATTCATTCACGTTGGACGACGAGCGAATAGTGTCTGCGGGATCTGACCTTGCCATTGTGGTTGCAACCATCCAGAATCCGAGCTGAGACAAAGCCCTCACTCCGACTGCGCGTGTCGAGCGTGCCGTCCCGATCCGATTCCAACCCTCGACGCCTCGAATCACCAAGTGGTACATGACGGGCATGGACGCGGAGGAAAGGAAAATGACATGCGTCAGTTCGATTTGATTGGATAGGTTGGTGGTGGCATGCATGTGCTTGCATTCGTGTTGGCAGCGCGTTGTATCATCGCGGGCACTGTTGTTGGCTGTCCATTGCGATTGTCGTAGGATGTGGTGCATACGTGTTGTATTGTGGATGTAGGGATGTATGTATGAAAGAATGGTGTGATGGAGTAGTGCAAATAGGGTGTGTGTTGTTGGAGGAGTGTGCGTTGCGAGATATGTGTGTGTATGGTGTTGAGTAGGTGTCAGAGCGTCCGTGTCGTCTAGTGGTTAGGACGTGAGCTTAACACGCTCAAGATCGAGGGTTCGATCCCCTCCATGGACACTTTTGCCATGTCTGCTCTTCTTTTTTTGTCGACTCGCATACCCGTTGCATTCATTCACCACTACACACACACACGTACACACACCCATGTGCACTACTCGATTCTACGCGCTCGACTGCGCGCCGCCTACCACCATATCGTCGACCAATAACCGACCGGACGACCTCTTCCCCATCGTATCATCTTGCCATTGCGTACCTCACGGCCGCACCCCAGAGTCAACCAACTGGTCATGGCACATCGCAATAAGCGCCGATTGTGTTCCACTTTGTTGCGTACTATATGTATATTCTCACGCGGCAACGCCTCTCCTGTAATGGGGCTCTCCCCTTTACAACAGCTTACACTGCTGCGCAGTGTATGAGGAAGCGAACTAGCTTTAACGTTCCGTTCCGCCCCGGAACGGACCGACAGGAATGTGTATTAGAATGCAAATTCCAAAGTGTCATTGAGTGGTTACTTTCTTGCTGCATGACCTACATTCTGTCCTGCTGGAGGGTCGCAGTGACTCTTCACTCTACCACTCAAAGGACGCAGTCGTCCTTTGATTGGACAGAATACCAAAGCGATCTTTGGTATTCTAGCCAATGGGACTAAGTTCCCTCTTGACTGCACCCAGGTACTTAGTCACAAAGTACCTGCGAACTTTGGGACGCGACCCACTCTGTCGCTGTCGATGGGACTTTGCCTGTCAAGGGCAAAGTCAATACAACTGCAATTCACAACGCTGAATTGCAGGACATTCCCTGTAACGGGGAAACCCCGTTACATCACCCCTCCCTCAAGACAAGTGCATCCAGTCACGGATTGCAACTTGAGGGGAGGACAGTGAGATACCCTCACTGCCCACGATGTCGTTGGGATCATTTCCAACTGACTGCTTCGCTGAGAGACGACTCTCTCAGCGCGACAAGGCTCGACCCGCTCATCGGGCCGAAGTGATTGACAGCGACTTGACGGTTGTCAACGGAACGAACGCATCGTTCGTTCCGCCCAGTGCTGTCCTCGATCTCGGTCATTCCGAGATCGCCCTGATCGAGAGCGTGGTGCGCACACTGTCGATCGCCGAGTACAAGGCCGCTCGCTCCAACATGAGCGAGCGTCGAGATGATACGGCTCCTGCCAGCACGGGCGCTCCCGCGCTGGCTGCGCATGCAGCACCAGCACCTGCTGGTGCCAGCTCAAGCGCTGTGACGTCGTCGGGAGCCGACGGCGTCAGTGGTGTGACGGCAGCGACAACGCTCGCTGCCGAGGAGGATGCGGAGATGCCGCAAGCTCCTGCTATGGAGGGACAGTCGCTGTCCCTCGTGATCAATCGCAGCGCGAGCTTCCTCGATGACGAGGAAGAGCTCGCCCGATTGGACCCCGACCTGGAGTGCAAGGCTCCCGTGCCTCAGCAGCAGCGCTCTGCTGCTGAGGAGGGCGAGATCGCGGAACCCGATCTCGAGATGGCGTGTGCCGCGCCATCGCCCGCGAATATGCAGCCTCATGCTGCCGAGCAGAGGGCTTTGCCTCAGCTCGAGACGACTGCGACGAATGTTGCAGCGTCGGGCGTTGGTGCTGTAGCAGCACCAAGCATGATCAGCAACTCCACCGATGAGTCGGAGGAGTTGGCCTCAGTGCGCAATGCTATTGCGCGCTTGCCTGAGCAGTACCCGTGGGAATTGCCCGCGGGTATCATCGCTCGATCACCGGGTATAGCACTCAGATGCACCCGGTGGCTCTCTTTGATTCAGCGGCGTTGCCGCTGATTCCTTCGTTCGGGGCGGTGCGACCCGAACACAAGCAACAGTACTTCATAGCACTGTTCTTGATGCACCGTTTCTTCGAAGGAAGAAACAAGAAACCCAAGCGCGGGACTGAAGAAGATGCTCTTCTTCAGGCTTGGAATGCCTTCGTGTTGAACTACACGAGGGATCCTGCGGCCTGGTACCGCAAGTTCGAGGAGTCGAGACTGCGCCATCGCCAGTACTCACTCCTCGGGAAGCTGGTGTATCTCCACCAGCTTTCGCGCACAGCAAGGATTCCTTGCTGCGTTCCAGAGGGCGTGGACTGCCCTTGCTGCGTCGGTGACGCCCCGAGGATGGACACTCGGGCCATCGATGAGTGGCAGCCACCTTGGGCGGATCTCATTCCAAGTGAGATCCGAGATCTGCATGCGATCGTCTCCAACGTGGTGGAGGGGATGCATGCAGATCATGCCATCTCTACGAGCGCTGCCGCTCGTAGAGCTCCACCAAGCCAGGCACGTCCTCGCGGATCGGCTCGGCCGGCTCCCACGTATCCTCCTCTGGAGGATACCCAATCCAACGAACGCGGTAGTACCGCATTCGGTTTCCAACATCGTCGACCCGATCATCATGGTCGACGATTCGCTCTACCCCATAGTGGGGCGATCCCGTTGAGTCAATCAACGGGGGTGGCGGCGGTGGAAGCCGGGGGCGGCTTCCAGACGATCTCGGCTGCGAGCGTGGTCGCTCCGCAGCCTGTTCAGATGACTGCCCGGCTCGACGCATTCGAGCCGGACGTGGCGACGAGTGATCACTCTCGTCGTCCTGCTGTCTCTGCAGCGAGACTCTCCGCCCTCGAGGCCCGATGCGCGGACCTTGAGGAGAGTCTCGAGGACCAGCGTCAGGAGCATGAGAAGCTCCTGGCGGACTACAAACGGCTTCTCGGGGTACTCGAGAGGCAGGGAATTCCTGACGTGGGTCGGAAGCGCCGTGCCGATGATACGGACGGAGACGGCCCACGTAAAAGGTAGGATGCGTCCGCATCCTACGTGGAAGAAGCAGGGTGTAAGCATTCCCGTGCTTCTTGAGCACCGTGAAGGGGCCAACAAACCGCGGTAGCAGCTTGCTGCTTCCGAGACATGACACTGCATGTTCAGGGAGGTTAGTTGTTGATAGCAACACTAAGTCCCCTTCATTAAATGAAAGAACGTTTGCTCTCCCATATCTGTCCGCTTTTTCCTTTTGCGAGTCAACAGACTCCGCAATAGCGTCTTGCACGAAGCGGTTGACCGCTTCGCGTAGCAGCACGAAGTCATCGGCTGCTTTCTGCTGCTTGTTGGATGGACCAACAAGAGTATTGACGTCTGCGTCATCACTTGGTGATGGCGCGTCGTCCCGTTCGATGGCGGATGAACCGTCATCGTCAGCATCTGCACGCGAGTCACCGCGTGGAGACGACGAAGTCCCTCCCCCACTCAGACGAGGGCCACCGCCCAGGAGGGAAGGGACGCGTGGATGGCGAAGCCCATTCACGTAGAACGGTGTATGCGAGGTTGACGCATGCACCGAATTGTTAATGGCGAACTCCGCCATCGGCAGGCACGCACTCCAAGGGAAGGAGTGCGCGTAGCTCCGAAGTATTTCTTCGAGCACGCGATTCGCGCGCTCGGTCTGACCGTCCGTCTGCGGGTGGTCCGAAGTGGACATCCGCAGGCGAGTCCCCAGGCTGTCAAAGACAGCCTGCCAAAATGTCGCCGTAAAGCGCGGATCGCGATCCGAGATGATCTCGGATGGCATACCATGGAGTCGAAAGACAGACTCCAGGAAGACTCGAGCACAACCTTCAGCTGTGATCGATTCGGGGACTGCAGCAAGATGAACCATCTTGCTGAAACGATCGACGAAAACGAGGATCCCGTCGTTTCCCTTGTCGTCTTTGGGTAGACCAAAGATGAAGTCCATGGAAATGGACTGCCAGCACTCTGCCGGAACAGGCAGAGGCATCAACGGAGCTCGTGAAGCCGGAGACGGCTTCACGCGTTGGCAGACTTCGCAAGCACGTACGTACTTGCGCACGTACTTATACTGGTTCGGCCAGTAGAAGTCACGGCTGAGCGTGAGATAGGTTTTCTCACGCCCACGATGCCCGCTGGGCGGTGCATCGTGATACTCGAACATGATCTCCATCTTGAGATCATGACTGTCGGGGATGACGATGCGATAGTCGTCATCTTGTACGGACCTGTATAACAACAGGCCGTCCTTCAGCACGTATCGATGGAGCTTCGATCGATACGAGGGCGACAGTGCCTTGATCGTCTGATCCGATGGATCAGAGAGATGCTTGATGACGTGCATGACCTCCGCGTCATGCACGTAAGCCTCCTTCACGTCGTCGAGCAGTGACGACGTGAGTCTTGACGCCGTGACTGCATTCACGGTGTTGCCTTCCTTTGTCGGCTCGAAATCGGGCCGACGTGACAACGCATCAGCGATGACGTTGAAGCGTCCTGGCTTGTATTCGACGGAGAAGTTGTACTCCGCGAAGAACGAGAGCCATCTCGCCATCCTTTGCGAGATGTGAGGCGTCCTTACGGCGGTACGTAAGGATGCGTGGTCGGTGTAGACCGTGAAGTGTCTATCTCCCAAGAGATAGACCCTAAACTTCGCCAGTGCGTACTTCATGGCAAGGAGTTCCTTGTCATGCACTGGATAGTTCCTCTCAGCTGAGTTCAGCTGACGGGATTGGTACGAGATGACGCGCTCTGCGCCGTCGTCATCTCGTTGCATCAGCGCGCATCCGATTGCGAAATCGGATGCATCGCAAACCACATAGAATGGTTTGTCCTGGTTGGCGATTGCCAACACAGGTGCCTCCATCAAGCTCTTCTTGATGGAGTCAAAGGCTTGCTGACAATCAGCAACCCAATTCCATTCTGCATCTTTCTTCAGCAGTGAAGAAAGAGGAAGTGCCAGCGCGGCATAGTTGCGCGAGTACTTGTGTAAGTACGTCGCGAGGCCAAGGAACTTGCGAAGGTCCTTGACATTCGCAGGTGTCGGCCACTCTGCAATCGCTCTGATCTTCTCGGGATCAGGGCGCACACCGTTCTTGCTGACAAAACAGCCAAGAACGGGTATCTCCGGAGCCGCGAAGATACACTTCTTCAGATTCGCGTATAGCTGGTGCTCTCGAAGAAGCGAGAGCACTTTGCGAACGTGGATGCGATGCATCTCAAGATCGGTTAAACCGTCTTGAGCACGACTGTGTATAAACACGTCGTCAAAGTAGCTCGGTGCGAACTCTCGCACCGGCCTCAGTAGATGCGAAACGCATCTATTGAACGTCGCTGGTGCATTGGTGAGGCCTTGGGGCATCACCAACCATTCCCACAGCATCCCGCTCGGGGTGCTGACGGCCGTGAATGGGATGTCCGATTCACGCATGAGGATCTGATAGAATCCATCCTTCAGATCCAGGCAGGAGAAGATGCTGCTGCCTGCCATGCCATCGATGATGACATCCTTCCTCGGTATCGGCGTCTGCGCCGGTACCGTCGCCGCGTTCAGCTTGTTAAAAGCGTGAACGATTCTCCATCCTCCTGTGGCCTTGCGGACACAGAAGGTGGGCGAACTGTGCGGAGACGTAGACTCTCGCACATGCCCTGCCTTTCGACGAGCTTCGAAGAAGTCGTCGATGGCCTTCACTTGGTCACGAGGAAGAGGCCATTGCCTCGTGACGCAATACTTGGTGCCCGGCATGAGAGTGATCTCATGCCGAATGCCCTTGTCCTTCGGCAAGTGGCAAGGCACTTGGTCCGGGAATACGTCTTCGTATTCACGCAAATCCTCGTACAGAGGATTGCCCTTGAGTGACTCCCAGGATTGAGCGTCGAATCGCTCAATCCGAGTCTTGTCATCGAGGACGCTCTCGTCCATCGATGAACTGCTGTGCAGACCCTCGTTGCTGGAGTCGACCAGCAACGACCTGATGTCGTCGACGTGCTCGTCATCCGCGATGAGCACGCAGATCTGCTTGATCTTGCCCCGTGACAGCTCGTGAAGGAACCGCTTGGGTTCCATCACGGGGAGCTTGATCACCTCCGATGCGCACTTCGGAGGTGCACGAAGGGATAGAGTGGTGCTGCCCACTCTATGACCATCGTTCACCAAGACTTGCAAGGTCTCGGTGTCGCTGTCATCGACACTCGTGTCACTGCTCGGCACGAGTGAACGCGCCACCTGCGCGCGGGCGCCTTGGCTCCGCCCACTGCGTGAATCGCTCAACGCAGTGGAGCCAGGCAACTTGTCCGATCGTCTCGAGATTCGGACGATCGGTTCGCCTCGACGCTTGTCTTGAGACTGCTGCGTGATGCTAGCAGTCGCGTCTCCCACGGCGGGTTGCGTCTCCCACGCAACCTGATCACGACACTGCAGGCTGACAGTGCGTGAGTCACTTCGATATCGAGAGCGCTCGATATCGGAAACTTGATGCCCTCGTTGCGGATTCGCAAGGAGCGGGTCTTCCTCTTGGTTCTGGTGGAAACCAGAATCGAATGCCTTCTCCGCATGCGGCCGTGAGCTCGCATGGGAACCTCTTCCGCTGCGCTCAATCCCTGAGCGAGCGTAGGCGTCTGCAGCCCCGCGCTGTCAAACGCCCGTCCTTGAACCTCGGTCGGTGGCGACCGAGGGGCCTCATGTGGGAAGTCGCAGGCAGCACTGCGACTTGCTGCATATCGGGAGCGGCGGCGCGCCGCTTCCGTGTTCGTTTCACCCGAGAGGCTGATGGGGCCATCGCACTCCATCGCCTCGGGGGCGAGCGACGCAGAGCACGCGGTGCTGACAGGGCTCTCGCACTCTGTCGCACCTGCGGTGCTATCGCAAGCAAGGGGGCTGACCGGGCCGTCGCTCGCGGTCGCGGACCTTACTTGCGAAGGCGTCTCCTTCGCAACACTTGGAGCGGGCTCACCGAGCGGTGAGTCCGATTGCAGCTCGACTGATCTCGTCGACCAGTCGACCCGTGGTTGATGTACCTTCAACCATGGCATACCCAGGATGACATCAAACCTGTCATCCAGATCAAGGACGATGAACTCGTCCTTGAGGGCTTGACTCTTGTACGCGTAGTCGATGGAGACTACGCGCTTATCCACTCTCACAGTGGAACCATCGGCGAGACGGACCTTCAGTCTCGCTGGCCTGATCTGCTTCTCCTTCCACTTGAAGGTCTTACCTTCAAGTGCCTCGCGTCGAACGAAATTGTTAGACGCACCTGAGTCTAGCAGCGCACGCAGCACAACGTTGCTGCTTCGTGTGCGTAGCTGTAAGGTGATGAGGGTATCCTCATCACCCCCGGCGGTGAAGCACACCCTTCGTGCTTCTCTTGGAGCCATCGTCAAGTGTCCCGCCGCGACACTCGACGAACCAGGCCCAGTAGGCGGCTCCGCACCTACTGGCTCTTGTCGTTTTTTGCTTGCTCGTGCTGCTGCTTTCCGGCAGCACGAGACTTGCCAGCACCTTTGCGCTGTGTCGGCTTCGGAGCCAGACACTCGTACGCAAAGTGCCCGTTCTTCTGGCAGCGGTGACACTTCACCGCGCGCTTGTTCGTTTGCTTCGTTGACGAAGCATCCGCTGCTGCGAGGTCTGTCGACTCGAACGACGCAGTCGACAGATCCATGGGCTCAGGACCCTCGCCCTGCGCGTTCCCCTTCGGCGGGCGATACGCCGCCGAATGGATGTATGCCTGTCGCAGGCTGAAATCTTCCTGGATCGCCAGGGAGATAGCCTCCTCGAGAGTACGAGGGTACTCTCGGAACAGGTAGGTCTTGATGGGACCATCCACAAGGCCTTTCATATACGTCACGACTTGCGTGGACGTATCGACCGGGTCACTCACGATACAACTCACAAGGTATCGTGCGTACTGAGAGTAAGCGTGGATGTCACGCTTACCTTGTTTCAGCTCCAAGAATTCAGCGCGAGCTCTGAATTCTGTCTTCGGAGGCTCAAACGCCTCGCGCAGCTCACTCTTGAAGGCATCAAGAGTGGGGAAACAATGGGGGTCGGCCAAACGACGCCCATACGCCCACGTCTTGGCGCGCCCCGCCAAGTTCGACATGGCGAACGTTACCTGCATCGAGGTGTCCTCGATGCGGCGCGCCTCGATGGCTGTATCCAGCTCAACCAGCCACCGTAACAGGGACTCGTTAGCGATTCCCTTGTACTTCGACACGTCGATCTTCAAAGATTCGACGCGTTCTCTCCTCTCCACCACCACGGGAGAGGACTGATGCTGGGCCAGCATCAGTGCCTGCTGCTCCAACAGTGAGTTACGCTGTCGGGCCTCATCCAGCTCATGCTGGATGAACTGAGCAACACATGAGTGTTGCTCGTCGGGAGATAGCGTGAACAACATCGCTGCCACGGCTTGCGTGCCGATGTTGTTCCCCATCCTCTCGAGGGCAGCCCACTCGAGATCACTCAAGTGGGAGAACGCCTCCCGTTCGAACACGCGGTGAGCAACTGGGTGACCAGTTGCTCTTTCGCTTTGCGACGCGAGTGAGTCACTCATGTCGACCTCGCTCTGTGGCGCTGAACGGACCACAAAGTGCTACCAGGTGTAATGGGGCTCTCCCCTTTACAACAGCTTACACTGCTGCGCAGTGTATGAGGAAGCGAACTAGCTTTAACGTTCCGTTCCGCCCCGGAACGGACCGACAGGAATGTGTATTAGAATGCAAATTCCAAAGTGTCATTGAGTGGTTACTTTCTTGCTGCATGACCTACATTCTGTCCTGCTGGAGGGTCGCAGTGACTCTTCACTCTACCACTCAAAGGACGCAGTCGTCCTTTGATTGGACAGAATACCAAAGCGATCTTTGGTATTCTAGCCAATGGGACTAAGTTCCCTCTTGACTGCACCCAGGTACTTAACCACAAAGTACCTGCGAACTTTGGGACGCGACCCACTCTGTCGCTGTCGATGGGACTTTGCCTGTCAAGGGCAAAGTCAATACAACTGCAATTCACAACGCTGAATTGCAGGACATTCCCTGTAACGGGGAAACCCCGTTACATCACCCCTCCCTCAAGACAAGTGCATCCAGTCACGGATTGCAACTTGAGGGGAGGACAGTGAGATACCCCCACTGCCCACGATGTCGTTGGGATCATTTCCAACTGACGGCTTCGCTGAGAGACGATTCTCTCAGCGCGACAAGGCTCGACCCGCTCATCGGGCCGAAGTGATTGACAGCGACTTGACGGTTGTCAAAGTACCTGCGAACTTTGGGACGCGACCCACTCTGTCGCTGTCGATGGGACTTTGCCTGTCAAGGGCAAAGTCAATACAACTGCAATTCACAACGCTGAATTGCAGGACATTCCCTGTCACGGGGAAACCCCGTTACATCTCCCATCTACTCGATGGTCCCACTGATCTTGCGACTTTGCAACTTTGCGACCTTGTGGCCGTACGACGATCATACGCACTACCTCACTACCTTCTACCGATGATCGGAATAAAAGTGGTATGCGGGCGCTAGCAGACAGACAGACAGACAGACAGACAGACAGACACCGACTGTCGCCTTCCAGCGCATCCGTCGACGCCGACGCCATCGTGTGTTCACTTCGCGCTGACATATGTACACGTGTGTGTACGCGCTATTCGACTCTCGATCCTCACTTGATTCGACTCGTGACAGTGACAAGCAGTAGCCAGTTGGACCAATCCTTCCAGTACACCAAGGTCGACGTGCACACAAACACTCACGTGCACATGCAAGCGCAGGCGAGGCGTCGGAGCATGTACCATCCCTCCCAGGTAGCGGAAATGGCTAACTGAGATGATAGCGTGTCGAGCATACAAACGAAGGAGCGTGTAATCATTGGTATGTTCCAGCGGAGCCAACGCTGCGTTCGCTAGTGGCACGCATGCATGGGCTGGGTGTGGTGAATGAGAGCAGTTGGTTGTTGTCGAAGCGAGTTGAGGGTGTTGCGTGTATGGTTTGGTCGTACGCGCGCATACTGGTGCGTCAGTGTGTGTGGAGCGTTTGGTGTAGTGGTCGCACGGTGTGGGAGGATGTGTGGGGGGCGTAGAGGGTTACACGTGTGGTATCTTGGCTATGGCGGTGGAAGTGCAGGTTACGTTTTGCACTGACAGCTTGGCCGAGTGGTTAAGGCGGTAGACTAGAAATCTACTGGGGTCACCCGCGTGAGTTCAAATCTCACAGCTGTCGAGTACTCTCTCTTTTGCACACTTGGCGAAAGACACCCACAAACACCATATCTACAAACACGAGATTCATTCACGTTGGACGACGAGCGAATAGTGTCTGCGGGATCTGACCTTGCCATTGTGGTTGCAACCATCCAGAATCCGAGCTGAGACAAAGCCCTCACTCCGACTGCGCGTGTCGAGCGTGCCGTCCCGATCCGATTCCAACCCTCGACGCCTCGAATCACCAAGTGGTACATGACGGGCATGGACGCGGAGGAAAGGAAAATGACATGCGTCAGTTCGATTTGATTGGATAGGTTGGTGGTGGCATGCATGTGCTTGCATTCGTGTTGGCAGCGCGTTGTATCATCGCGGGCACTGTTGTTGGCTGTCCATTGCGATTGTCGTAGGATGTGGTGCATACGTGTTGTATTGTGGATGTAGGGATGTATGTATGAAAGAATGGTGTGATGGAGTAGTGCAAATAGGGTGTGTGTTGTTGGAGGAGTGTGCGTTGCGAGATATGTGTGTGTATGGTGTTGAGTAGGTGTCAGAGCGTCCGTGTCGTCTAGTGGTTAGGACGTGAGCTTAACACGCTCAAGATCGAGGGTTCGATCCCCTCCATGGACACTTTTGCCATGTCTGCTCTTCTTTTTTTGTCGACTCGCATACCCGTTGCATTCATTCACCACTACACACACACACGTACACACACCCATGTGCACTACTCGATTCTACGCGCTCGACTGCACGCCGCCTACCACCATATCGTCGACCAATAACCGACCGGACGACCTCTTCCCCATCGTATCATCTTGCCATTGCGTACCTCACGGCCGCACCCCAGAGTCAACCAACTGGTCATGGCACATCGCAATAAGCGCCGATTGTGTTCCACTTTGTTGCGTACTATATGTATATTCTCACGCGGCAACGCCTCTCCCATCTACTCGATGGTCCCACTGATCTTGCGACTTTGCAACTTTGCGACCTTGTGGCCGTACGACGATCATACGCACTACCTCACTACCTTCTACCGATGATCGGAATAAAAGTGGTATGCGGGCGCTAGCAGACAGACAGACAGACAGACAGACAGACAGACACCGACTGTCGCCTTCCAGCGCATCCGTCGACGCCGACGCCATCGTGTGTTCACTTCGCGCTGACATATGTACACGTGTGTGTACGCGCTATTCGACTCTCGATCCTCACTTGATTCGACTCGTGACAGTGACAAGCAGTAGCCAGTTGGACCAATCCTTCCAGTACACCAAGGTCGACGTGCACACAAACACTCACGTGCACATGCAAGCGCAGGCGAGGCGTCGGAGCATGTATCATCCCTCCCAGGTAGCGGAAATGGCTAACTGAGATGATAGCGTGTCGAGCATACAAACGAAGGAGCGTGTAATCATTGGTATGTTCCAGCGGAGCCAACGCTGCGTTCGCTAGTGGCACGCATGCATGGGCTGGGTGTGGTGAATGAGCAGTTGGTTGTTGTCGAAGCGAGTTGAGGGTGTTGCGTGTATGGTTTGGTCGTACGCGCGCATACTGGTGCGTCAGTGTGTGTGGAGCGTTTGGTGTAGTGGTCGCACGGTGTGGGAGGATGTGTGGGGGGGCGTAGAGGGTTACACGTGTGGTATCTTGGCTATGGCGGTGGAAGTGCAGGTTACGTTTTGCACTGACAGCTTGGCCGAGTGGTTAAGGCGGTAGACTAGAAATCTACTGGGGTCACCCGCGTGAGTTCAAATCTCACAGCTGTCGAGTACTCTCTCTTTTGCACACTTGGCGAAAGACACCCACAAACACCATATCTACAAACACGAGATTCATTCACGTTGGACGACGAGCGAATAGTGTCTGCGGGATCTGACCTTGCCATTGTGGTTGCAACCATCCAGAATCCGAGCTGAGACAAAGCCCTCACTCCGACTGCGCGTGTCGAGCGTGCCGTCCCGATCCGATTCCAACCCTCGACGTCTCGAATCACCAAGTGGTACATGACGGGCATGGACGCGGAGGAAAGGAAAATGACATGCGTCAGTTCGATTTGATTGGATAGGTTGGTGGTGGCATGCATGTGCTTGCATTCGTGTTGGCAGCGCGTTGTATCATCGCGGGCACTGTTGTTGGCTGTCCATTGCGATTGTCGTAGGATGTGGTGCATACGTGTTGTATTGTGGATGTAGGGATGTATGTATGAAAGAATGGTGTGATGGAGTAGTGCAAATAGGGTGTGTGTTGTTGGAGGAGTGTGCGTTGCGAGATATGTGTGTGTATGGTGTTAG